>JAOQMM010000003.1:22133419-22150741 GCA_027563515.1 Erythroxylum platyclados | reverse complement strand
ATTAATATTAGTGACTAATATTACTACTTTTAGTGACAACTTTTGTTTTCACTAAAAATACAATTTCTTGTAGTGTTATTGTTACTCTTTACCTTGTTATATATTTATTGTATTATTTACTTTAATACATATATTGATATTTTTATCTATATGTATTTATTTTCATTTTATTTTTTATTGTTATCTTTTATGCCTTTTTTAATTTTAATTTTAATATTAATATTATATATATATATATATTTTATGTGAGTTATCGAAAGCAGTCTCTCTACCAATTAAGAATAAGATTGTGTACTATTAGATCTCCTCAAATTCTGCGTATCGGTAAGATTCTCACTGAATTATTGTTGTTGTTATAGAACTTAAGAGAAAGGAAAATTATTGGCTAACCAAATAAACTACAGTCTAATAACATCACATTTCAAAGATTAAAGGTCTAATTTGCAATTACTATTTATACTAATCTACACTATAATATTAATAAAACAATACTCATTGTAAATTGAATATAGTGTAAAAGTGATATAAAAGATAAAAGTAGAAGATTATGTTAACATGTGTCTAACTATAATATCACATTAGTTAAATTGATAGTTCAATTACTAAAAACTTATGAAAATATAATTTCAAGTCAGAGTTTAGAATGTTATTGATACTATTTTGTGTTGTGGAAAATAAAACAATATTATTTTAATTTAATTTAACAAAACAATATTATAATTAAATTGGGTCAAACATGTTATTCTTAAGTCTGATTTAAAGTTCACTAAACTCCAACTTAGTTTATTAACTTTTGATCAAATATAGTCGAATTTAATTGGACTAAACTTAATACGACTAAAGTAAGATTCAAAGAAAATTTTTGTGAAGCAATTTTAGAAGAATCTGGGAATCACATTAGAGATAAAACTTATAATATCATTAAATATACATATAATAATAACACCAATAATAATAATAATAATTTATTCAGTAAAAATTTCCAGATATAAATTTAAAGAGGTTCAAAAATATGTAATTTTATTTTTAATTAATAAAGAGATTATTTATGACAAACATTAAAAAAAAAGGAATTTTGAAAGTGGTTGGAAGAATTTTACTTTAATCAAGCACTAAAAGGAAAAAAGTCAATTATTCCCAAATTATTTAAAAGCTATGGTTTGAATGGTCATCATTCCAATAGCGTGGCACCTTCCTTTTATCATGTTTTAGTCAACCCTTTTGTTTGGTCTCCCTCACATGGACCAAACCACTCTTTATCATAAGATATTGATATTAAATTCCAATTATGCACCCACAAATAATGAAGATCCCAAAAGAAAGGTCTGTCTATAATTGTAATTTCAGAACTTTCGTCATCGACCACCTTCCTATTTCTTTGGTGGAAAGTCGACTCTTTGCCTTTCACGATCCAAACTCATCTCTGCAATTTCTCAAGCGACAATGTTTGCTTCGAAAGCTTTTCTCTTCTTCTTTACCACAACCCTTATTCTCTTCACATTCTTCTATGTCACACCTCTGTCTCACTTCCGTTCACCAATCCTTCAAAAACTGGTTCTTTCCACGTTCGACCAGGAGGATGACCAACTCTACCCTCTTGCTCCTACATTGATCACTCAAGATGTAGATGATCAACTTGTTGTTACCATGGTTGAGGATAGCTTCCCCGAAGAGGTTGGAACCCACAAGTCGAGAGCGGTGGTGTTTGATGACATGACACCACTGAAGGGGCCTGAGGTTGACGAGAAGGACGTGGTGGTGCTCAGTGCTCTCAACTTTAGCGGTTTCGTTGACGGACATCAGTTTGTTTTGGTGAATTTCTACGCACCATGGTGCAACTGGAGTCGGCAACTGGCGCCAGAATGGGCCGCCGCCGCCACCATGTTAAAGGGCGAGGCTGTTCTCGCAAAAATTGATAACCGGGAGACAGGGTTGATAATGAGATACAGTGTTGAGGCATATCCGACTATATATCTATTCGTTGGTGGTGCTCAGGGTAAAAGAGTTTCATATACAGAAGCAAGAAGCAGGTTAGAACATCTTCTTCAAACTCTCTGTGAAATGTAGAAATGTAACAGATGCTTCATTGTTCATTGTTCTTATTTAAAATCCATAGCTAGCAACTCAAATTCGTGGTTTTCTGAAACCTGGTGGGGAAGCTATTACAACTTGGGTGAAGCAGAGAATCTATCCAACAGTTCAAAACATAACAGAACCAGAGGAAGTTAACTGCATATTGTCTTCTAAATCCATGGTTGCTGTGGGATTTCTCGATTCTTTTGAGGTACTTGATTAAGGAACTTGCTTTTGTTTTAGTTTCTCATTATGCAACTTGATTGCGTAGTGATCATATAATCTCTTCCACAGGATCTGGAGAGTGAGCAGCTAACTATGGCTTCCAAGCTGCACTTTGATGTTGATTTCTATCAAACTACTGATTCAAATGTTGCAAAGTTATTCAATATTGATCCACAAACCAAACGCCCTGCATTGATCATGCTTAACAAAGAGGGGCTAAATCATACTCGTTTTGCGTTTGGTTAGTTTCTTCTAAAGTAGTTTCAAGCTTTGAAGGATTTACCATTGACACTTGATTTCTAGCTTTAATACCTCTAAACTTCTTGATTCTTACAGAGGGTCAGTTCACTGAATCAGCAATATCTGAATTCGTATCAGAAAGCAAGCTGCCATCAATGATCACTTATTCAGAAATAGCACACCCCATATACCAGAACATTAAAAAGGTAAGACTAATTCTTGTTTTTTAAGTTAGAAAATTCAGGAAACTTCATAATGACAACAAACAGTTTTGTCATTTTCTTCTCAGTTGTGCCTTTTTGCTCCTAGAGATTCATGGGAGGAGATATCTACATTCCAGGAAGCAGCAAAAGCTTTCAGAAAAAAGGTGATCAGAAATATTCACTTCTCTGTAGATGTTATCTTTAAACTACTTCAGGTGTTAACATTTGATTTTCCTGAATCTCTAACTTTGATTTCTTGAAGCTCCTATTCATTCACGTGGACACTTGCTGCGGAGCTCGTAGAAAGCAATTTTTATCTGATTTTGGCCTAACTGACGGTTCACCAAGAGTGAGCACTCAAACCAATCAAGAAAATGGAAAACTATAGTGTTCATTTCATGTCTATGATCTTATTGATGTAATATCTGCAATTTTGCAGGTTGTAGCTGAATATGTTGCTGATGATATTATGAACATATTTCAATATCATGAGAAAGTGACCTTAACCAATATAAACGTAACTGAACTATTTTCACTTCTCTTATCAGTTTATAGAGTACCTGAACTGAATTGTACAACGAGAGAGATGGTATAAGCAGAGAATTCCATTGATTTTTGTCCATGTTGTGTTCTGCAGATACTTGCTGAGGAGTTTCTGAAAGCAGAAACTTTTTACCAACTGGATATGAGACTGAAGATGGTCAATATGCTTCCAATGGCTTCTGCTAACTTTTCTGATGAAGAGGACATTGATCAAAGAACAACTGAAGAGGACTTGATGTTTAAGATTTGTGGGTTTATGAGAGATCTAACAGGTTTTCGCTTCACTTCACATTGGAGTTGCTGTGTTCATGGTTCACCTGGCTACAATTCCAATCATCGGTACTGGCATAAACCCTGCCAGGAGTCTTGGAGCTGCTGTTTTGCTCAACAATGAGAAGGCCTGGGATGATCGTGTGAGCTTTCTAAATTTTAATCAAACTAAAATTTGCTTTTTCTCTGTGTTATTCGCTGTGGATAGGGCCTTTTCGTTGGAGCAGTCATTGCAGCTTTCTATCATCAATTCATCTTAAGAGCAGGAGCTGTTAAAGCACTTGGATCATTCAGGAGCAACCCAACTGTTTAATATCATTTGATTTGATTTCTGTTTTTCCGGTTTTTTGGGTTTAATTTCTTGTTTTTGATTTCTATTATTTTGAATAAAAATAAAAGCCTGGATAAAATTTTAAAAATAAATTAAAATTATGAGATTAACAATCAATTTTATTCTGATATATTTTATATAATATTTAGTAATAACCATTAGTAAATGACCTAGTATATTTTATTTAAATAAATAATTTAATAAGTAAAAATACTAATAAATTGATATATTTATTTTAATATATTTTTTAATTATTAAAATTAATTTTGTTTGAAATTTATACGTTAAGATATCTTAAATTTTAAGTATATTTATTAAATTATTACTAAATTCAAAATATTTTTATTTTTAAAAATAAATTAATTATATAAATTTATATTTAGTTTGATAATTAAATAATTTATATTTAGTTGATGAAATATCAGATTATGACAAAAAATAAAAACAAAAAATTAAACTAATTTTTATAAATTAAAAAAAGAAAAACCAAAAACATAAAGTAGAAACTAAAAAAAAAGCAAACATTTTTTTAACTAAAACTTGAGAACAAATACAAATAATTAAAAACTAAAGTGGAAACTACTGTGAACAAATAAATCATTAACCTTTTAGATGAATCACGAAGGAGTGGTTTGTGCTTAAATTAAGCCCTTGCGCCAATTTATTTATTTCAGCATAAAATTGACAAATATTTTTTGTATTTGAAGAAACTTTCAAAATTTTTTATAATTTCTATAATTTTTGAAAACATATTTTTATAAAATTTAATTTTCCAAAAAAAATTTCTCTTAAACTTAGTTAACGATAAAATATACAATGTATAAACATTATAAATAGATAAATTAAATTTATTGATATAATAATTTAACGTGAATTTTAAATCTAATTTAAACTAACTAAGCTCGACATAAATTAATAATTAAAACTAATTATAATAAATTATTAATTTAAATCAAATTTAATTACTTTGAATTTAATAGTTGAGCTAAATGATTATCGTTTAATTAATCTGCATTTGACGTTCATATCACATGTATTTTATCGTTACATTTTAATCAAAGTCTAAAAGAATGAGTTCTTTTAATTGAAAATTACAAAAAATTCTAGGATTTTAAAATTAAAAATTTTTTATTATAAAGGAGTTTTACATCTTTTACTATTTATTTTCATAATATGTTACAAATTAAGGAAAGTAAAATTATTGAAGTTTAGTCTACACTGTTTTTTTTTTCTAATTTTAATTTAAATTAACATCAGAGAAATATACTAATCTCTACATCAGCCAAAGTTTATGTTTTGATGAAGGATAGAATGAAGTTATTTCTGAATCAATCAACTTAAAGTTTTATTGGGACTTAATCAAGTTTCCTTGTAAGATCAAGAAGTGTATTATATCCTTTTTTTTTCCCCTTATATTTTATGTTGGAAGAAGTTATACATGTTTATAAGTTAGATATTGTACGATATCCATCAAATTAAAGAAAATATCCTTAAAGGATATCCCCTATTAGAAGTTAAGAGACAGGAAAAAAAAAAACTAGATAACCAAATAAACAATAATCCAACAACACATTTTAAATAAGATTAAAAGAGTAATTTTAATTTAATATTTTATAAAAAATTTTAAATAAATTTTTATTATAATACTTTGTATTATAATGTAATTAAAATATTAGTCATTGCAATATGAATAAGATGTAAAAGTAACATAAAAGGTAATTATAAAATAATAATTTTTTTTTTACACATTGAGGTATAAATAAAACCTTTGATTAAACTATAAAGAAATCGATTTTAAAATTACATCGATATGCAAAGTTTCAAATTACTCAATTATGATATCACATCAGATAAATTGACAATTACTAAAAACTAATAAAAATATAAACTATTTTAAAATTTGAAAATTTGATTAGGTTAGAGCTATACTAATATTTTTTTTATATAACTTAACAACACAATGTTATTATAATTGAGTTAGGTTTAATCTCTCAAGTCTAAAACTAATTCAAAAGTTATTTAAATCAAATTTAGTTCGTTAATTTATGACTAAGCCAATTATGAGTATAGTGGACCAAGCTAAATAACCTCTAATTAAAAATTAGGGTACCATTTAATATCATTAAATATACCCATAAAATGATACTAAAGAAAAAAAACGTCGAATATCAAGATTAAAAAAACAATTATCCGCAAATTATTTAGAAGCTATTGTTTGAATGGTCATAAGTCCAAAGGTCGGAACCTTCTTAGTCAACCCTTTGCCTGGTCTTCCTCACATGGACTCAACGACTCCCTATCATAAGATATTGATATTAAATTCCAATTATGCACCTCAATGAATGAAGATCCTAAAGCAAAGGTGGGGCCTATAATTGTAATTTTAGAACCTTCGTCATCGACTAACTTCCTATTTCTTTGGTGGAAAGTCAACTCTTCTCCTTCACGATCCAAACTCATCTCTGCAATTTCTCAAGCAACAATGTCTGTTTCGAAAGCTCTTCTCTTCTTCTTTACCACAATCCTTATTCTCTTCACTTTCTTCTATGTCACCCCTCTGTCTCACTTCCGTTCACCAACCCTTCAAAAACTGGTTCTTTCCATGTTCGACCAGGATGATGACCAACTCTATCCTCTTGCTCCTACATTGACCACTCAAGATGTAGATGATCAACCTGTTGTTCCCATGGTTGAGGATAGCTTCCCCGAAGAGGTTGGAACACACAAGTCAAGAGTGGTGGTGTTTGATGACATGACACCACTGGAGTGGCCGGAGGTTGACGAGAAGGACGTGGTGGTGCTCGGTGCTCTAAACTTTAGCGATTTCGTGGACGGACATCAGTTTGTTTTGGTGAATTTCTACGCACCATGGTGCAACTGGAGTCAGCAACTGGCGCCGGAATACGCCGCCGCCGCCACCATGTTAAAGGGCGAGGCTGTTCTTGCAAAAGTTGATAACTGGGAGACAGGGTTGAGAATGCGATACAGTGTTGAGGCGTATCCGACTATATATCTATTCGTTGGTGGTGCTCAAGGTCAAAGAGTTTCTTATAGAGAAACAAGAACCAGGTTAGAAATGTAACAGATGCTTCATTGGTCTTTGTTCTTTATGTGATCCATAGCTAGCAACTCAAATTCATGGTTTCTGAAACCTGGTAGGGAAGCTATTACAACTTGGGTGAAGCAGAGAATCTATCCAACAGTTCAAAACATAACAGAACCAGAGGAAGTTAACTGTATATTGTCTTCTAAATCCATGGTTGCTGTGGGATTTCTCGATTCTTTTGAGGTACTTGATTAAGGAACTTGCTTATGTTTTAGTTTCTCATTATGCAACTTGATTGTGTAGTGATCATTATATTCTCTTCCACAGGATCTGGAAAGTGAGCAGCTAACTATGGCTTCCAAGCTGCACTTTGATGTTGATTTCTATCAAACTACTGATTCGAATGTTGCAAAGTTGTTCAATATTGATCCACAAACCAAACGCCCTGCATTGATCATGCTTAACAAAGAGGGTCTAAATCATACTCGTTTGTTGTTTGGTTAGTTTCTTCTGCAGTAGTTTCAAGCTTTAAAGGATTCACCATTGACACTTCATATCTAGCTTTAATGCCTCTAATCTCCTTGATTCTTACAGAGGGTCAGTTCACTGAATCAGCAATATCTGAATTCATATCAGAAAGCAAGCTTCCATCAATGATCACTTATTCAGATATGGAAGCACACTCCATATACCAGAACCCCATGAAAAAGGTAAAGACTAATTCTTGTTTTTAAGTTAGAAAATTCGGGAAACTTCATAATAACAACAAACAGTTCGTCACTTTCTTCTCAGTTGTGGCTTTTTGCTCCTAGAGATTCAGGGGAGGTGATATCTACATTCCAGGAAGCAGCAAAAGCTTTCAGAAAAAAGGTGATCAGAAATATTCACTTCTCTGTAAATGTTATCTTTAAACTACTTCAAGCTTCTTCAGGTATTAACATTTGATTTTTCCTGAATCTGTACTTTGATTTCTTGTAGCTCCTATTCATCCATGTCGATTCTTGCTGTGGAGCTCGTAGAAAACAATTTGCATCTCATTTTGGCCTAACCGATGATTCACCTAGAGTGAGTACTCAACAAACAATTCTACTTCCTCCTTTATAACTATATTGTTCATTTCATATCTATGATCTTATTAATGTAATATCTGCAATTTTGCAGGTTGTAGCTGAATATGTTACTGATAATATTATGAACAGGTATATATATCCTGAGATATTGACCTTAACAAATATTAAGGTAACTACTTGACTATTTTCACTTCTCTTATCAGTTTATAGAGTACTTTAACAGAATTTTACAACAAGAAAGATGGTATAAACAGAGAATTTATCTTGAATTGTTTTGTGTTCCGCAGTTACTTGCTGAGGAGTTTCTGAAAGCAGAAACTTTTAGCCAACTGCATATGAGACTGAAGACGGTCAATATGCTTCGAGCTTCTGCTAACTTTCCTGTTGAAGAGGACATTGATCAAAGACCAAATGGAGAACAATCGATTTTTAAAGAAAAGGGCAAAGCAGTAGTGTTGAGTGAGGAGAATTTTAGTGAGTTCATTAGCAAGAACAAGTATGTGATGGTGAACTTCTATGCCCCATGGTGCCAATGGAGCAAGCGTCTGGCACCTGAATATGAAGCAGCAGCTGCAATTCTCAATGGTGAAGCAGTTATTGCCAAGGTTGATGCTGTTGCTGAGACCATGTTGGCCTACAAGTACAAAATTCAGGGTTATCCTACTCTCTTCTTCTTCGTAAATGGAGTCTACAAGGAAACATATTACTATGATAGAACAACGTATGCTTCTGTTTGCACTGTATCTCTTTTCTATTTCGGTTGCAAGTTAGTACTATAATTGCATACAGGATAAGACTGCAGCTATAACCGACCGCATAACCGCCATGAGATGACGCAAACCGCCAATGTCACAACTGCAATTCTAAAACTATTTCAGTTGTCATATTATTTGATTACTCCAGGTTTTGAGATGACTTAAGGGCAATGAATGTAGTGTGTGCAGATATGAATTGTGCCAAATCAAAACAGTTGATATCTGAAATACAGAAACTGAAGAAAATGAGTTGATGCTGACGTAATTTGTTAACATTGCAGAGAACAAATTGCTAAATGGGTACTGCAGAAAATTGAAGAGGATCGTCCTACAGCCACAATGAAGACAGAGGAAGCTGCAGATTTGATGTTGGTCTCTGTTACATCTTCCAAATTGCTGTCTGAGACCGAAGATGGTCAATAGGTTTTCCAACCATTTCTGCTAACTATGATCCAACAATATTTCCCAAAATTCATGAGGATTGAGGACTTTAAAGGCACTCTATGCCATTTTTATCACACTTTATTTCATATGTATCCTTTAAAAAGGTCACAACTTTGTGTTTGATCTGAACGAATCAATGAGACCTTCCTGTTTCAATAAAAAAGATTTTACATAAGCCTCAGGATGACTAGAATATCAAAAGTTCTAGTCAGTAATTTTGAACCGTTCAAGTGCTTTAAGTCTTTAACATTTGATGATTCAACTTGAGTTAAGTAAAATTGTTTTTTAGTATAAAAAAATATATTATACATTTATATTATGATAAGCATTTAAAAAGTGGTGAATTGCAAAATTATATGTGATACAATGGCCGGATAAAGGGTAAAACTTTTTATTTAGATAGGAATCAAGAAAATTCGAATTTAGAAATATTGGAAGATAAAGATTTACAATAACCGTCCTAGCTTTAAAAAAAATTAATCATAATCTCATATAATAAATACAATTTTACTTAAAAATATAAGAATAGAAAAGAAAAAATTAAAAACAAAATCAATTAACTTATATTTTTACTTGAAAAATAGAACCTGACAAAAAATATAAATTTCTTAAAATCCTTTTACTATAATCTACATTACAATAAAAATCAATATACTTTATACTTTAAATTATTTAAAAATAGAATTTTTTATTTAATAAAATATAATTAATTGTATAAAATTTTATAGCCTTTATTTTTATTAGAAAATCATCCTCTTTTTGGTTGTAAAAAACTAAAAAATAAAAACCTAATAAAAATATGAAATTTGATCAAATCCCTTATACCATAATTTACAATTTGGTAAAATCTTTGATTTAATATATACTTTTCTGTGTTTTTAATAAGAAAAAATAATAATTAATAAAAACTTCATTTTTGAGTTGATAATTGTAGGGCTAATATAGTCATTCGTCATAATAACAACATATAGATTTGTATGAGAGATGGCAATGAATTTCTGAACAAGTACGAATCATCACCACATCGCTTCACTTCAGGTGAGTCTTCTCTCCATTTTCTTGCCACTTGCTTCTCTGTATTCTATGCTTTCTTCAAATCATGTGTTTGATGTCTTGATTTCTGCTTGGATCTCTTTGGATGATGAATCGCGCAAGTTTTTTCTTGATCCCGTATTCTTAAACTTGATAGCATACATCACCTATTCTGTTGAATAAAGATCTAATTTTTAAGTTAAATTTTCAAACTTTTGGTGTCAAATCTTAGTGGGTAATTCTGGATTTGATCATTTATGAAATCCGCTGTTGTATATTTAATAGGGCCCCTGATCTTTCTGATATGGGATCGATGGGATCAGTGGGATCAGTGGGATAAACCCTTGTGTGTTGGAAGAAAAAGTTGTCACGATTTTGTACTCGGTTATTTAATTTTCCTAAGGGAGCCCTTGTGCTATGTTTCTTTATAATAAAAGTTCTGGTCTTTTTTTCCTTCATTTTTTATTGTGATTTGCTTATTGTAAGGGCTAGTGATTCAGTTTTATAGTTCTTAACTTGCTTTATCTTGTAGAATTTGGGGATTTTGATATGGTGATCCTGTGTGTTTCTTTTTATAATGTGTTGGAATTGTACTGCCTGACTCTAATTGTTTTTTCTGCTGGTAGTGCTTACTGTAAGGGCTAGTGATTCAGTTTTATAGTTCTTAAATTACTTTCTTTTGTAGAATTTGGGGTTTTTGATCTGTTGATCCTGTTTGTTTCTTTTTGATACTGTGTTGGAATTGAACTGCCCGACTCTAATTGTTATTTCTGCTGGTAGTTCAGGTGACAGCTTTATCTTATAATGTGAAAGCATTTACCAATGTCTGCACTAGATTTTCTGCTGAACTTCTTACTTTACTCTTGTTTGGTTATAGTCATGCCAAATTGATTGGTTGCCATAGTTTTGGCTTTCCTGATTTTGAACATCAATTGTTTCTGATTCACTCTGGTAATAAAGTGGGGAGATTAGTGACATGCAATTGATCTGACTCCTGAATTGTAGATTGACAATAAAAAGGTTGCTGAATTGTGAATTCCATGCTATGAAATTATATCCCCAGTGTTTCAATTGTCTAGGTGATATAATGTGCTCTTAACCATCCGAAAATGGAAATTGTTTCCTGGATGTACTATCTCTGGAAATGCAAGATTTGTATTGCCACCAGAATACATGTATTGTTGTATTGTTCTAGTACTCGACACCAACTATTATTTGAGTTGCTGCTTGTTCTTCAGAATAGCTTTGACAGATTCAGGAAAATGGAAGCTAATAGGGGTCAGAATGGGATTCAACTCTTGCTAGCTGCTGAACAAGAAGCTCAGCATATCGTCAATGCTGCCAGAAATGGTAAGCTCTATCGTTTTCTATTCATTTTATTGTATATGATTACATTCATTATCTTATTCTCAAATAATTTTACCATCCTTTTGCGCTTAATTCCCAGTCGCTCCACCTCCCAAAAATATAAGGTTGCTTTTCTAAGGTCCTTCATACCTTGTACCAGGACCAAGACTAAGTGATTGTGATGTTTTGTAGGCTTTCTTTTTTCAGTGAAATTACGGAACATTACTCTTTATATGAAAATTTAATTGTACGATGATCAGTATATCTGCTGGTTGTCTATAACTGAATTGAAAGAAAGTGTCTGTGATAGAAGATTATCTGTTATCTTGGTATTTACTTCTGCTCTTTTATATTCAGCAAAATTGGCTAGATTAAAGCAAGCCAAAGAAGAAGCTGAGAAGGAGGCTGCTGAATTTCGTGCTCATATGGAAGCTGAATTTCAAAAAAAGCTTGCAGAGGTAAGATACTCTGCAAAATGTTTTACCATCCACAAATTAACTTGCAATGTATTCTGTCAAATGTAGATCTCAAGTTACTTGGTAAGTTTGGTTTACTTAATAATACATCAGGGATCGAGACCATATCTGCTTGCTGCTTGAGCAATCATTTTGTTGTTTCTTGTAATCACGTTCTAAATTCAAATATAATTATCAGTAACTTCTCAAATGTTGTTTAAACTTTGAATTAGAAAACTTGATATTTCATCAACATTACATTACTACACACCATCTAACCAGTAAATACTGACGTGACATGAAACAGAGGAGTGGGGACTCTGGTGCCAACGTGAAGCGCCTGGAGCAAGAAACAGATGCTAAGATCCATCACCTGAAAAATGAAGCCTCAAAAATATCACAAGACGTAGTGCAAATGCTTCTGAAGCATGTGACCTCTGTGAAGAACTAAGGGTATTTACTTGCCTGATAGGCTATGTGTTAGAGTAATATCATTTGCTTGTGTGCTTCTCAACTTAAAAATGCTGGAGCTAAGGCTTGGCATGGATGCATCTACTGTCAGTTGTCTCATTTTTTGTTTGACTGTGGATTTCTACGAAATAAATGTGGATTCCGAGGAAAACCATTTCCAAGAAAAGAAGTTTAGATAATGTAATGATAGGATCATGACAAAGACCAAATCAACTATGAAGGGTCATGACAGGAATCTAGTAATCCATCTGCAGTAAAGTCTTTTGATGTTTTTATCCAAATCCTACTCCGCCTGTGAATCCTTGTTCATACTTTCTCATACTGTGCAGGAGCCTGTGAGAGTGTGGACCTTAGTTTTAATGTCTGAAGATGTTCCTGTCATGTGTAGGGACTGACAAGTTCGAGTTATGTCTTGTAACATTAATTCAGGATAATGCCATTATAGTCCATATCTTCCTGGAATCTATCTCCAAGAGTTTTCGCTGTCAAGTATTAAGTAATAGTCTGTTTCTATTCCTTTCTTTATTTCCCTGAACTCTTGGCATTATTACCATATAAGTGCAGGAATTGACTTCAAATCCCAAAATTACATCAACATGTTAACTTCGGTAGGGTTTGTAACGGGTCGGTCGGAGTCTGATTCAAAATTTTTAATTAAAATTCAACCTGAAATTTGATTGCACTCGTACTAAACAATTCAAAAGACAAAATGATATTATTTTAATCATATTTAACAAAAACAATATAGATTTAAAATTTTTAATTACTAAATCAATTTAGTCCATTAGAATTAGGTTGCTTTGATTTCTAAATTTCAATCTATTTTAAAGTTCATTTAAATCAAATTTGGTTATTTAAGTAAAACTAGTTAATTATGGTGTGTGTATATATATTACATTAAATAAATTATATCATATTAACTCAATTAACAGTTGTAAATTTAAGATATTTATATTAAAAAATAATTTTTTAACCACAATTGCAATTGACTTTTAAGTATATGAGAAGTAAGGTTTTATGAGAATATAAATTAGATAAACTGCAAGGATATATATTACTTCGTTATTCATGTATTTTGAGTGAGATAATTCACGTCATTAAATTTTTAAAAATAATCCAACTAAACAATAATAAACTCTTGTAAGAATATATTTTCATTAATCAATATAAGATCATTAAATAAGTTAGAGAACCTCAAAAACCCAATTAAGGAATTCAACCCATAACTTCTACATGTATATAAAAATGAGTTGGGTAGGGTCGGGTTTGTCATTATCCCAAATTGATTCAAAGTTTGAACAAGTTCGTATCGTACAACTTAAGCCCAACTTTGTCTAACAAACTGTCCAAAATGATATCATTTTGATTGAGAAATTAGATAATTCAAATTTTCAAATCAAGACTCCGGCCAATCCTTTGAGATCATCTATATAAACTTGTTTTTTATTTTTTTTAATGAAGCAATGTCTTATTAGTAATAAGACAATGGACTGGACTCAAACATGAGAAAGCTTTATTAAAGCTTGAGCTCAACCTAAGGTTCGATAGGCTCGAGGTAGTCAAGTATGAGTTTGAGTCTGACTATGTCTGACTTGGTCTAAATTTAAAAAAATTAATTAAAAATAAAAATGACATCGATTTTTTATAAAATAATGTTCATTTTCACAAACAATATCATTTTCCTTATAATTGTCGAGCCCCAAGTCCAGTCAGACTTGGGCAGTCAAAGCTCAAGCCTGACCTGAGGCGTAGCTTTTTTAAAAAATCAAACTTGTTGATCTCGAAACAGAGCAGGACGGACCTAGACCCAAATGTCATCCCTACTTTTAAGAAGAGATTAGTTGAAGGATATGGACAATTAAGAAACATAGTCATCACCTTAATTAGTGGAGAAAATGTTCTCCAGTATCATTCACTACAATGTTTACTTACTAAACAAAACAAATTATGGACATAAGCTGATTTTACTCCTTCATATAGTTGAAAATGGCCTATTGAAAGTGAATAATAACAACTATTTGAAAGATGATAACGAAAGATATAGGCCATTAAACTCCACAAAATTCATGAAAACACAACAACGACAACTTCTTTTTAATATAATTATATTATTTTATAATTCACAATTACTATTTTTTATTTACATATTAAATAAAAATTTTAAATAATAAGTTATATATTCTAAGAGTGACACAATTACAAGTTCAAACTATCCATAATATTAAAATAATATTCTCTAATTTTTTAATGATTCTTAAGTTAAATTTATTATTAATATAAATTATTTATTTTAGACATTATTATAATAATTATAAAATTTCTATTATAAAGAAAAATTGTATCTCACTATTTGTAAATGACTCATCTTCTTTCTAAACAAAAGGCAATTGAAAATTTTTAATATTCTATTTATTTGTAATCAGTTTCTTTATTGATGAAAGGTAAAATTGTGTATTACTGTACTTTTCTAAATTTTACAAATCAGCAAAATTTTCACCGGGTGAACTTATTGTTGGTGTTATTTATTTGATATTAGGCTCTTGTCTTTTTTTTTTCTTTCTAATTTTTGTAAAATTGCTTTCTTACGTTACATCCTATCAACTTCAAGCTATTTTATTGAGTTTTATCTTCAATATTTAATTAAGAAAGGGTCTAGGCATCCACCATTTTTAAAATATGTATTAATTCCACGTTATAGGTTAAGAATTCACATCGAAATTTATAAATAATAACTTAGTTAAATAAAAGAATTCCATGTTTTAGGTTAAGAATTCACATCAAATTTTATAAATAATAACTTAGTTAAATATTTTATTTAACTTAAATTTATGAGTTTGTCAAATAAATTATAAAATAAAATATTTGAAACCCATTAATGATACATTCTTTATTATTTTTTTAAAACTAAATTAAAACTATAAATTACATATATTGAATAAGTTATTTAGTAAATTAAGAACTAATTTACTGTCAATTTTTAAAAAATTAATTTAATAACTATTTTTTAAATTTGTACAAATTAAATTAAATTAAAATTTTATTTTTTATTTTATAATATTTTAATTAGATTACACGAGTTTTTAAAAATTAGTTCATAAATTAAAATTTTTTAAAATTTTTCAAAAATTAAGTACTTTAAATTTATTATCTCAATCAAAAAGAATATTTAAACCAAAGTATCATCTAATTATCCTAACTATAGTTTGTGTCATTAATTAGGAATAGACCATTCACAAGTCATCATATGTTGAGTGCATCCTCTGATTGGTGCGTCTCCATTGTTTTGCGGGCCCCACCGTAGAATAGTAAAACCAAAAATCATATTTCTAACTTCCAATCAGGACCGTTGGTCACGGATAAACAATAGGAATCAATCGTGACCGTTGGATTAAACTCCACGTAACTGTTAACTGTAAATAGTGTGTTTGATAAAAATAGGTGAAATTAAAAATTAAGAAAAGAAAAATCGTAATGATGACGTGGCCGAGAGAGAGAGAGAGAGAGAGATGGAGAGCGAATGAGCGTGTTTGTGATGTTCTGTTCTTAGAAGGCCGATATAAACAGACATGCTCTGCAACAACTGCTCTGTGCGGTCTTGTTTTGTGTCTTGCGTTTATGGTACAGTGTTGGTTAAACTTAAATCCTCTTTTGTTATGTCTCAACCTAAGTTTGTGAATCCTTAATTAGTTCTCCTCTGACTCTGCCAAAAAAAAAAAAAAACAGATTACAATTCATACAGAACAACACATGAAACACCCCATATAGAGAGAGAACCAGAAACAGAGTTTATATATAGAGAGGAGGACATACGACACGATTGGTCACAAGGGTCTTTGAAAGATTTTGCTTCTTCTTCTTCTTCTTTCTTGCTTTCTCGTCTGTTCTTGCTAAGGTTTTAGGATTGCTTGTAAAATTTTCAGGCTTGAAGGGATTAGTTTGTTGAGATATGTGTTTGTGTGTTCTGTAAGGGGAGTCGAGCAAGAACAAGAACTAAATGGGCGTGAATGTTAAGGTAGAGTATTTGTTGCCATTTAAGACAAGCAACCCACCAAGAGATTCGAGAACTGGTGTTGTTTAAGGATTTTTTTTGGCCGAGGTTTGTAAGAGTTTATGCGAAAGAACCATTCTTGGGTTTAGAAGGTTGATAGGTTTTTGTTTTTGTTTTTTATCTGGGAAATGGAGTGCAACCCATCTTCAGAAATGCAAGAACCGAGCATTGATACGGACAAGCTTAGCTACGAAATCTTCTCAATCCTTGAAAGCAAGTTCCTTTTTGGGTACGACGATCAGAAACTATGGGTTCCGAAGCAAGTTGCTCCGGCGAACAATGAACAGAAGCCAGAGGATTTGATCACAGGTACCAACAGCGTCGTCTCTTCGATCAAGAACCAGCGAGGCAAAATCTGCATTTTGTCAATCGATGGAGGAGGCATGAGAGGTATTCTACCTGGAAAAGCATTGGCATATCTAGAACAAGCGTTGAAAACAAAGTCCGGCAACCCTGACGCCAGAATCGCCGACTTTTTCGACGTCGCTGCTGGTACCGGAGTCGGCGGCATCTTCACGGCCATGCTCTTTGGATCAAAAGACCATAACCGTCCGATTATGAAAGCTGATGACACCTGGAGGTTTCTCGCTGACCAGGGCAAAAGATTTTACAAGTCCGGTAACGGTAGAGGTGGTGCCGGCGGTGGCGGAGGTTTCAAGAGGCTGTTCAAAACCGGTTCGACCGGGGCCACCTTGTTGGGAATTCAAGTGTGTGGGAATCCCATATTGGAAAGAGATGGAATTAGTGAAGGACATATAAGTGGAAATGA
>JAOQMM010000003.1:22116635-22133319 GCA_027563515.1 Erythroxylum platyclados | reverse complement strand
GTCATTTCCACTTATATGTCCTTCACTAATTCCATCTCTTTCCAATATGGGATTCCCACACACTTGAATTCCCAACACACCTCCGGTCTAGAAAAGGTTATGAAAGAGACTTTCATCGATCAAGGTCGGAGCTTGACTCTCAAAGATACGTTAAAGCCGGTTTTGATTCCATGTTACGATCTTTCAAGCACGGCGCCGTTTTTGTTCTCCAGAGCCGACGCGTTGGAGACCGACAGTTTCGATTTCCGGCTCTGGGAGGTTTGCAAGGGTACATCAGCGGAACCGGGCTTGATCGAACCGGTCCAAATGAGGTCCGTCGACGGTCAAACAAGGTGTTTGGCGGTGGACGGTGGGTTGGCCATGAGTAACCCTACGGCGGCGGCAATTACGCACGTGCTGCACAACAAGCAGGAGTTCCCATTCGTGCGGGGAGTTGAAGATTTGTTGGTGTTGTCACTTGGAACTGGTCAGCTTCTTGAGGTGAGCTATGACTATGAACAGGTCAAAACGTGGAGGGCCAAGCACTGGGCTCGACCAGTGGCTCGAATTGCTGGTGATGGTTCGGCGGATTCAGTGGACCAAGCGGTGGCTATGGCGTTTGGTCAATGCAGGAGCAGTAACTACGTGAGAATACAGGTAAAGTAAGAAGTTTTTTTTTCCCAATAAGTTTGGATATTAATTCCAGACAACTTGGTATGCATGAGACAGAATTAGCCAGGCTGTTGTTTTATGGGGAGTGTTCTGCGGCAATGTGTCTTTTTCAGACAAAGGCAGATTGGTGGATGTAGATACCACAAGTTTAGTTGTGCCATTTTTAGGTTTATGCAATTCAGTGAATGCTCTGTTTTTAAACCTCTTCCAATGTAAGATTACGGGTGCGATTACGATAATTATCGACGATACGAGCATAATTACAACAAATCGTAGTAACGGTCCGGATTGCAGTTAAAGATCATAATCTAAAACCTGGGTCTAATGAAGATTTACTGGGTTTGCATCTACATGTACCTGCTTCTGCTTTGGTCTTGAGTTAAACTTACTATCTTTAGTGTCAAATCTCTATCTCTCCTTAAACAATAGGCTTTTCCTTAGTTTTTTTTAACCTACAAGTAGATTAGTATCTATGGAGTTGGATGTGGAAAATGAGTGGTCATAAAGCATTACTTATTTTTCACAATTACATAGTAGTTTTACCATAACTAAAGCTTTGGTGCTAATACTCTTACACTAGGTATTTTCACTCAAGCAGCATAAAACATGAGTTCCTATGGTCCCTTCTTTAAATGAAAAAGGGGGAAGATTGATTGAATCCGAACTCGATTATTTCCTAGCAATTGCCGTACTTCACAAGTAACATTAATTTGTTGACCGTATCTCTTTCGCGGTTAATTTTAGAAGAAAATGTTGCAAAATTTGCTTCTTAGGTGCCATAACTTGCATTCTTTCTCTTATGTATGTATTCATTGGTTCTTCTTTTTTTGCTTTCATTTTGGATAATTGGTTGATTGTATCTGATTAAGACTCTAATTACCCTATGTGTGTGTGACAGGCAAGTGGGTCCAGCTTGGGTGGGTGTGGACCAAATGTGGACAATGACTCCAGTCCAAACAATGTGAAGATGTTGATTGAAATAGCAGAGGAAATGTTGAAGCAGAAAAATGTAGAGTCTGTTCTTTTTGGGGGCAAAAGGATTGGAGAACAGAGCAATTCTGAGAAACTTGATTGGTTTGCAACTGAACTTGTGCTTGAGCATCAGAGGAGGAGTTGCAGAATTGCTCCCACTGTAGCCTTCAAGCAAGCTCCTACAAAACCCACCTAGGACTATTTTCATAACATTCTTTTAAAAAGAGGTATGTTCCACTTTCTGTTTCATTACTTAATTCACTCTGAATGCCATCTTTAGTAGAAGCAATCAAGTTGGGAACACTTTTGTTATAATATGTGGGGAAGTTTTGATGTCTTGAACTTATAAACCCTAAAAGCTTAAACCCTAAAAAATGTTTGCCTTGCTGGGAGTATCAAGAAACATTAATACCTCTTAAAGACATAATGATTTGGAGTGACCCAGTTGATGATTAGCCTTTTAAATAATGGGTTGCTTCTTGTCATTTGAACAAACCCATTTAGCTCACTACTCTCTAGCTAAGCCTATTTGCTCTTTTGCTCTTAACTTTTAAGCAAAATTACCATTAACCAAGTAATTGTGTGATTTAGTGTGCCATATAGGCTCTCATTGATCTTTGAATGACATACCAGAGGTAAGATAAAAGAAGATATCTCTAATAATGTCGGTAGACCACATTATTAGAGATATGTTTACTAATCTACAGAACAATAACAGTAACAGCAACAAAAACCCTTTTCTCTTGATCATCTCCAATATGCAATCAAATCATTATTAAGGTCTCATATCAATAGTACCCAAAAGTTACTAGTTTCCTTGTGATCATACATACTTTGGTTGTTTCACTTTTTTGAACACCAGGCCTTTGGTCATTTCTATGTCTTCCCTTTTTCATTTCTGACTTTGATTTATGACTTTCCTATTCAAGGGCTTGGTTGGCACTTAGTACACGTAGCAGGAATCTATCCATGCATTTGTGTAGTACTCTAATGTCTTATTATCTTGTTCATGTAAATGTTGGAGTTCTACAAAGGTACAGACATGCACTCCTTAGCCCCATCACACGTTGAGGGCCAAGAAGACTAAGTGTTTGCTTTGATTCTTGCGTGGTTCTTAGTTCTTACCATCTTCTATAATTTAACGTTAGCTTTTCAGGTGTTGGGCATATGATGAATAGACATTAACGATAAAAGAAAGTATCTGGGTATCTACAGAAACATGAGCTAACATTTGAATGGGCTCTTTTTTCAATAATCCAAAGATTATAAAAGCTATTAATCTTTAAGTGGTTCTTAAAAAGAATGAAAAAAGAAAAAAAACATTCTTTTAATATATCTTCTCGTTCTTTGTCTTATTAGAAACAACCTCTCAATTAAATAGAGGTAAGTTTATGTATTATTGAACCATTCCAGATCTACTGGATGTTGCTATTGTTGTTCTTGTACTTGTCTTGTTTTGATATATGATGCGTCAGCCAGTCTAAATATTTCTAAAAAAAACTGTAATTAATTTTTAGTAGTTATTAATGACTGTTATTATCATAAATCATAAATAATAAAAATAAAAATATTCCTTTTTAAAAGCTCACAGGATTTTGAGCTTTGTGTTTCTTATGTAATTTGTTAACAATATGTTACTTTCTTGAGATTTGATTTTTTGAGTGGATTTAATCTTAATAGTTTTTATTTTTTCTCCAATTCTGATGATAAGTTCTTATGGGAAATGCAGGTAAAACATATATTTATGTGTAACATAAGCAAAGAGAATGGAGGAAGGAATGTATGAGTAAGAGTAGCTTTTACTTTTGAAAGTGAAGAGAAGCAACAGAAGAAGATGGTTTTAAGTGGAAAGGACAAAGTTAAAGTAAATATGCATGTAAGTTAGAAGATCCTAGTGGGATACTTTGCCTGCCAGAGGACAGGCATAGTGGTGTCCCTCCAACTATATCTCCAAGGCCATGAAACCAAGAAAGAGAGAAAGAAAGAAAAACAAAATAATCATCAGATGTTAATGTTTTGATGTTTGCTAAGGTTTTAGGGTGAAAAAAAAATAATATTTAACTTTTTTTCTCCTCTGTTTTTTTTTTAAATGTTGTTGTCTTTTTCATCTTCATAAATTTAGACTCTCTGTACGAAAAAACCTCAGAAGAATAAATAAATTTCTTTGTTTGGCCTCATATTTTCTCTTTAGTTATTGAAATAATTTTTGTTTTTATCATATTCTTTATATAGATATTGTAGTTATTCTTTTACGACTAAAATATCATGGGTTTGAGTTATGGAAACAGTTTCTTTGTAAAATACAAAGAGAAAGTTGTGTACAATTAATGTCTCTCTCTTAACCCTCGCAAACAAAGTGGAGAGCTTTATGCACTAAGGTTGTTGTTATTGATGTTTTTAATATAAATATTGTAATGAAACTATGTATGAAGGTTCATATTTGGACTCTTTTATTTGGAGTTTGTATGGAATGTATGGAATATGTTTAAGATGTTGTCATGATTGTTAAGATGTTGTCATGATTGTTTAGAAGCTAGGGAATTTGATAAAGTCTTTGCAAATAAAAGGGGAGGGGTAGTAGATGGGGTTGTGATGTTTGATTTCTATTGAAACAAACTTAAGAAAATTTTGTTTATTTAAAAATAATAAATTAGTTAGAATAGTTAAATTCAATTTAGTTAAACTTAAATTTGAGTTTCAATAACAATAAAACTTATACTTGAATTTAATTATGAGTTTAATAATTTTTCTAATTTAATTTATTATAATAATTTAATAAATCTTATAAACTTCAAAATTAATTAATAAGTTGAATTAGTCTCGAATTCAATTATTTAAACCTAATTGATTAGTTCATGTAATGTGATCATTTCAAGACTTTCCAAGTGGAATATGCTCATGCCTTTGTATTGATTGCAATCATTGAAAAGGGATAAAAGCAAATAAATGAATAAAAAAGAAATTGCTAAAGAGTAAAGACATTTTAAAATTCAATCTAATTTAAAAATTTTAGTTTATTTAAAAATAAACTAATTCAATATAAAGTTACAAGTTAGATTTAACTTAGTTGGCTCTAATTTTGAGTTTTAATATCTAAATTCAATCAAATATAGACTTGAGTTCATATTACAATTTTAATAATTTTCTAATTTACTTAATTATAACAATTTAACAAACCTTGTACACTTTAAAATTAATTAATAAGTTTAATTGATCTCGAATTTACCTATTTAAACCTATTAATTATTGGCTATTTTTAAATCACTTGGAAATACTAGAGATTGATTAGTTCATGCAATTTGATCTTTTGAAGACTTTCCAAGTGGAATACGCTCATTTCTTTCTCTTGATTGCAACCATTGAAAAGGGAAAAAGGCAAACAAATGAATTAAAAAGAAGCTGAGTAAAGACATCTTGGAATTCAATCCAAAGGCATAGTACTCTCTTTACTTTATACTAATTGAACCAAAGCAAAGAGGAGGTTTCTTCCAAGCTCCAATAGCCTTTCACACTTTTCAAAGTTCAATTGGAATAAACAAATTGATTAGAAATCAACTAAATAAAGTAACTAGAAAGCTCCAAGACTTAGCAAATAGTATATTCAATCCTAACAACTCTTTTGATAGAATCTTTTGCCTTCCAAATTGGCCTCATTTGTTGTCTTCTAAGTAAAGATTAAAATAAAGTGATGCATTGATGCAACAAAGTCTTGATTGAAAGAAAGAAACCCTTTTCCTATATTAATAAAATGAGACTAATTACGTAATTAATAATTGATAATTTTTAATGATCATTATTATTAAATAAAAATTTGTATTTTAAAAACGTTATCTTTTGTTGCTTTTAATATAACCATCCATATTCACTAATTCTATAACTTTTTTTCTAATAAAAGATGCATATTTGTCTCTAACCTATCTTATTTAAATAGGACCAATTACATGACAAGAAATTGGTGGTAATCTTTTATTATTATTAAATGAAAATTTATTTTAGAAAAATTATAAATAATATTAGTAACTATTTATAATTAATGAAGTATAATCAATTACATGATTAACTATTGATATTTTTAATAATTGAGGGTGAGCCTTGGAGCAACTGATAAAGTTATTCTTTTGTGACCATAAGGTCATAGGTTCAAGTAATAGAATAGCTTCTTTGTAAAAATATAAAAAGAATACTGACTACTGCGTATATTATAACTCTCTCTAGACTCCCCACAAGATAGAGAGCCATGTATACTGGGTACGCTAACTTTAGTTTTAATTAAAAATTATAAATAGTATTATTAACTATTTGTAAGTAATAAAATAGAACCAATTATATGTCCAACAATTATTTACTAATATAAATAGAAATAATAACAACCAATATCTACTAATTGTTAAGATAGCATTTTTTACCTCTAACTTGTCTATCTACTTTTGAAATTTGGTATATTGATCAATAAAACAAGAAAGCAACCCATTTCCCATATTAATAACATGATTAGCAATTAGTAATTTTTAGTGATTATTATTATTATTATAATATAAACAAGTTTTATCTTTTAAAATTATATTTTTCTATTCACTAATTATATAATATGCATTTAATTTTTTTTATTATTATATTATTTTAATATGTATATGCGAATATTTATATATATTTTTTCATAAAAGTCTATTTTTAATAGTCTTTCTATCGGTTAAAGCATATTTTTCCTAATAAAATATGCTTAATTTTTACTTCTTAACTCTTTCTAGAAATTTGGTATCTGGAGAGCAACAAAAGTGCAAACTGTTAATAACCTGTAGCACCATAGGAACATGACAACGAACTTGTCCAAAGTAGCATCCTAAACACATACGTTAAGATCCAAAGCTGTTGGGTATGAGAATCGGAAAACACCTGTTCTTGTTCTGGTCTCACTCACTCGCTTTCTCTCTTCTTACCGACCTTAGAATGACCAGAGACTGAGAAGGTATGAAGAAGAAGCAGTCAAAAAGCAAAAGTGAAATCACAATCCTACGATCGTGTCTAATCAAACATCAAGTCATGAATATAGAATAAGACAAATCACTCCGCTTGAATTGGCTTTTCAAATAATTATGTACGGACACCTGACCGACCATGTTTCCCTCCTCATGTAACCACATGTTTTGGACACTTATCCTATTTATTATCTTATTTTAAATATATTAATTCATCAAAATAACTTATTAAAATTACATAATTCTACTTATTAAACTTAATAAATTTAATTCTTATAACTTAAATGAGGATTGATAAAGTTAGTTCTTATAATTATTATGGAAAATCTTACATTCTTGCATTCCTTTAAATTGAATTTTTTATGTAAATTTAAGGATGTTGTATTATCTTATTTTATTTTAAATATTTATTAGTAGAAAAAATATTTTATTCAACCTAATGAAATTGATTCTTATAGCTTAAATTAGGGTTCAATAAAGTTGGTTCTTATAGCTTAAATTATGGAAACCCTAGAGTCCTACATTTCTTACTTTTTAAGTCTTATCAACCCTAAAGCTTTCTTTATATGAATCCTTTTCTAAATGCCCTTTTGAACCCTTAATCAAATATGCTTATTTTCAGCCACAAGTCCTTTAATTTTCTATTTATAAAGGTGATGATGATTAAAAGGCATTTCACCTTATAGGAGTAAAAGCAAAAGAAAAGCTATAGTTTTTGGTGCTAAAGTAAGCGTATAACTCCTATATTCTATGTTGATTAATCTTCATGAAAAGAAAGGCCTAAAGTATCGGAATCACTCTTTATGTTGTACCAAACATGATGTATCTTTGAGTAGACATATTGAAACATTGCCTACCTAAGTTAACTAACTAGGAGGTTAGTAGTACAAATTAAAAACAAAACACTCAAAGGACAAAGTCTAAAATACTTAAAAGAGAACGAAAATGCCTTCTCCAAGAAAAATTCCTTATTTGTGTTCTAGTATGTCAAAATTTTTATTACGGATTATATTTTTGTTAAGTTTCATCATAGTCATATTAATTTTGATCACTTTCATCTGATTCTTCTTAAGCCTTTCTTTTCTCTTCTTACAAACTCTAAGTATTATTTTTTCGCATCTTTTCACTGAAGAGTCAGATTGTATCTTTTTAACATGTCCAAACTACATAAGTTTTGTCACTCTCAATTTTTTATTAATACTAATTACCTTTAATTTGTCTCTTACAATTATATTCTTAATCTTATTTTTCTTGGTAAGGTTACCCATCTAATAGAGTATCTCATCTCTATTATCATAACAATTGCCTAACAGTTTTATTAATTATTGAAAAACCAAAATTTATGGGGATTATATACTAGCTAAACACACTTAACTTCTTGTAGGATAATATTCTTTTTCATTTTAATTCTCATATTTTAAACACTATTACTTATCTCTCGTGATATTATTTAGCTATCACATAATTCCCTTTATTTATTTTCTATTTATTTATTTATCTATTTTGACTTAAGGAAAAATAGTATTATAATTCTTAAGTTTTAATATAATCTCATTTTAAAATATGAATTAACAAAATACTAATGAAATATAACGAAAATAATATTCTTATAGTTAAGTAATAAAATAAAAATAAGTGATAATTTTTAAAATACGGGAATTAAAATGTAAGAAATTTAAGGTGATAAAATTAAATATACTTAAATTTTTATAATTTGATATTTTTTATTTCAATCATCATATTATGGAATTTATTACTTATCCCTTGTAATATCACACAATTCTCTCTAGTTTTAGTCTATTTATTTTTGCCATCTATTTTTCACTTTGATAGAATACTAATAAAATATAACGAAAAGAATTGCGTGATAATTAAAAATATTATAAAAATAAGTGATATAAAAATTAAAATCAAAAATCAAAATATAATTAACCCAATAAATAAATAATGATCCATTAATTTCTTATTTATAAGTCGATTTTTTAGGTGAAATGTCCTTATTAAAAGTATAATATTGGCAAGAGGCATGGGAATGTTAAGTTTTGTCAGCTTTCTATTAGATCATAATCTCATTATTTAATACAATAAATATTTTTTTTGTGAGTTTATTATAATGTACGTTATGTTTTGTTCTTTTCTATTGTCTCGTCAGGAAACGTTTGGTCGCCTATCTCGCGCTGTCTCCTTCGTTGATGTCTGTATGTGTATATTAATGTCTCGAAACCAACTTCAGGTGTAGGTCTAATCTATCATAACTACCAAATTAACACATCATTAACTATAAATTAATTAGTTTCTGTTTGGCTAAACATAACCTAACCAAATAATAATTCCATGCATGGTGGGTACGTAGTCGTTAAGTTAGGTGTTATGTTACGATGATTTGGAAATTAATTTTTTTAGAAAACGTGTTAATTTTTTTTTAACATTAAAATATTCAACTTATTCAATTGAATCAATTGTACAAATCTTACACTGAACAACTTTATGGTTTAATTTACTTTAATAATTTTGTTGTTAAAATATAATCAATTTATTAACTAATCGGTCAATTTTAATAAATTAATAAATTTTTATAAACTAAAATAAATAAATTAATTTTTATTTAATAAGTTCTTTTTTCATTAAATCTCGTACTCTTTGATGGGTAAGGATAATATCATTTCATTACATTTCAAATTCTTTAATTTTATTCAATTTTTAGCTGATTTTATGACAATTTAATACGAGTTGAATATTGTAAACCTCGAAATTTTTATCTTATTAGTTTAATTTTCATTTTTAAAACATTGATTTTTTCTAATCATAAGTAACTAATCTTTTATTTTATAACCGGATCAAACTGAAAATTATAAATCTTTAGTTATATCTGTAATTTTTATGTACTTAATTTTATCTGTATTAGTATGATTATTGTGTAACCTATTAAGATATATTATTGTGTAAAGCTATTAAAATACATTGATGATATGACTCAAATTTATAATTAATTAGCTTAACATCTTTATATTAGGCGATTTATAAGGAATTTGATTTATATTATTTATAATTTGACTTAAATTAGTGGAAGATAAATATTACAAATATTGGATAAAGGTGATTTTATAAGGCCTCATGTTTGCTAATCTATGTATTGTAACACACACGCACACACATATGTATATACATATAATGTTTTTATTAAGTATTGAATACACTTGGTGATTTATTAGATTTGCATTTAAAGATTACTGTAAGTTTTATTGTTATTTTAAGAAAAATAAAACAAGACATACACTCTAATTCATATATGAAATTGTTCTAATTAAGTATCGGTTCAACACAAAACTCGATCAATTTAAGCAATCGACTTTAATTGACTCAATTTTTTAAAATTTTTTTAGTTGAGTCAAAATTTTTAAGTTGAAAATCCAATTTATTTTTTAAAATATAGATTTTAAATTCAAAATTCACTCAATTTAATTTTGTTTATTAATTTTAGACTCGACAAAACCGAACCAGGCCAAAATGGGCCGACTATGAGGTTAACCAAGTAAGAGTTTGATTTATATGAATCACATACGGCAACAAGTTTTAAACCATGTCCAGTGCACAGTGTGAAGACTCACATTGTCCTGAAAACATAAGAGGATCCAATTTTTGCTTGAAGAACCAAAATGTAAAGAATAAGTCCAAAATCATACCAACAACACAGACATGGATGCATTTAGTTTGAAGTAGGGGACTTGACACATTATTTGTAATGTAATTAAGATTTAAATTCCCTTAATAATTTCTTATCGTAAAGTAAATTACGAATAATTCAATACTTTAAATTTTTTTTTGATGTTATAAGTATTCTAGAGTTATAATTTTAAGTTTGTTAATAATGAATTAATTCGTGTTCAACTAATATATTATGATTTATTGAATTCGAAAAAGATTGTCAACTTGAACCGATCGATTTTGAATACATGAGGTTGAAAACAGTAATTAATCAAAATTCGTATGAACTAACTTAACCTATATCAAATTGCTAAACAAAAAAAAAAATATATTGTACAACTTTGTCAAGTAAGGTAAGCAATGAACACTTAGCTCTCTTCAGTCTTCATTCTTCTCATCCAAAATGTTTAAAAACTGATTAACACAAAAAGGTTAATGACTTTACTTATTCTTTAAAAGGTACTAGAGCCTTGGAAATTTTTTTACTTCCACAAACATGGGAAGCACTTCCCACACACATGGGAAGCATCTCACTTGTCACTGACTATGAAGGATACATGAAATGAACAATAAAAATTATGTTACAGCCACTTTGTCAAGCATCAAACTGCCACATTGTTTGGAAGGTCGACCTTTGGCTTTGCCAATGGCTCTTGTAGCTCCGAATTAATGGGAAATAGATAAGATTGAGCATATTGAGCCATCAATTGGTCCACTAGCACTAAGGCCACCATAGCCTCCACCATAGGAACAGCTGCACCAACGTTACAATAGAAATATTCTGTTCAATTTCGGAAAATTTTATGCACGTGATATCGGTTCTTGGGATGTTATTCCGGTTAATCATAAAATGCATCAGACATCTAAAGCAATCTCCATGGCGTTGTAAGTTGAAAGCTCAAAACTTGGAAGGGTGAGGCTGACAGGTTATGGTCACGAGAATTACCTCGAGGGACAACGCAAGGATCGTGACGACCACGAGCTATTAGATCGATCTCTTGCTTATCTCTAGTAACTGTATGCTGCTTCTTCTGAAATAGCAAGATAAATGGAAGAAAAAATAGGAGTTAGGACACGACAGTCATGGACTCTGGAGATTGGAATGGAAGATCAAACTTACACCAATGGTGGCTGTGGGCTTGAAAGCTACTCTCATGTTAATGATCTCACCATTGGATATGCCTCCCTGTTCAATGAAGGAATGTGTCATTTGGAGACTTCGTAAACAATAAGTTATCGCAGAACACTATCCTAAGAGAGAATACGGTGTATATGAACCTGAATTCCACCAGAACGATTAGTTCTAGTACGAATTCTCCCATGCTCATCCGTGAAAAACTCGTCATTGTGTTCACTCCCCATCAAAAGAGTACCTGCAAGGATTATAAGGAAAAACTTTAATGCGGGGTTATGTTTACAAGTTGTCACTTGAAATCCAGTAGGTTATTAACCTGCAAATCCACTGCCAAATTCAAAGCCCTTCGTTGCAGGCAATGACATAACAGCTTTAGCCAACTCAGCTTCAAGTTTGTCGAACACTGGTGAACCAAGCCCCTAACAAACAATAATATCATTCGATTGTGATTACCCCAGAATATTTACAACTCATACACACAAACACACGTAGAAAGTGCTAATATAGCTACTTACACGAGGAGCGTTCCTAACAATACACGTGACCACACCACCAATAGAATCCCCTCTAACACGTATGGTGTCAATGGCGGCAATCATCTTTTCCGCATATTCAGGATCAGGACACCTGACAATGTTGCTCTCTATCTATGAAGAATCATGAACTAAAGTCAGGTTAAGGGTGCAGGGCAGAGAAAAATATGGCAAAAAAAGGAACTAAACCTGCAAATATACCTGATCAAGTGTAAGAGAGTAAGGATCAACTCTATCCTCTGGAAGTATAACCTTATGGACTTGTGAGACATAGGCAAGAATCTGAAGGCAGAAAGAAAAGAAAGACAAATCAAATAAATGAAATTCCAGCATGTCAAGTAAATGACATGTTTCTGCTTGCAAATCAGATTAACCATGGAAGTTTACTGGCTCTTTGTGTCCAATTGGTAGTCAAACGAAATCACGCACGAACTTTACGTGGGAATTAAACATTACATCAAATCCAAACAAAATACTAAGTTCATTTACCTATTGTAGCATCCAGCTTCACTCATTAGATGGATCAAGTGTACTCAAATATATTAACAATCCATCACCAACGAAAAACCAGAAAACCTTCTTACGTTTCGAAACCAATCAAACAGGTAAACTTTAAAATATAAGGAACTAGGTTTACAGGAGTATTTGGTTCAGGCTCCTTTCCCAACTTCCGAGTTCATCTACTACTAAAAGTATAGAAAATAAAAGAAATAAACACACCTCTGTTCCTGCATAGTGCTTGAGAATTTTCTTTGCAAGAGCTCCAGGTGCGACCCTTCCAATAGTTTCCCTTGCAGAAGATCTACCCCCACCCTTCAGTTACAAATTGAACTTCAGATTAATTAGGCATTGAACATGCATTTCCTAGACGTGCTGAGGTTGATAAGTTGAGATAAATAAGTTCATATGTTAAAATTTTCATGCTTAGTAATACTACCTGAATTGCTCTGACACCATACTTCATGTCATAAGTCGCATCCGCATGAGAAGGCCTATAAGCTATTGACATTTCCTTGTAGTCCTGAAAATTGTAAAATCTAACATTACTGAAGCTTCATAAGGAACTTTGAAACTACAAGATAATATTTAACTTTCAACGTTTCTGAATATCATGATACCTCTCTAAAGTAACTTGTACTATAACCAGCCAATATCACCTTAAACAAGTGTTTCAACCCAATTGTATAGCTGATATATTCTATCAATGTTATCCCCCAAATTTAGGCTAAGCAATCAACCTATAGCAAGTCCCAATTTCTCATTTTGAAACACCCCTCCCTAGACCTCTTAAATTAGGAGTCGCCCTTAATTCATCAAGAAACATTTGCAAGATTGATACCATAAATATACTAATCAACAAAGTTAATACCCAGCATTTTTCCTGTACTACAAAATCACACACATGAAAAATAAAATCCTCAAGCACAAAACTACTCACATGTCCTCTCTGATCAGTATTTGGGACAAATACTTGGATGGGAGTTCCAGTAGTTAGTCCTGCAGAGAATGTATCATTAATAGATCATCAATAGGAAACACAAGTTATAAAGAGTACATGATAGGAAATGGTGAAGGAAACCAAAAACTAACCTTCAGAGACACCTGAATATATTTTGCATGTATCAGTCTCTTTTCTCGGAGTGGTGATTCGACTCTGACCTGGCCTCCTGCAAGTTTTAACTACCATTACTTTTGAAGAATGTGTGCAACAGAAAGATCAAAGTCCGACATTTATCAATCATAACATAAAGGAACAAACTTGATTCCCAGGAAAAGAACAACATGACGTTCCAAAACAAAGGCCTGGGAATTTCCACTTTGACGAATGAATCAATTACCTTCTATCAAGGTCCACTTGCAAATCAGCCTCTGAAATGGGGATCCTGGGAGGGCATCCATCAATTACACAACCAACACCACCTCCATGAGACTCTCCAAATGTTGTTACACGAAAATAATTTCCAAACGTGCTTCCAGCTGCATGTATTTCTGCTATGCACAAACAGAAAATTAACTCGTAATCTCTTCTTGCCAAAGTTCAGTAACCAAATATTAGGAATATACTCCTTAACCAAGACTCTACACAATGCTGCAAATGTCTAATGTGGGGATAGAAACCGAATTGACTACGATTAAGTGATCCAAACAAAACCATTGGCTCGCATTCAATTAAGCAGTGGAAAAAAAAAGTCCCTCTTTAGTTCCCTATCCATTAAGATTCTTAAGCGTTAAAACAACTAAAACAGGGCAGCTCCTATCTTGTTTTGTCTCAGGAACATGGATCTGTTACTCTTTCAAATGCAAGAACACTACTTTTTCCTCATCGAGTTAATTCTGACCATTAAAACATGATGATTCAACCTCCAGAGTTCATAACACTTCATAACACAACCACCCACCAAAACCCAATATCTGAATTACGAAAATGAGATCACCCAAGTTACAAAGTTACAACCTTCTTACAGAAAGCAGAGATCTTTACCAATTCTAGCAAGAGGGCACTAACAAAAATTAAGGAATAAGAACAGGGACTCACGGAGATGCTTGGGTTGCCGAGGGCGGACCGAGACTTGAACGGTGGATATAGATAGCTTCCGGAGATCAGACGGCGGAGAGAGCAGGGAAGAAGAGCCGTTGAAGGGCTTGGAAGAAAGAGAAGAAAAAGCCATAGAGAGAAGTAGTTGGAAGCTTAACTAACAAGAAGGAATGGAACAAAAGCAATAGAGAGTTCGGCGAGAGATTTATGAGCAAGGGGTTGGTGTGGTGTGGTGTGTGTGTTAGGTCTGTGTATATATAAGTTTATATCATTTATTCGATTTTAATTTGTTGGTGCTGAGATGGGAGTCAGTGACCACCTACCCTCTTACTTTTTTTTGCAGTTGACTCATTTATAAAAATATATACCTTGTTTTAATAGATTTGGGTGAAATTGAGAGAAGAGTGATTACAGAATTATAGGTTAGGGTTGAAGGTTCAATCACTCCTTATTTGGAAATTTTATCTTTTAATTTTCATCTCCAAAAAAGTTAAGTTAATGAAGTAATAATTTCTAAGAGGGTGATTTTCTAAAAATATTTTAATTGAAAATTTTAAATATTTGAAAAATTAAGGTGAGAATATTATAATCCATCTTTAACTTTAAATAATTGGTTATACATAACTCATAAATGAGGATAAGCTCTCCAACAATAAGTAAAGGTTGCTTTTTTGAGAGCAAAAAGTCACAAGTCGATGTCACATAAATAGTCTCTTTATAGAAAAATGATCCTTTTTCAATCTTTGCAAAATTAGGAAGTTTTGTGCAATGAAGCTCCTTATGTTTTTTTATATAAATTATATATATATATTTAAATTAATCTCATTAAATAATTTATTTAAGGATTATTTTATTTATTAAAAGATTTATTTAATATATATTCAAAAAGTAATGATTGTAAATTTTAAGAAAAATTAACAACGTATTAATTATCTCACAAAAAAGTTTCTAAAATTGTTATATTAATGACAAGAGAAAAGGAAAATAGCAAAAATAATGAACTAATATTTCATTTTATAACTTTTAAATGTAAATCAAATAAATTTTAGCTGCAAGTGATATATTTGATGAAACATTTGAATTGACCTACCAACTTGGAAAAATCTCACAAGAAGACTTGTCATTGACCATCAAGGAACAAATACTAAATGAGCAATCAAAACAGCTTACAACAACTTTTTCAGGCATCAAACTTCCACATTGTTTGGAAAGTCGAGCTTTGGCTATACCAAGGGCTGTTGTAGCTCCAAATTAATGGGAAATAGATAAGATTGAGCATATTGAGCCATCAATTGATCCATAAGCACTAAAGCCACCATAGCCTCCACAATAGGCACCGCTGCACCAACATTCCAATGAAAAATCGATAGTCATCTGAAGCAACCTCCATTTAAGCTAAAGTTTGCTTCAAAATATGATGTTGGAGGGTGACAAGTTATGGTCACAGAAAACTACCTCGAGGGGCAATGCAAGGATCATGACGATCACGAGTTATTAGTTCAATCTCTTGCTTATCTCTAGTCACTGTTCTCTGCTTCATCTGACAAATTGGAAGAGATCAGAACAAAGAAGATGATGAATAAGAACAAGGTGAGAGTGTGAGTGGAAGTGGAAGGTGAAGAACTGACTCCAATAATGGGTGTGGGCTTGAAAGCTACTCTCATGTTAATAATCTCACCATTGGATATGCCTCCCTGCTCGGTTTCATTTGGATACTCAGCAAACAGTATGCTACCATATAACAATATCATTCAGAGAGAATGCAGGGTAGACAAACCTGTATTCCACCCGAATGATTAGTTCTAGTCCGGATTCTCCGATGCTCATCCATGAAAAACTCATCATTGTGTTCGCTACCAGTCAAAAGAGTACCTGCAAGTATACTTCAGGATCATTACTATGAGTTCTCACTTAAATTTTGTGTCATATTCAAGTTTTTCCAACCTGCAAAACCACTGCCAAGTTCAAATCCCTTAGTTGCAGGCACTGACATAAGAGCTTTACCCAACTCAGCTTCAAGTTTATCAAACACTGGTGAGCCAAGCCCCTAACAAACAATAACATGATTCAATGGTGATCAATTATCATGCAGAATCTTTACAACACTCTTGACTCTTAATCATACATTTAGAAAGTGCTAACATCACTACTTACACGAGGAGCATTCCTAACGATG
>JAOQMM010000003.1:22093188-22105134 GCA_027563515.1 Erythroxylum platyclados | reverse complement strand
AGATATTAACATAAAATTTTATATTTTCACAAATGAAATCACAAAAATATTGCTATCCAAGTTTTAAATTATGAATTTTGGATTAGATTCCCTGCCATAGAACAAACTATTAGCAACGTTTTTTTTATATCTTATTGAAAATTGTCACTAAATATCGCTAAATTGGAACAGTCTTATGATTTTTTTTATTGAAAAAAAAGGCAGATTATAAGAAAGAAAAAGTGATGATGACTATGAATCATCACGTATAAAAAGCAGAGAAAAAAAGAAAAGAGTAATTTGCAACGGTGCCCCCCCAAAAACCCCACAATTGATTTCAGGAGTTCTTGAAAGGTGGTCCTTTGTTTCTCCTGACCAACATGTCCTTTTGACCTGCTTTGACTGTATACCAATATTCCCTATTGGCCAATCAGAAAGAAGCAAGAAATGATGTGTGGGGTCCGCTGTTCTTTAACCCTATGATCATAATAATGCTGCTCCTGGAACAACACACATACGCTTTCACTTTCCCCATAACCCTTTATCTTTTTCCTTTCGCTTCAAATCAATCTCTTCAAGACCAAGAAAAAGAGAGGAAAAAAACACAGATTTTTAATTATTTTTAAGGTTATGTGATTAGTATTTTAAATAGAAAAGACTATCCCCAATAAGCTAACAGAGACTTGTTATGATTAGGCCTATTGTTTTTTTTAATGCAGATAACCCTAAGCATCTGAGGACTGAGTTGCAGGTGAGCTCAGTTCATGGCTGAAGACATAGAGCTTACATATAGGAAGGTTTAAGGTATAAGAACAGCTTCTTCTTGATAAGATTTAAATGCGTGTTATAAAAGTAATGATATAACAAAGTTGAGGGTTTCTATGTTTCGGATCTTACACGAACATGTGAAGCTCTTCTGGTTAGCACTTAGCAACAGTTTTACCCTACTTGCTCAGCTGATCAGCTCTTTTTTCAGTTTCAGGAGCTTTTGACGTTTAATCTGAACTGGCAATGAGCTACTTGGACTATATATATGTATATCATTATATAGAACTGGAAAACAGAAGAAAAGTCAAGGATTTATCGATCAAAATGGCTTACATTAACCGGGTTTCGATCAAAACCAGACAATTGTTTTTTATGTGACTATCAACTAATTAATGAAACTGATAACGACAGATACAATGACCTGCAGATACTTTTTATTGCTCATGCTATCACATATTGGATTGTAAGCTTTCGGGTTTGACCCTGAGCCTATGGGACTCTTTTTCTTTCTCCCCTCTTTTTCAGGCAAAAAAGCTTTCACGGACACTGAATCTGTGGCCATGAATCACATGAACTGTCCATTATATAAAGCATGTTACGAGATGGATAGGCGACATGTAATGTAACTCCTAGGTTGTCAGAAAAAAAAAAGAAGAAGAGGGTATGTGTTAATTTTCTTACAGGACCTCCATTTCCAAGAAGAAGAAAAGCTTGTCATGTGATGGGAAATCAATCTTAGAGAAAGTAATAACCTGAGCTGAGCCTGAGCCTGAGCGCCCGAGACCATCAGGTGGAGGAGGAATTATTCCTGAAAACAACTATCAACAATATTCTCTGTAAAGAAACATCACATCATCATCAAAAACCCTAATAAAGAACCCTAGAAAGTGGTAAGAAGATAAGCATCAACCTAAAAGTACCTTGGCTTACACGCGAGAGTACCTGAATCTTTGTGAATTACGATGCAAAACCTTCAGGCTTCAAAGTTAACAAGAAGCTAAACTATAATAAGATGAAGATAAACCTGCAAAATATGTTCATATCATGTGCCAATACACATGGGAACATATGCTTGGCTCCTCATACGCCATCCACGGAGGCCATCGATGCTCCGATGAGCTCTGCAAATGGCATACAGGGAGCCAGGCACATACGATCCGTATGCATAATATATAATAATACATAGCATGCACATATAAACATATAAATGAGTTTTTTTTTCAATGAATACATGAAAACTCTAGCTAGACGTGCATATGTTCTGGAACTACTACAGCTACTGCTGCTAGAGATCATCTTCTCGAAGGATGATCATCATCTGATGACCTTGAAGTAGGGTTGAGAGAGAGAGAGAGAGAGAGAGAGAGAGAGAGAGGGAAAGGGATTGAAGGAGAAGGTGAGAAGGAGAGGAATTGTTATTTATGGAAGAGACTATACAGAGAGATCTATGGAAAACAGAAACTGGGTCATAATCAAATGGAGGCTTCAAGCCCCACAAAACCCTTATGATTTGGCACAAAACAAGCAAACCAGTGGCTAAACTTATGGAGGTTTGGCTAAATTTATGGGGTTGTTTTGAGAGGAAAAGAAGGAAAAGGTGTGAAGATATGGACATGGTTGCACCCACAAGCTTGCAACTAAATATAGACACCACCACCCCACCATCATCGTCATCATCATTAGAGAGAGAGGAAATGAGTGTAAGGTTGGGTTACTAAACCACTCAATTTCCTAAGCTAACCTCTGTGGTGGTTTTGAAATCTCCTTTTCTAGGTGGTAAAGCAAGGGTTGCTTTTCTCCTCTGAAGCTTACTTTGTCTGGGAGTGCTTGGAAACACATGGATTCTCTCTATCTCTACTTTCTCTTATTCTCCTTTTATTTAAGATAAAGTGAAAAAAAGGAACAAAAATAAAAAAAGAAACAAGTTTATGTATATCACCATTTTTATTATTCATCTTTTTCTTTATTGCTTCCTTCTTTAATCTCTCCCCCTCCCCCCCAACTTATTATATTATTAACCAATTAAGATTCTTCTCACATTAATTCTTTCCTCTTCTAAGAGATAGACATAATTATTCAAATCATGTATAAAAAAAAATATTTTAAAATATGAAAAAAAATTATTCCAATAATGTAATTTATACGTTTCACTGATTTATGAGTATTTTCATATTAAAAATCTTTAGTTTATGTTCATATGATAAGTCATCATGCATATGTTAATGGTAATTATGGTTAAGGTAAATAATAACTTTAGTTAAAACTAATGTTTTAAAGACCAAATCGGTTCGATTGGTTTAATAGTAGAAATTTTGAACCAGTTAATTTTTAATTCAGTTTTTAATTTTTCAGTTTGATTTTATTTAATAATCTTTATTGTTAAAAATTGATCAATTTATTAATTAATTGGTCAATTTTAATAAACTAATCAATTTTTATGAATCAAAATAAACCAATCAATTTTTATTTAAAAGTCTCATTTTTTAATTAAACTTTAAATTTTTCGATGAGAGTAAAAAATCTTTTTAATCATTTTTTAAATTATTCAATTTTATTAAATCTTTAATTGATTTTATAATAATCTAGTATTGGACCAGTTGAACCTTTTAAATCTTATATTTTTTATATTATCGGTTTAACTTTAGTCTAGTTTTGAAAAAATTGGGTAAAACCATGTACAATGTTTGGGGAATCTGAAGAATATCTATCTCTATCTCATAGGTTTTGTTTCCTCTTCTGGTTGGATACGTGTCTGGTTCTTGATTTGCAGTAACTTTTGGATTACATTATCAATGATTCTTCTAGCTAGCCAGCTGTTCGATCAATAGCTCCATTTGCAATTGTCACACGACCATGTAACCAAAAATTTTCAATGATTCTTACAGTCTTATTTTTTGAATGTTCTACGAATAGTCAGTGTCTTTGTAAGAATCTTATATTTTCTTTCTTTTTTTTTTGTCAAGAAGGGCCACCAATGGAATTTTAGGGTTGACATCAAAAACAAAAGTTGTCAGGTTCGTCGTGTATGTCTCCCTGTCTTTCGTTTCTGATCTGAAAACATATATCTTTTGATGGATTTTTCAGGCATATGAACTTCAAGACCAAGTTGCTTCGTGTTCATATATAAACCAAGGAAGTGCTGCAATTAGGTATTCCAATGGAGATATTTATTGCAATTTACTAATACTAAATACTTAATTTTACCAAACATCTTTAAATAAACAACTGATGTTACCTGCCAATCAAATTAGCTATATTAATTCGTTGTCAGCTAATTGTTGATAAAATCAGTTAACAACTAATGCAATTCGCTGATTGTCAAACAAGAGCATAGTTATCATTCTAAATTACTAATTAAAAACATATTATTCTATTTATTTAAACCTAGTAATTGTTTAGAATATTAATAAGTTTTAACTTGTGTCTTTGAAAATAATAGAAAGTGAATGAATTTTCAAAATTTTCTTTTTGACACTATATAAAAGATATCATTTATGTTCATGTAGTAATGATCGCGAAGTTAATTACTTCTAATTATAAATTAACAAATATTGTTATTAATTCTAATTTAATAAAAATTATTTTAATTAAAAATATAATCCACTATTTATCAATTATAACACTTTTTTTATTACTAAATCAACCAAAAGTAATAATTCTTTTCAAGCTAAGCAACAAATTAGTGAATAAACCCAAATGAGTACTTAGAAGTGAATTTGAAAAGAAATGGTTTACTTTGTAAGAGTTTTGGGACCCAACTAAAGTAAAGATCTACAAAATCTTTGATAAAGCAAGATTTGATGATTTAGCTTTTATGGGAACTATTGTATGATAATGAAAGAAAGTTCAAATCACATATGGTAGAGGACCAAAAACTAAAGAATGACATAGGAAGCTGATATACAGCTAACAGATGTTTTGATCCCTAGCCATTCAACACCTATACACCCTTGTGTGGGTCTATATTAATATGAGAGACAAAGATATGCTCCCAAGTCAAGAATTAAAGGCCACCTTAAGCCTATCTCTTCATGTCATTATCCTTTTGACTTCATCTATAAATTCTCTTCACATTTATAACTTGCCTTTTCTTCATCTTATACCATTTAATTTTTTTTATATATTTTTTAGGAAATTATTTTTTAATATTCAAAAATTTTAACTTATTTTTAAGGTTAAAGATGTAAAACTCTTATATAATCTAAATTTTTTTAAAATCTCTCCTAATATTTAAAATTAAAAAATTATAATTTTCAATTTTCTAGAAAAATCCCTTCTGTTATATTTTGGTTAAAAAATAATGACGTAACACACAGATGTGAACATCATATGTGGACCAATCAAATATTGATTATATAATGATTCAATCTACCTTTTAAATTTGAACTAAACTAGTTAAAATAAACTCAATTTAATAATTTATTATAATTATTTTACATCATTAATTTAATTCAAATTTAATTAATTTGAATCTGATTAAAGAACTGAATTGGGATGTTATATTAATAACATTTGATTAGTTCATGTATGATATTCATACTGCATGTGATTCGTTGTTATTTTTTAACTGAATTTAAGATAAAGAATTTTCCTTAAAGAATTTAAAAAATTAGAGGACTTTTCTAAACTTTCTTAAACTATAAAAAAGATTTGTCTTTTATCCTTATTTATAACACTAATTTTTAATAATAAAATAATTAAAATCTTTCTCACAAAAATAAAATTAAGAATATTTAAACTTCCGTTTTTCAACTTAGATTACAGCTCCTTTAGTACTGCACCGGTAAATTGTTATACCACTTATTTAACTCTCGTGATGTTTTATTTTCTAAAATTTGTTAAAATTTGACAGAAAAAAATTTAGATTATAATTTGGATCAATTACGTTACTAATTTGAATGTCTTTGAGGGAGTGACATCAATTGTACGCAATCTTCCTTCAAATCTATAACCTTTTAGTTATAAAAAAAAAACTTACTAGTTCCTCTAAGGTTGCAACAATTTATTCAGAAAATAAATTATCAAAATGCAAATTTGAGAAAGAGCAATTCAAAGAGGTGTAACTCATTATCTAAATGGCTCCTGCAAAATACAAAAAATTGATGATAAAATAAATTACCACTAGTTTTGTGCATAAAACGCTAAATTAGCAGACGATTGAATCGTATATCTTGTCGGGACTAGTAAAAGATTAATAATCATCACTGAAAAAAGAAAATTCCCCTTATAAGTTGTCTTTGCTAGTGGATGAGTTGACAAGACTCTGTCTCGTTTCATTTCTCTGTACTTAAGCTTTCTTCGATCTCAACTTGTTTCTGACCTATATGCTTCGCCTTCCAAAATGAAGTCGATAGTACTGTTCTTGTCGAATGAAAATTTTCAATCCTATTTTTTGTCAACTTCCCACAAATAATTATTGTCATATATTATGTCCTCTTAATACAATAGTTTTTGAAATCACAAACAATACATATAATTACAAACAAAAACAAAAGGCAAAAAAAATCGACTATCTATTTTACTGTTTTAAAAAAACGTAAAATCTTAAGATAAGATTAAAAAATAAATAATTAATTATTTGATTTGATGTGAGTATGAATTAAAAAAAATATATGCTTAGAGTCTTATAACTATGTATAAGCTCAAACTTGGCTCGAGTGTCAATAAATTTAACTAAGCAAATAGCAACAATCAAAGGGCTAGCTAGAAAAAATTGTATGTACTATGCATGTCTATGCTTGTTTCACATAAAACCAACATAAAAGTTAAAGCTGACGGACAAGAATTGATGACAAGAAATGTCATTGGGGAAACTAAAAAACAAATGAACTTAAAGGAAACCAAAGAAAAAAACAAAAGAAATACTCTTCAATTCCAACCAAGATTTTAATTTATAAATCACAATTATAATTAACATTGTGAAATTATAATTTTTTGTAATTTGGGTCAGAGTATTCATAATTGTACTTATTATTATCATCTTCATCGTCATCAATTACACAATACACCAACAAATGATATACTTAACATTGTCTTCAAAACAAAGTTTAATAGGTAAGATAAAAGATTTAAAATTTAAAAGGTTCAACTGATATTAGACCATAATAAAATTGGTTAAATATTGAATAAAATTAAAAAATTTGAAAAATAATTTAAGAAGGCTATATTTATATGTCGAAAATTTAAAGTTTAATTAAAAAAGAGACTATCAGATGAAAATTAATCTATTTATTTTAGTTTTTATAAACTGATTAGTTTTAGAAAATAGTTGATTAATTAATAAACTTATCAGTTTTTAACAACAAAAATTAATAAACTACATAAAACCGAAAAATTAAAAATTAAATCAAAATATTAACTGGTTCAAAATTTTCATTATTAAAACGCAGAATTAGTTTGATACTTAAAAAACCAAGTGTAAGACCGAGGGAGTCCCCTTGGAATGCAACAAAACATGTGTTAGAGGTGAAGTGTGCATGCATGTGATAAAATATATATAAAAAGAAAAAGAGTATTAAGGAAAGTGGTGAGAAGGTGAATAGAGAGAGGGATCGATCTTCCTTCTGTGTCTTTGAAAAGGCTGCAACATTAAGAAGGTGGTCGAATTTGTTTTCATTATTGTATGTAGAAAATGGTAAACGATCCAAAAAGAAAAAAAGGCAAGATTGTTGAAAGATGTTTATTAAAATTGGAAAAAAAAAAACCTGTTGTTGCATGACTTGCATCACCCTTTTTTTTTTTAATCTTTTATCGTTTATAGTGTTGGAAGCAACAAGTGTGGGAATCGTTGTCAGAGATTATACTTATGGGTCTTCCACTCTGTTTGTATGTATCTAAGTGTCTCTCCTGGTTTGATATTCTACTGATCATCTTCATCTTCGTCTTCATCTTTATCGTGATCCAACCCTAAGCAAACCCTTTTATGATCTGTATCTATATGTGTATATATATATATACATACATATATTATGATAAACATGTATGTATAGTAAGCAAAATACAAATAGAACTCAGTTTCTTGGACTCAAGCAAGCTTGACAGGCCATTTTTGTAACCTTTCTCTTCTTCTACACGCCTCGAACTGCACACTCGATACAACACATTCACGCACACACATATTCACAAACTCACCCACAACCCACATATGGTGATGATGAGAGCAGGTCACAGGCCTGTCATGTGCCAGCTGCCAGCTTCTGCACTTCTTCTGATCTGTTTCATCCCTTAAAAAAAAAAAGTTTATAAACTTGAGAGCTCTTTAAAGTACTTTAATTAACATCCTCAATTATTATATAATCGTTATAATATTGTAATTATGGTCCAAACACTTATTTTAATTTATTGAAAATTTTTGAAATCTCAAAAAAATTCTAATTAATATTTTACTTAATTTATAAAGAATAATTGTTTCAATATTAAATCATAGTATTGTACTGATTGGAATGTCAACTTTAATTTTAATTCATTATCAAAATATTTATAAGCTCAAAATATTTTTATTATCATCTTACTTTTATTTATTGAAGGTGATGTAACCATTAGGTTACATGTTTAAACCACGAAAATAGCCTCTTTATAAAAATATAAAGGGAAGACTACATATATGATCCTCCTTAGACTCCCGCAAAGTAAGAAATCTTGTGCATTGAGTACGTTAACTTTTTTACTTTTATATATTACATTATTATAACTATAGCCTAAACTATCATTTTAATTAATTTATTATAAATTTTTTAATAAACTCATAATTTTGACAATAATTTAATTAACACCTTAAATAATCGTTTAATTATAATATACGTTGTTATGGTCCAAACTCTCATTTTAATTTAGTATAATTATTTTAACAAAATTTGAGCTTTTCAAAATATTTTAATTAACATTTTGCTTAATTTATACAACATAAGCATAGTAGATTTAATCATAATATTATAATAATAACTTAACAGAAGACTCGATGGGATTATACAACAAGAACTTCTTCATTACCAACCCTTTTGAGAGTTGAGTCCTATAATGGCCAACCAAGTTCATCACACATATTCCAAGAGACCAGGAACTGAGGTGAGGTAAATTTATAAAGAAAAATACAAAATTTATAATACTTGTTCTGTATGTATATGGTGAGTGCCATATATATATATATATAGATACTCATTACTCCTCGAGAAAAGCTAAAACAAAAAAAACAAAACAAACACGCATGTTGTTATGTTAGTGATGTTGTACTCTTTCCCATACATTTTACGTTATTCTTCTCTTCTTTTGAGAAGCATTTAGTAGTTTTATGTATAATCCCCGCCGTTTCTCTTAGTCAGCTCTTTTGTGTGTTCGAAACCCTACTTTGTTCTTTGCTCACATCAAAACACTGTAAGATCATGTGTACAAAGCGTGAAGAGTTGGGGCTGTGAATGTCGAAAGTCGAAACCCTAGCTTGCTTGCTAGGTAGCTAGCTTTGTTTTGTAGTTTGATAGGGATTTACATATATATATATATATAACAATTTTCATGTAAGTAATTAAAATTTAAAAAAATCATTTATGACAGTTTTCAATTATCTATATTTTAATTAAAATGATTACATTTACAATAAATTAGTGTTTTAGAAAAAAAAAGAAAAGTAATGAAAGTTTTAATTTTGAAAATGTTAAAATTGATAATATATCAAGTGAGTTCGAATTCAAAATTAAAATATTATTTGAACTCAAATTTTGATTTTATTTAATTTAACTTATTTTATTAACTTTTAAAATGTAAAATTTACCAATTTTATATTAAATTTAAATTTAATTAAAACTTTTAATTGAGTTGAGCTGAAATCAAGCTAATTTATCATACATTCTTAAGGGTTTCAAATGATTAGAACTATCAAATGCCTCTTAATTAAGAAAACAAAAAGGATTACATGTTTCTCCTACATATGCTTAATTTTAAAAAACCAGTCGTGGCTCCACTAAAAAACATGCTCAGTTTGATCATGTTTTGAGGTTTTCAAAGAAAAGTTAAAAAAAAAAGCTGTTAGATTAGACTTGGTTTGTGCTTTTGCAAGCAAGAGGGTAGGTTATTCAGAATGACTAGAAAAAGCAAGACAATCAGAGCACTACGACGTAGGGTTTCATTCAATTTAAAGCTCTTTTTTAAAAATTTAAAATATAAAGCAAGTAAATATAAACATAAAACATCAATAATACCTAATAAGATTCTCGTTGGAATGCAGGGTATGTAGAGATTCAATAGTACTTAGTTCTATCTCTACAAGGTAGAGATACTATTTAGGATGATAATAGGTTGACCTATAGGTCTAGATTCAAGTGTTTTTAATGAACTGACTTATGGGTCAAGCTCAGGCCCAGACCAACTCAAAGTCTCATTTTTCTAAACAAAACGACATCGTTTTGTTTAAAGCGTTAAGCTTAGACCTAGACAGCCTACACTTTAACTCAATTAAAAAAAACGTTATTTTATATTTTTATTTTTAAGAAAATTATTTTAAAAAATTTGATGGGGCCGGCCCATGAGTTGGCTCATTGTTATCCTTAATGTTATTTTCGATATACTTATATATATTGCAAATTAATAATAATACAAAATATTAATAAATACGTATAACTAAACATATAAAATTAAGTAATATAATACATATAAAACATGGTAAAAATTATCATTACAAGATAAAATATATAAATAAATATACAAATTAGGATAAAAAAGAGACAACTAAAATGCTGTTCCAAAACAATTTTGATATTGTTTTATAATATTTAATGTGAAAATAATATGAAACTTGATATTGACTTGATTATCATATCTTTAACATCTTCTTCTTTTAATTTTAGATGTTAAATATTTGAAAAATTGAGTCTGTAAATAATTCATCGTAGGAAGACAATTGATTACTAAAATAAATTCACCTGCATATAAATCCACAATATGATTCAGAAATCATGATATATAAGGATCAAATTTAAGTATTTTGACTAAAATTAACTTTAATTAGCAATAATTACTATATATATTCGAGTCTTTTTCATCTCAACTTTGCATTTTGACGAAACTTTTATTAGGTGGTTGTTGATATTGTCGGATCTTTTTCATGAAAAATAAAATAATTTAATTGTAGAAAATATCTAGCAAGGAAAAGTTATGCAATTCCTACTCTAGGGCCGAGTAGAGGATCCTTTGTTTTTAATATTATAATCATTGTAAAATAGTTATTTTTCCGGAGTTATTTAATTGTTAGAATAAAAATTTTTAAGACTTTCTTAATATAAAAGGTTATAATTTCAAATGGTAATAAAAAAATCTTAGAATTTACCTAAAACTTTGAAAATTATATGTAGTTAGAAGTGAAGATACATTTAAATTTGCAAATACTAATTAAATTTAATTCGTCATTTAATTTTTAAAATATTGAATAATTTATTTAAAATATATTTTTACAAATTTTACTTGTTTACTTAATGACAGATAAAAAAACACAATTTTGGTATTACCCAAAAAAGAAAAAGAGGACATGACACTTGGCTTCTTTAATAGGCAAACACTGAATGTGATAGGTCAGTGAACCAAAGGACCATGTGTACGGTGTCTCAGTAAAGTACAGGTTTCAAATGCAAAAGCTAAACCCAAAAATAATAATTAATACACACGGCCCTTCATTATTTATAAGGCCATCCGAATTTTCTTTTTTCTTTTTCTCCTTTTTTGTGAAAATATTGGACCATAATTTCAGAAAATTCAGTAGCAATCAAATATGTCTCTCGGACACTAAGAATAACAATAACAACAATTTAATAAAAATTATACTAAATCTAATAAAATTCAATAATATATAATTTTATCTCTAATTAATAAAAAGACTATAATTTTAGAATACCATTTTCACTATTTCATATTAACTCTTCATTAATACCAACTTTATGGACCTGCAGGGAATGATCCCAAACAGCCCATTGAATACCAACTTTATGGAATTGCAAGGAGTTTTGTTGAGAAGGCCCGAAAAAGTTTACATAATGGTCAAAATGAGCTTAAAATTCCATACGGATAAAGCCCGCTTGCTCGTAATATAAGATATTCAAAAAGCCTACCGAGCAGGGAGGTAAACTGCACAAACTGTGGCCGATCATAGTTACAAGTTTCTAAAATTCATTGTAAAGGGGCTAGTGATGCTGATACAAATATGATGTGAAGTTGGAA
>JAOQMM010000003.1:22065167-22076064 GCA_027563515.1 Erythroxylum platyclados | reverse complement strand
GTAGTACTTCACTCTTAATTATTTAGCTTAAACATTTCCTTACTTAGCCTAAATAGTTTCTTATAATGACTTTTATTTTTATTGTATTATTTATTTTGGCTGCAGGTGGCCGGACGCTGGTTGTGCACAACTAAGTAGCCAGTGTGTTGGGGTCAGAGCAAATTTTGATGCAATTGACAGGCTTTCCATCTATGACAGTTATTTCCAGTTGGATTAGGAAACTTGTGCCCTACTCATCAACCCAGAACTTGTGCCCTACTCATCAGGTTTTTACGGTATCTGAGTTGGATAGTAGATAAAAGCTTGTTTGAAGAAGTTTAGGGTTTATTGAAGCAGCAAGAGAAAGCATAGGATGGCAACATTAGTGGGTAGACCCGTAGATATTTTTTATGGGTTTCGGGAATAAGTGTACAGAAAGTATAGAGTAAGAACTGCAAGCATAATTTGTAGAATAGGCATCCTTGAAAGCTGGAAGGAATAATGCTGGAGCTGTGTGTTTTTTGGATTAGTCATTCATTTTTCTTTAAGAACTTCAAGAGATTTTTTGTATCCTATGCCATAAATGAACACAAATCCATTAATAAAGAAGCTATTTGAACTTTGCTTTGGTTCATATATTTCCTCCTCTCTTGTTTTGCCTTTTGACCGACTAAAAGTCTCAAGTCTTTTAAGATGGTTGAGATATGTTAAAAAAGTTGGCTGGAAGGCTTTCAAGCTCCCTACGATCTTCCATCTCTAATACCTCTAAATTTTTTAGGAGTTCAACTAATGATGGAGGGACATGTTTTATAGCAAGTACAACTTTTTTATGTTGCTTGAAATTTCTGAAAATGTATTCAAAATTTCACGACCAATGAGATCAAGAACTTCAGTAAGACTTCTAAGCTATCTACAATACTTCATCTGTAATTTCTTTAATTTGCTTGAAAGTTCAACTGAAGATGAAGGTACTTGTTTTACAGCAGGCTCCTTTATGCTGTTTGAATGAAATTTTTGGATGAACAAAGGCCTGAACCCTGTCAAAAAATAAATAAATTTATACATTAGTTTTGCCTGCAGATGTTATCATCTTCTGTAGCTCTATAGCATTTTTCTGATGGATCTGTCTACTCATCTGACATTACTGTCACACAAGCAAGAGACTGCATAGCTCTTAGTGTGGCTGTCGCCTGTCCTTTCACAGATTGATCCTGTATCAATGTCTTCAACCTCATCAGATCTCTGGAAAGTGTGCTCTTTCTTGCCTGAGAGTAAGAGCAAGAATCTATTTGGTAAAATGCAGTTCATAACTCCCTAGAAAATGGTACAAAGTTGATATGATTACATTTCAACCGGTGTTCCTCAACATCCTATTCTACATCTTAATATCCTACTTCTTCCTCTGCTTGAAATATTGTCTTCAGGCTTCAACCCAACCCAAAATTTTGAGATTAGATTTAGGCCAAACTTGATTAAATACTTTTTTTTTAATTTTTAAAAATAATTTTTTTAAAGTTTTGGACTTTAAGCCTAATAGCTCGAGCTTGAGCTTAAGTTTGAGCTCAATCTAAAATTATAAAATTTAAAATAAAGACTAACTTTAATATGAAATCTAACACAAATTGACCTGTTGACTTTAGACTGGGCCGAGCCAGCTTGATAAACTTTGTCATGCCTAATCTTGACAATATCTGATGATACTATACTAACTATTGGCTGAATTGCTTTGATTTCCTTGCATTGATTAGGCTTGCATGAATCTACTTGACATCTACTAATCAAAACAAATGCCAATTCATGTGGGAGACCCGTCACAATACTTGTGCAATTCTGAAGGAAGACAAGGAAGATTACTCAACAGCTGAAGCTGAAGGAAGTAGCAATGATGGTGGCTTAAGCTGCATTAGTGTTGAGAATGAGGAGGAGAAGATGTTACCAGTGCAGTGAAACTGCAGATTATAACTAACCGGTCTAAATCTATAGAAATAAAGAATTTGAATAGAAAAGCTTTCAATATTCTACTCTATAGTAGAGGTCAGATGAAAAAATTTAAAACAAAAGATAAAAATTCATAAACACAAGCCTACTTTGAAAGAGAAATTTGTGGGAACTGCTAGTTTCTGTTTGCTTTTCTTCACATCTTTGGAGCAATCTCTTTTACTTTGTCTTCATATATACCATCCATCTTGAAGATCTTATACCTTTGATCTAAACGGCTATTGTTATACTCCAATCACAAGAACTTGACATGATAAAGGAAAATCAAAACTCATATATTCCATGAAAAAAACAAATAAAATATTTCTAGGCAGATACAAGTAAATTAACTTGCAAATTAAGACTCACCTAATCGGAGTAATGAACTTGAAGCAGCAGCCTCTTAGTTTCATTCAACTTCTTCCTATCTTCAACTTGGACACTCCTAAAGTAACGAAGTCAAATTCATCTTTTTGGGCATACAGTGAAATAACTACGCACTTTTTGACTTCATTCTTAACTGCGCTGCTGAGCTTAAAAAATGCTACATCTCTTCAAAGTTACCATGTGTGCAGAACATATGCTCTTTAGCTGAACAACGGTTCAGAATCAGGGGAGGAGAAATGGTAACTGTCTCCAACATAATCAAGGCAAAGATAGAAAACAAATTCCAGGAAAAGATGAGTATTCCAATGAGAAGGAAGGTGGATTTGAATGGTATCACTCATGCTTTGAGGGTTTACCCACTCTGGTATTCCACTTCCTGGATAGATCATTTGAAAACAAATGAATGATTATACAATTACAGACCCAAACAGAGAAGAGAGAAAGAAAGAGAGTCACATACCAATGGTTTTGCATTTGATTTCTTGTAAAAGCAGTTAGATGATTCCTCAACAGTGCATTGGCGACTGCCTAGCATTCATCTTCATCCCAATTTAAGCAATTCCATTAAAGGAATCTTCACCTGCGCCTGTGAGCCAAGGGGTAGTTGTTTAATGGTCCAAATTTGTTCTGCAATCAATGGCGAAGTCTCCTCTGTTCCAGTAACAAAAGCACAATGCAACTGCAAACTGAAGTTGAAGCAGTGACCGCTTCATTTCATTCAACTTCTTCAGTCTTCAACGTGGACATTAGAGAAGGGAAGTCCAATGTTTGACAGAATTTATCCTGATCTACTTGGCCGTACATTGGAATGACCCTGCACTTTTTGATTGGGCACTTAGACATGCGTACAGTGAACTTAAAAAACGCTACATCCTTTTCAAAATCACCACATTTGCATATCCAATCACAAAACTTTACTAATGAAGACTAACATATGCTCTTTATCTGCTTCATCAAGTTCACATGGTCTACGATACATTGCATCAAAGGAGGAGAAATGGTACATGTCTCCAAAATAGCAATCATATCTACGATCGCTAATCTCTCTAACAGAATCAAAGCATACATAGAAAGCAAATTCGAAGAAGGGATGATTAAAACAATGGGAAGGAAGGGGGATTTGAATGGAATGATCCATGTTTTGATACTCGACCCACTCTGGTATTCTACTTACTGGAGAGATGTTAACTTGCTAAAAAAGTTGCTTGGAAGGCTTTCAAGCGCTCTACAACCCCTCATCCATAGTGTCTTCAATTTGCCGAGCAGTTCAACTAATGATGAAGCTATCTGTTTTACAGCAGTCCCATCTAAGTATAGCTTCTTTATATTACTTGAAATTTTTGGGAATGTATCCGAATTTGAGCAACCCCTCAAATCAAGAACTTCAAGGCCTTCTAGGAGCCTGCCTCCATTATTTGGAAGATGAGTTGCGCTTTTGTTGCTCACAAAACTTAGAGACGTTAACTTGCTCAATTGACTTCCATAACTGTAAGACGGAGCTTTAACTAAACTGCAGAAACTATTAACAAGTGAATTTGACAAGGATGCATAGTCATCTTTCCATTATTTTTGTTTAAAGGAACTGTTACTGAAAAGTTGGAGAGCTTCCTATCTTCGTCCGAGTAAATCAGAGAATAGAGTCATACGAGACTCGTGTGATGTGAATCAAGTCCAAATTTAGAATCATAAATCCATATAGGTTCTTATAATTCTTCACCAGTAAATCCGCAAAATAAATTTACTTCTTTTGCACATTTTCAATTGATATAAGCTAAAGTCGGTATGTAGGTCCCGGGGAAAGCTCATGGAAGCTTCAAAGTCAACAAGAAAAGATCAAAAAGCTTTATTCAGACGACCACGTCCAAGTCAATGGATTCTTGTGTTAAATAATGCATAGAATTTTTGCTGTGGTTGTTTTCTATTATTGAATAGCCTCCACCTTCTTGGTCCAACAATAATGGCTTCGTCTTCTTCTTTGGAATCTCACCCATTGAAGTACGACGTCTTCTTGAGCTTCAGGGGTGAAGACACTCGTTGCAATTTCACCAATCATCTCTTTGCTGCTTTGTGCCAAAAGGATCTCCTAACCTTCATTGACAACGAGGAACTCAAAAGAGGAGAAGCAATTGCTCAGTCTCTTCTCCAAGCAATCCAAGATTCTGCTGTTGCTGTCCTTGTTTTCTCTAAAGACTATGCATCTTCCTCTTGGTGTCTTGATGAGCTTGCAGAGATCATTGAATGTCATCGTACCCATGGACAAATTGTCATACCTATTTTTTACCAGGTAGATCCATCCCATATTAGGAAACAGTCCCATGATGTTGCAGCAGCTTTTGTCAAACATGAGCAAAATCCCAATAACTCACACAAGATCCCAAGGTGGAGGGATGCCTTGACCACATCAGCCAATCTATGTGGGTTTGATTCTAAGGAATTTAGGTATGTTTTAGTTTGTATGATCAATACAATTAAAGGGTTATTTTGCTTTTCATTTGTTTATATTGTGTTTCATAATTGGCAGGAACGATCATATGCTTATTAACAAAATCATTGAAGACATTTTAGAAAAACTGGATCAATCGATGACATGTGATGATTTTGGGCACTTGGTTGGAATGGACTCGCGCATTGGGGAAATAAAAGAAGTATTTACTCTTAACCCATTGGAGATTAGTATTTTAGGAATTTGGGGGATGGGCGGTGTTGGTAAAACTACTATGGCTGAAGTAATATATCATAAGATGTCCCGTCAATTTCAAGGTTTTTGCTTTGTACACAATGTGAGACAACAAGCAGAAGCAGGTGGCATCAAGAAATTACAAAAAGAACTTATTTCAAAAGCACTAGGTGAAAAAGATTCATTAAAATATACATTCAGTGCTGGTCCTGGATCATTTCTTATAAAAAGACTTGGTTGCAAGAAGATGTTAATTATTCTTGACGATGTGAATGATCCACTACAATTAGAATCTTTGATTGGAGATCCATGTTGGTTTGGTTCAGGAAGTATGATTCTTGTTACTAGTAGAGATAAGCAAGTATTTAGAGGGAGGGCTGATTTTATATATGAAGTTAAACAATTAAATCATGTTGAAGCCCTCCAACTTTTCAGTAAGAGTGCCTTCAAGCAAAAATATCCAAAAGATGACTATGTGTCCTTGTCCAACTCGATTGTGAAATATGCACAAGGCAATCCTTTGGCTTTGAAGATTTTAGGTTCCGCCCTAATCAGGAAAAAGCAAAATGAGTGGAGAAGTGCATTAAATCAATTGTCGAAAGTTCCAAATAAGGATATTCAACATGTGCTACAAATTAGTTACAATGGCTTAAATAGAGTAGAAAAGGATGTCTTTCTTGACATTGCATGTTTCTTTAAATATGATAGCACAGATGTTGTGAAGAAAGTGCTTAAAAGTTGTGGATTCGATGCAGATATTATAATTAATGTTCTCGAAGACAAATGCCTCATAGATGCTTCCAAACGTAATATGCTAGAAATGCATGATTTGTTGCAAGAAATGGGAAAGGAAATTGTTCGTCAGGAAGCTAGATATCCGAATCAACGTAGTAGATTATGGGATCCTGAAGATATTTATGAAGTATTTGTAGGGAATAAGGTAAGATATTTAAAATTTTCTTTCTATTATTAATAGTCTTTTATAATTCTTGCTTTATTGAAAGAAATTATTTATAGCCATAACAACTTGTGTATATATTTCGTGTGTCTTTTGTTAGGAGGCTGAAGCTGTGGAAAGCATCATTTTAGACTCATCTAAGATAAGAGAGATGAATTTAAATCCACAAGTGTTTATGAAGATGCCTAACCTTAAATTTCTCAATTTTTATGGAGAAAGTAATTTGCATCTTTTTCAAGGTCTTGATTATCTTCCTAATACGTTAAGGTACCTAAGATGGGATATGTATTCATTAGAATCACTTCCACCTAATTTCCAACCAAAGAATCTTGTGATGCTTAGATTATCCAACAGCAACATCAAACAATTATGGAAAGGAGCCAAGGTACGAAAATCAAATACTATAATAAAAGGTAAAAGTAATGTTTGATTGGATTAATTAACCTTTTTTATTTTTGTTCATTACAGGAAGATTCAGTAATACCTCAACTTAAATATGGAATGTCGAGTATGATTGCTAATAGTTTTCGGAGATTCTCCAGGTTAACGTCCCTAAATTTCGTAAAGAACAAAAACATAACTCATCTTCCCAACAATGGAAGTGAATTTCTAGAATCTCTTGAAGTTCTTGATCTTCGTGGTTGCTCAAATTTGAATACATTTCCAGAAATTTCAAGCAACATAAAGAAGCTATTCTTAAATGAGACTGCTATAAAACAGGTACCTTCGTCATCAGTTGAACTCTTAAGCAAATTGGAGTACTTATGGATAAGAGATTGTACAGAGCTTGAAAACCTTCCAAGCAACTTTTTTAGCAAGTTAACATCTCTAAAAAATCTTCAGCTGGGTGGAAACTCACGCTTTAAAGCGCTTCCTGAAATTTTAGAGCCTGTGAATAATCTGAAGAATCTTGACTTAAGTAAGACAGCCATTGAGAAGTTGCCATCGTCTATCGGCAATCTCAAAGGGCTCAAATATTTAGAGATGAATAATTGCTGGAAGTTTGCTTTCTACCCAAAAAGTTTCGATTTAACTAATCTGCTTTATTTAAGTTTTGAAAATTGTTTCTTGGAAGACCACCATAGATTGGGTTCGTTGGAAGGAATGTCCTTGTTACAAGATTTAAACCTTTCCAGCTGTAATTTGAGAGAATTGCCTGAGAACTTGAGCTTTCTAACTTCCGTAGAATTTCTAAATTTGAGTCAAAATGATTTTGACAGAATCCCTGCTACTATAAAAAAACTTTCACGATTGAAATATCTTACTATAGACAACTGTAAAAGGCTTCTATCTTTACCAGAACTTCCATCAAGTGTCTCCCAATTATTCGCCCATAGTTGTAGATCGCTAAAACAAATATGGACTCTTAAACAACTAACCCTGGACTCACAAATAGAACAAACATGGGCTTGGAGAAGATTCCGTTTGTGGAATTGCTTGACGTTGGATGAGGATGAATGCCAGGCAGTAGTAAATGCACTGTTGACGAATTATACAAGAACTCAAATGCAGAAATCATTGGTACGTAACGCTTTGTCTTTCTCTCTTTCTTTATCTACGTCCATATAATCATTAATTTTAATAGAAATTTTTGCTGTTCAGGTATATTTTGAAATGATCTATCCAGGAAATAGAATACCAGAGTGGGTCAAGTATCAAAGTCCGGGTGATTCCATTCAAATCTACCTTCCTTATCATTGGTTCAATCATCTTTTTCTTGGATTTGCTTTCTATCTGTGCCTTGATCCTGTGGAGTATGATGGAGGAATTTGCAATCTTAGATGTGATTGCCATTTTGGAGATAGTCACCATTTCTCCTCCTTTGATACAATGTATGGTTCACTTCAAAGAGCAGATAAAGAACATATGTTAGTCTTCATCGACAAAAAGCTTCATGCATGGATACATGGACACGGTAACTTTAAAGAGGATGTAGCCTTTTTTAAGTTCAGCATATCTAAGTATATAATCAAAAAGTGTGGGATCATTCCACTGTACACCCAAGAAGTTCAGGATGAATTCTGTCACACATTCAATTTTACTACTCCAGTGTCCATGGTGAAGATAGAAGAAGCTGAATGACATGAAGAGGTCACTGCTTCAAAGTTCAATGCTCCCACTAGGTGATGGAACATATAAAAGTTAGGTTCTTGAGTCTAACTTTTAAAGTTATGCAAGCTTTTGTATCAGTTTTGTTGTGTTCTGTTTTATTTGGAAGCATTTAACATTGATGACTAAAGCACCTTGCTACCCTAACTGCTGCAGCATGGTATAAAGATATTTTTTATAACATCATTCAAGGATACAGGTTACGTTGAGATCTTGCCACACTCTCAAAAGTTTGAATGAGGTAAGGTTACGAGAACGATTTTTCGATCCCCTTTTCAGATTTTTGTTCTTGCAAGTAATCTATAATGAAAGGAGTCTTATACCAAAAAAGATTTTGTCTGATAATGGATGCTTTACATGCAGTTATTTTCTTCAGCTTTTGGGTAGAGGCACACTATAATTCATTATATCCTAACGGAGGTAAAACATTCTGGGACTGAATATGTATCAGATTAGTCTTGAAATGAATGAGATACTTGCCTCATGGCGTACCGCAAACATGAAATCTCTGTGGTCTCTCATTTTATAAGCTTTGCATATGAAATCTGTTGTGCTCTCTATTTGTACATATTCAGTCTGTTTGTTGATCAGCAAGAACTAAATGATACTTTGAAAGAAAAATTTGTAGGAATCACCAGAATTTGTTTGCTGTTCTTCATACCTCTAAAACAATCTCTCTTAACTTTGTCTTCACATGTACCATCCATCTTGAAGATCTTACATCCTTGATCTGAAAGATGAAGTAGCTTTTGTTATACTCTATCACAAGAACGTAACATGATATAAGAAAATAAAACTCCTACTCCAAACAATTCAGATATAATAGTTTCTCTTATCAGCAGCTTTTGTCGGAACTCAGAACAGAGAAACATGTATAACTCACCTAATGTAAGCATTGAACTTGAATAATTTCATTCAACTTCTCCTATCTTCAAGCTCTTTTTGGGCATACAGTGGCAGATCTTTTCAACTTGGATACTCATAAATTTGGAAAGTCGAATAATCCCCACTTTTTTATTCCATTCTCAACTGCCCTGAGCTTAAAAAAGGATACATCCATTTCCTATCCTCTTGTTCTGTCTTGTACAATTAAGCTGTTGATGCAATTGGACTGGTTCTCTGTCTTTATAATTTCGTCACTGATATTGCTAGATTTGCTTCAGAATTTGAGTCCTTCTTGACATTGCTTCTTACGTTTCTGAACAGATCTGTTTTGTGGTGAATATGGTACTTGTCATCCCATTTTACTGATGCTGGTGCTTCTTCTGATACAATACCTGGCTAAGAGCAAGAAGCAGAAGAGTTTCCCAAAACCTGTAAATCGATCTAAAGAGAGTACTTCATGGTCTAGCCTCTATAGATTTTCTATAGCAGAGATCGAGAATGCCATAAGTTATGGCAAATTGGCAAGTATAAGATAAACTTAGGATAGGGGAGGTTTACAAAGGTGTTTTGAGCATATATATCAGCATAACTTTAGTGAATCTTTCGAAAGGGAAGTTGCAGGACTTTCAAGGGTTACACATCCAAAACCTCGTTCATCTCTTTGGCTGCTGCATTGACGTCTATGAATATTGTGCCGCTGGCAATTTGGGTCACCATCTCTAAAGTAATATATCTTCTTCAGGAATATTTTGTTAGTAATCTAAGTATGTGTTTTTTGCTTCTTATCGTAACAGGATAGAAATGAGACTGTTTTCTGAGCCCTAAGCTTTACATTATCTTCAAGTTGCTTAGTGGCTGTGTATATTCATATGCAGGAAAAGACAGTGACTTTACAAACATATGTCTATATTTGTTTGATTGTCTTAAAACCATCCAGAAATGTCTAAACAGAAGCAGAGAATTGCAATTACTAGGTGGTACCGAAGAATGCACAAATAATTCTAGCTCGATATTCTGCTATGTTTACAATGTCAAAGTTCAAAATATTTTTAAAATTATTCTCACCTAACATTTAGTTTCGTCTTTAAATTGCTACTCTGCTAACATTGTTCTGACTTGCCATGTGGAAGACAATCTTGTTTAATCTCAGCAAGCAAGTCAATCTGAGGATGATGATGATGATGATATGATTGACGGCTTATTTGCGACAATCGAGCTTAAACATTTTGTTACAAGAATCTCCATCTCCTGGTTTAGAAATCCTTCCAATTTTATCAATTTTAAATACCTGAGTTTTGTGGTTTCACCAACTTGTATTGAATAAATTGGCTGTGCTCTCCAGGTCATAGGTTCTAGGATCAATCTGCACATCAAAGTGAAAATGACAACTCCATAGATTGGCAGCTATGGTCAAGGCATTGTTGGGACTGTGGCAATTCTAATTGCACCAAACACAACAACAATAAACGCAACAATAAACAAAAAAATGAAAACAATAACAATGAATATCAAGTTTAACATGGAAACCTAAGAATTGGGAGAAAAACCACAGAAACAATACACTAGAGATTTTCAAGAGTGAATAGATGGTGATTACAAGGCACACAAATCTCTCTTTGTAACCTTATGTTAACCTTAGAAGAAGATTTTAGGTATTTATATCGTAAGCCAATACATCAAGAAGAAAGAAATTAAATAAAGTGGGCTGTGGGCCCCAACACTTCTCTTCTCTTAGTCTCCACACTCAACAACCTCCCAGAGACTGTAATACATAGACACCAAAAAGAAAACATGCTTATACATCACCATCAATCACACACTCACATCTAATGCATCGAACACCTCCATCTCATTCTCTTCATTGGTGGCTAGAAATCAGGACATCAGCTTTGGGAATGGAGCATCATCAGTAATTTGTGATGATC
>JAOQMM010000003.1:22029891-22039899 GCA_027563515.1 Erythroxylum platyclados | reverse complement strand
AAGCTCTTTTGCCCATAAGATGTTTCATTTCTGTCTTTATGGCCTTAAGCTTAGATACACATATAAACTATTGAGTCGAATTCCGCTCAAGGTGTGATTTATTCACTTCATCTATGTGGTTATTATTATATTCAAGATCTGAATAATCACGAATGATTTACGTATAATTCATTATTTTTGTCTTTAATGTTTGAATACTAAGAACGAAAAACTTACATTTTCTTTAAATGAAAATGAGCATGGAGAGGCTAATTTAAGTAAGATGCTTTTTTCAGTAGAGTATAGGATTTGAAACAATGTTTCATAGTAGAGTTGTGATGAGCATCAAACAATACAAATTATACCATTACTGAGAAGCATCGATACATTTCAATGTTCCACTCCCAAGGATAACTTAATTCTGATGCTGATCATGTTACAAGAGAAAGTTAAAAAAAAGGATTCATGTCTGAAAAGTTTCTCATGTTGATAACGGATTGAGTTAAGTTAAACTACCCTAACTGACTTTAGAAAAACATACTCCAAATTCAATATAAGTAAGTCTTGTGTATTTAACATTTATATATTAATATTTTTTTATAGAAGGCATGTTTATTAATTAATTAAAGATATTAGTAAGATATGAGATGCAAGAGTAAAACATACATGTACGAGGACAAAAAAGTAATACAAAACTCAAATAAGATGATTTTATATTTAAATAATAAAATATGAATTAATAATTACATAAATTGAAAATTAAATATGACAACAAAAAAATCTAAAATTATTTTTAAACTAAGAAGAATTTAATGTAACCATACTGGTGGAAGCCAAATAAGTTAATAAGATGTATAATCTTCAAATCTATAAATTCCTTTCTTCATGTCATAAATACCAAAATCATATCCACCTGTTCACCTTTTACTAGAAAATAAAAAAATTATCTATCAAGTAAATTTTGTTTCCTTTCCATGGGTAAATCATTTTGTATAGAAGATGAACTATCCAGTCCTAAAAATAGTAAGCTACCTTTAATGTTTGATAAGTGTAATAATAATTTCTCATATTTACATAACTTGTAGATATTAATGCTTTGAGTTATTTTTTGATTTCTTAGTGCATCAAATTTTAATAATCATATTACTAACAAAATTTCACCAAAAAGCTCTATTAACTATGACAAAAAACTCATATTTACATCTTGAAAATGTTATAACCTCTATCGATCTTGGTCGTCAACAAGAACTATAGTCAAAAATTGAAATACACATTGTAGTACTAAAAGCATATAATTAATCTTATAAAACATAACAACTTCATAACATATTATATTATCTATAGTGAACCATTTCGTATCTCCCCTCTTGCAAAACACTAATCTCCTGAACTCTTCTTAAAGGGAAGCAACTATAAAATTATATGAACTCAGACTAGTAGATAAAATAACTTTTTGCAATAAATAATTATGTTCATGAGATAAAACTCATGTAAATAATTTGTGTCTACTCCTAAAGATAACGTAATTCTGAATGTTGTTCATACTAAAAAGAAAACATGGTCCATTCATATCATATATTGCTGTATAGCAAATGTATTTAACAATTTTTAATCAAATTATATAATATGCAAGAGAAAAACATATATGTATCAAAAAAATTTAATAAAAAAATTCAAACAAGATAATTTATATTTAAATGATAAAATATGAAATAGTAAGTACATGAATTGAAAATTAAATGACAAAAAAGGTGAGATTGTTTTTAATCTAAGAAGAATCTACTGTAATTCATATTAGTGGAAACCAAATGAGCTGATCATTATAATTTTTAAATCTGTAAATACTTCCTTCACTGTATCATAAATACTAAAATCATATCCACATGTAACATATTCAAGTAGAAAATATAAAAAATTAGTCGTTTTATTTCCTTTCCATCTCACGGATAAATCACTTAACAATATAAAGAACAAATTATTGTGTCCTAAAAATAGTAAGCCACCTTTAATGTCTGACAATTGTAATCATAATTTCTCACATTTATTTAACTCGTAAACATTAAAGCTTTGAGTTATTTCTCTATTTCTTAGCGTGTCAAAATTTAATAATCGTATTACTAATAAAATTTCACCAAAAAGCTCTACTAAATATGACAAAAAAACTTATGCCTAAATCTTGGGAATGTTATAACCTCTATCAGTCTTGGTCTCTAAGAAGAACTAATGTTAAAAATTGAAAGAGACATCTTACTACTAAAAGCATATAATTGGTCCTTATGAAATAAAATGTCATGGTAACTTGTTGTATTATTTATAGTAATTTATTTTGTTTCTCCCCTCCTACAAAATGCCATTATAAAGAACTCTTTGTAGATTGAAGCAACCATATAGTTATTTGAACTCATACTAGAAGATAAAATAATGTTATGCAATAAATAATAATGTGTATGAGATGAAAATCTTATAAATAATTTGCATTTACGGGTATTCTAATGTATGTATTCTTCATCTATAACTTATTGCACTGTAGGGTTTAATCAATGAGGATTGTTCCATAAAATGAAATTATTTATTGGTTTGAACTTTGAGCTTTCTTTTAATTTTCTTCTTCAATAACTACTTTAATATACATGTTGCGAGAAGAAAAAGAAGGGCATAAAATATTGTATTCTTAATATTAAACTTATTGTCTTTGATACGAGCTTTAGTGCTTGACATGTACTAGTATTAGATTGGTGATCAAGAGTCTACTAATATGATTTAGTTTGTAAGGCCCCAATATATATCCTTGAAGCATTATAGTATGTCTAGGGTGCATTAAGAAGTGAACATAAAGAATTAAGTGTATCTAAGTAAAGTAAGGGACATAATGGTAATTAATTTAAAAGACAAGGGTAAATTGGTAATTTAATTCATTTGGACATGAATAATTATATATGAGTTATGAAATAGAATGAAATGAATTGATGACTTTATATGCCAACGTGGAAATTAAAGGAAGACGAAGGACGAAATGTGCAATTTTGCCAAAAATCAACATATGGACCAAGGAGATTGAAACATGTGTGTAAGACTAGAAACTTCTTGAAGTGGGGAGTAGAAGAGCGGGGAGAGGGACGTGTATGGAGTGTTTTAACTCCAAAATCAAGTCAATCTTAGGTCGAAATTAAGGTAAAAGTTAGGGATTTCCTCTTCACCTTTATCTTTTGTTGATTTGCTTATGAAGAACTGAAATTGTAAGGTTAGATATGGGATTGAGATATGTATTTGTGGTGCTCTAGTTGGTGAATCAAGCAAATCTAAAGGGGAAGAGAAGGAAGTATACTAAAAGAAGAGCTAATTGGCAAATTTAAAGGTTTAGGACTCAACTTAGTTAATTTCTATATTTGTGTATATTTGAATGTGTACAAAGATTGATTTGGACATGGAATGGTGATTTGGTGTTACTTTGCATGAATTGGTTAAATATTACAAGAGAGAGTCACGTTTAGTGAAATTCTGTCTTAGGTTCTCGATTCACTCGAACCATTCCTATTATTTTGGCTATAACTCGACCTAGAAACCTCCAAATTGGATGATTCTAATTGTAAATGGAACTTAAGGCATAGAACTAAGATTCTCTAGAAGAGATCCGGACCTAATTTTGTCTGTATGATATTGGAAATTGAGATCGATGATGACCTGATGTTGCCCCTGTATTGGAGTAGCTTGTGATGTTTGGTGCTTATCTCATAACTTAGAAGTCCAATTGACCTGATCTTTGATGATATGGAAACTAGAGACATAGTTGAATAAATGTTTATAAGATCTCAAAGCTTAAATTGAATTTTTTCTATGTGAAAATTTTGGAGCAAGTGGAGACTGTCGTATGATTTGCTTCTGGACTGATTTGTTTGTCTATTTTTAGACCCACCATGTGCTTAGCCCATTTTGCACTATTTTGCGAGCTTTGCTTCCGTTTTTCTTTCACTGAACCATATCAAAACCTTTTCTAATGTTTATGAAAATTTGCAAACACCTAAAAATAAATGAAATATGACTTACCATATGTGAATTGGGTGATTAAACATTGAAACTTAAGATTGAACATAATACATGCTGAAGAAAATTTACATGTACATAGATGATTTATATACATATTGATTGCTTATATGTGTATAGTATGATTATACAAGTGTGATTTTGATACCCTCGTAATGATAATAAGTGATGACTTGCATGTATGAACTTAAAAACAGATTTTATTATTTCAAATTAATATCATATGACTTGACAATATATTAATCATGAAATTGGTAAATGATTAAAGGAGAATGTTATAGTGCTCGATCATTGTCTTGGTGATGGATAGATAAACATGCCTATAGGGTTACAGTGCAGCTACTATAGTTTAACACCATTGGTATCTTCCTTTCGAGACTATAGTGTCTCTACAGTTCAATATCTTCGGGTATCCACAGTTTGATATCTTTGGATATCCACAGCTCTCGTTATCTACACCCATAGGAAATGTGCAGGCTTAACACATAAAGGAAATTTAATAGTCATAAATAAGAAATACAATATGACAACATGAATAATTTGTATTGATGAACTTTGAATATCAATATTTGGCTTATAAATGTGAATTTTGATATATGGATAATATATTGAAGCATATTTGCATTATGTACTTTGCTTAATTATGTCATCATTGTTTACATGAGTTTATGATATTCATAAATGTGTGTGTGCTTGGTGGATGATCACCATGAGTGGTCATTCAAACTAAGCGTTTCCTTACTAATCCTTCAAGCTTAGCACGAGTGTTAATTCGTGTAGGTCCAAGTAATAGGAGTAAGGCACAAGGATCATCTGCAGGGACCAAGGCCAACCGTTGGAAGTAAAAGTACCTTTGCATGTGTCTTTTGATCAAAGAATGGTTGTATATGTAATGAAGGAAATTGTAGCTTCTTAACAGTTTGTAATTAAGAATTTAAGTTGTGTGTAATATCTCTTTTGGATTGCCATATTAATGTAATTATGTAGTACTACTTTTAAGTGATATTATTAAGGGATATGAAATTTTGTAATATGTACATGTACAACATTGAATATAATTGTATGCCATGAATGTATGTATAGGAAATTGGTTGCCATATGTGTGGGTGATTGTAAGTTCCGTATAAGGGGTGCTACATAGTTTGTACCATAAATATTGTCAAGAATATGATTTTCTAAGTAAAAAATTATAAGCTTTTCTTCTTTTTACACTTTAGTTTGGGTTCCTTAGATAATGACAAAGAAACAAACTTGACTTATTGATTGACTTGCCTACTTTTGGTCTTTGTTTTTATAAAATTGCTTAAACATTCACAAATATGTTACTGGTCAATAACATTCATTTTTAGCATATATTCTCTTGGACAAATTTTGATGATAAAGCTTCTTATTTTTATAAATAATGATGAAAAGAATAAAAGTTAGAACTTAAATTAGTTATGAGCAAAATATTTGGGTGACAAATTAGATGAAGTTCAATTCAGTTCAAAGTTAATAGATCAAATATGGTTTTGACAATTTCTTTTAATTAAAAATTATTGTAAATTAGTAGGAAATGAGTTAAGTCGATTTAAATTCAACGTTTCAAAGTAAATTTAAAATTAGTAAGTTAAGTCTAGTTTAATCAAATTTATGCTCGAATTTAATAATTTTTTTTAGATATATCAATTATAACATTTATGTTTGGGTTTAGATCAACTCGACTCAAATTATCAAATTAACAAACCAAGCATGAGAACTATCAATATATTATAATGTTCTAGTCCCAATGATAACTTAATTTTAATGTTGTTCATACTATAAAAGAAAATATGGTCCATTCATATCATATATTGTTGTATAGCAAACATGTTTAACATTTTTTTAATCAAATTCTATAATATGCAAGAGTAAAATATACATCCATCAAAATATAACATTAATTTAAAAATCAAAACAAGATAAATTAATTTTAAATGATACGATGTGAAATAGTAAGTATATACATTGAAATATGACAATAAAAAGGTAAGACTGTTTTTAGGCTAATAAGAATTTAATGTAACCAATGGAGGCCAAATCATCAGATCAGATATATAGTCTACAAATCTATAAATCTCTTTATTCACCATATCTTAAATCACAAAATCATAACCAGCCATAATACCTTCTTTATGAAAATAAAAAAGATTCTGTAAAGTAAATTCTATTTCCTTTCCATCCTGTAGGTAAATTACTTAATGGTATAGAGAACAAACTTTCAGTCTCAAAAATAGTAAGCTACCTTTAATATTTGACAATTATGACCATGATTTCTCGCTTCTTTGTAATTTTTAAATATAAAAAATTTGAGTTATGATAAAAAAAATCCATAACTACATCTTGAAAATAGTATAACCTCTATCAGTCTTAGTCTCCAAGAAGAACTAACATCGAAAATTGAAAGATATTACATACTACTAAAATCATATAACTGATCCTTATGAAACATAACATCATCATAACCTGTTATATTATTTATAGTGAACCATCTTATATATCCTTTCCTATAAAATGACAATCTTCTAAACTCTCCATAAAGGGAAGCAAACATGAAATTATTTGAACTTGGACTAATAGAAAAACAACATTTTGCAACAAGTAATAATGTGGATGAAATGAAGATTCTGTCAATAATTTGTATTTGAGAACATCTCAGGATGCATCTTCGTCTTTATTTGGTTGGTATCTAGTAATATTAGGAAACTTGTTTATCAAATATAGTTATTAATGAATTAAATAATAGATAAAACTTACCTAGAACATTATTCACTAATATGTTGTTGGAAGTTGTTGCCGTTAATGCAACCCATTCCATATGTATCACAAAAATCTTTGTAATTTTGGTCTTTGTGATAATGGATGTTGTGGTGCTTGAGGCTCATCTTAGAAAATATCCTATGATATTTGTTGCATTCTGTCCATGGATATTCTTGCATATCATCATTATCGTCCATTTCGAATGAAGTATATTTGTTGAGAACCAAACAGACTGTATGTAAACAATGAATAAAAAGAATGTGACATGGAGATAACATAGGCTTACTCATCAATCCCTATAGCATTTATAACTCTACCTGCAGTCAACTTGACACTCTTGAAACATATTAAATACCATAATTAATTTTAAGTATCCTTTTTTAAGTAACAGCGAGTTCACATGTATACAAAAACTTTTATAATTAGGCTAGAAATAGATTGACCAACTTGAATGCATACATTGCTCAATACTGATCAATTATTGAGTAACACTTTTTCCAATAAGAACTTTAATTAATTCCAGTGATCTGAACTTAAGCTTCAACTATTACAATCTTTTCAACACTTAAGCAATGTCATTATCTGAACTCAGACTAGTAGATAAAACAACCTTAAGCAATAAACAACAATGTGTATAAGATGAAAATCATATAAATAATTTGTGTCTGTGAGCATCTTAGTATATGTATTCTTCATCTTTCACACCTTGTAACATTAGGAAAATTGTGTCTTGGTGGAAGTTTAACTTGAGCCTTCGTAATGGGAAACTTATTTTAATGAAATATAATTGCCGAGAATGATGAAAAAGTCAAGTGTATATAAATGATGAATTATGAGATATATAAATTTTTTCTTTTCAGACTTTTCTTATTGTTTTAAACTACTAATTCATGCTAATCTTCTTAACAACTTCTTCATACTCTTTTTACGTACAAATGCAATCTTATCACATTATATGTTCATGTTCTAAAGCTTGAAATGGAAAGCACACTATATAAAACAAAAAGCACAATGAACAAATAAAAATTTCAAACTTTTCTCACACCTTTCATAACATTTCAACTTCTCATACTTTTTACATAAAATTAATGTTTCGATATCTTCATTCTAATATTCTACTCCTGTGTATAACTTAATTCTAATGCTGATCATGCTACAAGAGAAGGTTAAGAAAAAGGTTCATTCATGTTTAATATTTTACTTAGACGATAGGTTAATAAAGGATTAGGCTGAGCTAAACTCTTGATTTACTCACTCAACTTTAAAAAAATATAGTTCAAATTCAATATGTAGTTTAAGTAAATCTCATTTATTTAACATTTTTATATTAAATATTTTCTTATAAAAGCTTATTTATTAATTAGTTAAAGATAATAGTAAGATATGATATGCCAGAGTAAAACATACATGTATTAAAATAAACAATTAATAAAAATCAAATAAGATGGTTTTGTTTAAATGATAAAATATGAAATAATAATTACATAATTGAAAATTAAATGTGATCACTACAAAGAAATGTAAATTTATTTTTAAACTAGAAAGAATTTAATATAACCCATATTGGTAAAGGCCAAATAAGTTGATATATATACTCTTCAAATCTATAAACCTCTTTCTTTACCATACCAGAAATACCAAAATTATATCCACCTATAACCTTCTACAAGAAAATTGAAAAGATTATTTATAAAATAGATTTTATTCCTTTCCATCTAGTAAGTAAATCATTTAATGTTATAGAGAATGAACTATTTAATCCCAAAAATAACAAGCCACCTTTAATATCTGACAAATTTGACCATAATTTCTCACTTTTTTGTAACTTGGTAGACCCTAAAGTGTTGAGTTATTTTTTTTTATCTTTTGCGAGGTCAAATTTTGATATTCCTAATACTAATAAAATTTAACCAGAATACCCTACCAAATATGAACAAAAATACCTATGTCCACCTTTTAGGAATGGTATAACCTGTAGCAGTTTTGGTATATAAGACTAACATCAAAAATTGAAAGAGACATCCCACTTTCAAAAGTATATTATTGGTCCTTGTGCAACAAAATATGGTTGTAACTTCTTGTATTATCTATAGTAATTAATCCATTTTGTATCTTCCTTCCAGCAAACGTCAATTTAGAGAACTCTTCATAGATTGAAGCAGCTACGTAGTTATTTGAAATCGAACTAGATGATAAAATAATCCTATGCAATAAATAACAATGTGCATGAGATAAATATCTTGTAAATAATTTATGTTTATGAGCATCTAGTATATGTATTCTTCATCTTTATTGGTTGGGATCTTATATATAATGAAACTTGTACCTTGGTGGAAGTTGGACTTGAACCTTTGTAATGAGATTAATCATAGGAGAATTACGATCAACCATAACAAGCTAATCATATGATGAACCTTGAAATAGTTTCCCCTTGGCCTCTTTCAAATCAATACTATAAACCTTATTGTCTAATAAATTATGTAATCCATAAGATGATGAGATGGTATTGTACCTATAATTTGGTACCACCAACTATGGAACATCATTCTAATTAGGTACTTCAACCACAACTTGTCAGGTTTTACAAACACAAGAAAATCTTAATTTGCCAGTACATATTACAATCTCATCTTCCATAATTTTCAATAACTCTAGTAGAAGATTTGACCAGCATCTCTTTACATTTTTCATAACTCTCCTTGAAGAAAAGAAAAGAAAAGGCAAAAAATGACGCTATTTCTCTGTTTTGAAAGCAACAAATTCATGTTAATACAAGAGAATAAACGAACTTTGTGCTTATGCTGGATTAAAACTATGATTGAGAATAAAGAACTTTATATACTTATCTTCTCCTTTCCTATAATTGTTTATGCGGCTTTATTTCCTTTTATATTAAACATTAAGTTGAAGTCTTTTATATTAATTTTAATTACTATAGAAAGATAGTCCAGCTCAAATTAGAAATTAGAAATTAATTAATATTTAATTTATTATGAAATCAAAATTGATTAATATTCAATTAGCTGTTTTTTCATCTAACAAAATCAATCAACTATCAAAGTAGGACTCCCGTGCACCATTACTACTACTGTTACAACGTTCCAGCCATCGGGGGAAAAAAAAGGCTAAGAGCTAATCGGATCAAATCCGCTTCAAACTCCTGTTCTTGAACCACTATGGGACAGTTCCTAACCACTTGATTTGCCAAAA
>JAOQMM010000003.1:22019453-22029791 GCA_027563515.1 Erythroxylum platyclados | reverse complement strand
GTAGATACTATTGAATTTATTTCTTCCTAATACAAAAAATAAAATGTGAATAGCCTTATTATTCATAGAGATTTGTAATATTTAATGTAATTTATAGTTGTTATCAGAGAATTATATAACTATAAATTATTTATTTTAAGAAAATAATTTAGTAGATTAATAATTTAAAACTAAGTTTGATAAAAGGTTCTAGTTTGTTTTCTTTTAACTTTGAATTATAATCCCAAAGGTAATTCCTTTAGATAAGTAGGAAAGATAAAATGGATTTAACTCTATTCAATTTAACTTAAAGTTAATAAATTAAATTAGAATTAAACGAATTAAGACTTGAAGAGGTTGAGCCAAACTATTGAATATGCCAGATCAAACTCACTTGAAGAGGTTAAAAGAAACATTGCACACAAGTTAAAAGAATGTACAAGCAATCATGAAACAAGAAACTAGTAAGTTTCCATTACAATCCAAACTGAAACTTACAAGGATCTTAAACACAAAAAACTTACGTCCCTACACATACAAATCACAAAGCCTCTTCTGGGGAATTGCTATCCAACTAATACATAAACAGCATATATTATCCCAGGAATGTATCCCAACATCGTCAGCAGCAAGTCTATCCAGAACTCAACCTGCATTTTCAACATCAAAGACAAAAGGAAATTAACGACCAAAAGTTTTAAGAAAAAAACAATACCGATAAAGAAACAAAAAGGGTATGTTTCAAAAGGTGAGAAACTCTACTCCACAGCCATAGCGTAGAAAGACTCCAACTGGTGGTAGTAGAATTGCTAGTATCACTTCCAGAAAAGTTTCTGAACCCATGTTGATGATGAGAAATTAGACTGAAACTGCCCGAGTAGGGACCAACTTATTCTTTTCAGTTTCTTGATGAAAAATTGCTCTTAAAAGAGACTGGTAAAGGGTTGAGGATAAAACTGCAAAACTAAAAGAACCAAGTACCTGTCACTGTTAGAGAGATTTTGGCTGCCACGTACATGCAAGTGTGACAGGTGTGAAGCTTTAGCTTCGTTTTAGGTCTCATGTTTGACTTGGAAGTTAATATGAAACTTGGATTTGGATCTAACCACAAACTCTGCTGTTTCTGATAAACGAAGGGAGGATTTAGAACCAAAAATCCGACACTCCTGGATGGAAGTACCATCTGGAATTAAGTTGATGGATCCTGCTTTCTTTTTCTCTTATTGTGATAAATATTGAAGAAATGGTGACTTAGGAACAAGTTATTTTACGTGGCTTTTACCTAGTTCAAGATCTAATTTGTCATAAGTTTCACAGCATAATAGTTTTAATTTAACCCTTTAAAGTACAGAAACAGAAAAACAAACAGGTTTAGTATATAATAAACAAGAGGAAAGGTAAGTTGAATGCTTTCCTCTATATCCATGCACAAGTATACAATAATCAGTACAATTTTGTCAAAGTAAAGAGCAATTAATCGCACAATACTTTCACTTAATACACTTTTAACAAAACACACTTAATTAAAATTTTTGATATTATGGTGTGTTTTAATAGTTTAAACTAAAAAGATATTTTAAAATAAATAAAATTATATACGAAATATATTTCTTTTATCTATTTTAATTGTATCATTGTCACGATACTATCAAATAATAACAAATTTATATTTATTATATTTACAAATATATATAAATTTGTCACAGACTGTACATACTTACTTTTACGGATGATAGTATAGTTCAGTTTTAAGTTAAGTTAATTTAAAATAATCAAATTTTAAATTGAATTCGAATAAATAAGATTAGGTTAGATATATTTTAACGATTGCAATAAGTTAAAAAAATATTTTTATTCAATCATTTGAAAACTAATTAATTCAGTTGACATTATTTTAACTCTCGGCCAAATTAAGGTTTAAACTACTTAAAAAATAAGAAATTTCTATGATTCGAATTCAGCATACACGTTGCAATCCCTAATTTGTTTTCTCGGAATAAATTCACCGTATGAAAGAAAGGAAATAGTAATGTTACATCTCTTTCACCGCATCGCTCATTTTCCAATTTATTGGTGACTGAGAGGCCACTGAGCTTTAATGCAACGAAAATCAGTTGGGAAGTCAAATCGTGATCATTCATAATTATTTTTGGCTCAATGTACCTCTCATTAATTGAATCTTAACCTTTTAGAAAAAGTTGGTGTTTTGACTTTAAGAGAGAGCACAAAAGTTGCAACAACCCTTTTTTGATTCACACAAGATTGTTCCAATCCATTCAATGTAAAAGAAAGGCATTCTTAGCATTATCTATAATAGTTTTTAAAAAATCCATAAAAAGATGGGTCCAACGCTTTTAATACTTTGCGGTTGTAAAATCCCTTAAACCCTAACAAAACCTCTAATAATATGAAACCACCATATGTCACGTCTCACCATTCTCTTCACAACTTGTGACTTGACCCCTTGTGAGTTGGGGTAGGAGAAGTGGAATCCAACCTTATGATTAAGTGGATTCACATTTTATAGTAAAGAATTGGAATTTCAGAATCCTTAAACGTTTAGTAATAAAATTTTGTCTCCTAAAGAAAATTTACTTAAACAAAGACTTGAACGACAAATTTTCTTACTCCTTTGCAAGTTTCCAATTAAGTATTTCTCAATGTCCTTTTCAATGACTCTTGAGAAGAAACTACTTTCTTGCCACTAGACATTAGAAGAATTAGATACAGAAAGGGAGAAAAAAGAAATAATAAAAGGAAGAAACCGTGTGATGTTGAGAAATAATGGGAACCAGTTAGCATAAATGTTAAATCCGACCAAGAAAGTTTCTTTTCAAGTACAAGTTTGATTTAGAAACTTATTACAAGACTTCCAAGTAGCTCATTTTCTAATGTTATATTATTTAAAAAGGCTTACTTATCTGTTTTCACTAACTTTCTTTGCTTCATGAGAGGTTGGATGTCAAGTGTGTAAATATCATGTGGTTTAATTCTTCTTTCTGTCTTCTCTCTTAATTCCAACTTAAAGCACATTTATGTGGTATAAATTATATCAAATATGAAATAATTTCCTAGATTTATAATTTTAAGTGATACTAAAAATTAGTTTGGATTTTAACACCCATATTATAAATCTATATAGCAATTGAAATCAATTTTTGATGAACATGCTATTAGGAATTTTAGTGAAACAAAATTAAATTTATATAGCAATTAAAATTTGTGATAAAAATATCAAATATAAAATAATTATTTAAAATTAAAACAATAAATGAAACAAATTTAGCTTATAGATTTTAAAATAAGTATATAAAGTATAATAAACACCCATATATTATAAATTTTTATAAAGGTGTATATCAAATTTTGATATGCATTTTATGAAAATCTAATAAATGTCGAGTATTCATTTTAATTGTAGAAAATTAAATTATGTTAAGATCACTTGAAAAGAAAGTTTTTAAACCCCTAGACTAAAAAATAAATGTTGTAATATGAGGAAGAATTGATTTTAAGATAAGTTATAGAACAAAAAGAGTAGATAAAGCTATCAATTTGTGAAATATTGTCAATTTATCACAAGATTGACTTATAATAAATCAAGATCAATAGTGATCAGCAGAATCCAATTTCTTTTTCTTTTTTTAAAAATTAGGTTTAGGTCCACACGTAAAAGACAAGATTCTCTATGTCTTTCTCCATTACTTGTGCACATGATTAATCCTGATACTTATCAAGGTTTGAGCTTGGAAGCCACATAAGAGCAAAGCATATTACATTGACTATAATTTACGCAACTGATGGGGTCGGAATTATTATCCATGTAAAGGGCAAAAAAAAAAAAAAAAAGCTTTAGTACAATCATCTGCAAAAGATAAGGAAAGGTGGAAAACAAAAGCTATTTTGTGCTTAATTCTGGTTTTATGAAATTTGTGTACGAAGAAATTCACATGAATGAATCCCATGTTCATATATCATATAAAATTATACATATGTATAATACAAAAAACCTTCTTACTTAATATTCTATAAATTTAATTATATAATATTTTTTAATTCTTTGATTTTTTTCTAGATTATAAATTAATATTTTATTAAAATTATAAATATGTATAATTGATAATGATATTTTCTTGAAATATTATTTATTGTAGCATAGTTTTTTGTAAAATTGAAATCTAATTATATTTTATCTCTAACTTTTCTTATTATATTTAAAAATTTTGAGGTTGAACTCTCCAATCATAATAAATATAATGAATATTAGAGATAAATAATTAATACTCAATTAATTCAAAAAATAATTGATGTTCAGTTGATTAGATTAATAAATTAAATAATCTTTAATAATTAAATATATTTATTGAATCATTAATGTATTGTTTAAATTAATAAATTGCTAATTAAATTGTAGATTTAGTGATTTATCATATTATCTAACCACTTGCTTCAACTGCAAAACGTGTTAAGGACCACCCAAGTTTTTCCAAACTCCCAAAACGACTGGCGTCTGAGTGTAGAATTCAAATTTACAAGAAGCATAAAAGTCTCTTTTCTCTTTTGTTCTTTTTTTCTTTTTCTCGAAACTGTACCTGTTATGAGTCATTGAAGCTCCTGACTTCCATTTTCGTTGCTCCACCCGTCGTTTCTTCACCGAACTAGTGTCCCACCATTACCGCACAGGACCTCCATACACTTTGAAAGATTTGGATTCAACAAGTAACATGGAAAGAAAATGACAGAAATCACACAAATACACGTTTTATACTTGTAGGTTTGATCGTATATACGCCATCGAAAGTGGGTTGAACCAAAAAATAGTGTCATTGCATCAGGATTGAGACCCAAAAGTTAGAAAATGTTTCAAGATACTGGTAAAAAGTAAGTGGCAACAGAAACCTACTCATATGATCAAGCCTGCTATATGTAATACTACAAAACGGCAAAGATCACATGGTATAATTTGCTAAAAGACAAGGAATGTGACAAAACCAAAAGGGCTCGTTACACTTCCTTGAACATACTTATTTTTAATTAAACATTCAGTATTTTTACTGAATTACTGTTAATGCATCAGCTTTCGAGATCAAAAGTACATGATAAGACTGTTGGTGGTATATATAGTGTTACTGACGACCAGTACTCACCTAATATTGAATGATTTGGCAAGGATCGATGGAGAGATACCTAACCATGAACGAAGAACAATGTTGTCAGTTTCAGAGGCAAAGAGGGAGAGGTGTGTGAGTTTATTTTTCTGTTGAAACTTGGACTACTGGCTTCAAAACATAATATTACAGAACATGTATTGTACATGTTGGACAAGACAGGGGCCATAACTACTGCAAGTGAATTGTTTCAAGAACAATTCTTTTCTCAATCTTTCAGTTGGCCTTTTTCATTATTTGAGGACCTAGAAGTGGTGCTTTACTCTCTGTCACGATCAATAGTTTGCAAATTATGGCTTTTGATGGACCCTTTTGGCCATCTTTTAAGTCCCATCATTGATTAAATCTATCTGAACTTTTTATTGAGATTTCAGATTAATTTATAATCTTTTTTTGAAGTGAAATTAACGTAAAAGTTGTATTTGTTAATTAGAATTACTCTTTAAGTATGTACTAAATATACAAATTACTGAACAAATTAAACAAGGAACTTATCCCAAATAATTAACCACTCCTTATTAGCATTGAATATTTGGAGCTCTTAATTCCTATGCAACGGAAGGGCATTGTTTAATGTCGAGTTACAATCATGTTTGAAGATTAAGCATGATAAACAAAGTTGAACTTTTTTATTGTAGTCAAAATCAACTTTAATTCTATATTTACCGTAGGAATTCATTAAAAAAATGATAAGCTTATCGTTATAGTCATAAATCAAACGAATAAGAATAGAATGTCTTTTCTTGAATTGACAAATTTTAAGTTAGTCTAATGTTCGTGAATATCATACGATTGTTTAAATTATTTTTAGTAGATAAAAAAGAGCTTAACCAACAGTAAGTCTTAATAAACAACTTAGGAGAATGTTGAACTTTTACATATAAATATGCTACAGAGATTTATAATCATAATCACTTAGTTTATATTAAAAATTTTCATTTAATTTGATACTAATACTAGTAATTAATTAATTTTTTGCCTCTTACAATGATACAAGAGATCAGCTTACAATTTTGAAGTTTTACTTATAAATGTGGTACAAAGTTCTATAATCGTAATCCCTCAATTTATATATAAAAGAACAAAATTTATATGAATTGACATCGATTAATTTCTTTTTGCCTCTATAAATGATCCAAAAAGATAATGTAATTGGATATATCCTAATTAAGGACTTAATTAATAAGAAGAAACAATTAAAATATTCTAGGAAGCTAATAAATAATCCAAGAAAATGAAAATTAGATATATATTAAGTCTCAACCTTGAGCAAGGGGATTTCACACTATGTATGGATGTCATGCGGTTGATTGATGAATTGATGACGTGATTGCCTTGACTCTTCTTACACAGTCTACCTTCCTTTCCTCTATAAGATATCATCCACTTCTGGTTTCTGTTTAAGCTTGAGCAACCTTATTCTCTCTATTCCTCCATCAATCTCTCTGCTTTCTCCTTCTAATCCCTCTTTGAGTAATATATTCAACATGGACACCATTAACAAAGTTGCTTCATCATTATCTCCAATTTCTGTTCCATCACCTTCTCTGTCTTCTCCAACTACCACTACTCCTCCTTATCAGTCCTCTCCAAACTTACCACCACCAGCTTCAGTATCTCCACCTCCTGTTGTTCTTAGCCCTTGTGCAGCCTGCAAAATTCTTCGCCGGCGATGCGTCGAGAAGTGTGTTTTAGCTCCTTATTTCCCTCCAACTGAACCTTATAAGTTCACCATTGCTCATAGGGTCTTTGGAGCTAGCAACATCATGAAGTTCTTACAGGTGCATATCATAAAATATATCCATGGTGTTGCTCAAAGTAGCCAACAATTCATTAGCTGTTGTTATTTACTTTTGAAGGTTTTGTTTCCTTAAAATCACCTTTTCATATTCAGCTCAATCTTTTCTCCCCAAATCAAACAAAGTGCACTTGGTTTATATAAAATAATTATGATGTGAACAATTACTTAGCTTTAGGGAGCTGAGTCATTCTCCACACAAAAAAGTCAATTTTACAAATAAGTGGTCAACCGTCAATACTGAAACTGTTTCCCCCCACAATTCTAGTCAAGTACTCAAGTTTTTTAACTTGCACATGGGGTCATATGCTCCAAGTCTACATCATGAGACTATAACAACAACTACAATAAATTACGACAATGGTCTGGATCGGAATTTAAAACTATGGTAATTAATTACAAAGATATAATTTTGTTTGTGTTGTGATATTAAATGGATGAACCTAAAGTTCACTATTTTTGGAAATGTTCAGGAACTACCAGAGTCTCAGAGAGCAGATGCTGTGAGCAGTATGGTGTATGAAGCGAATGCAAGGCTTCGAGACCCGGTTTATGGTTGTGCTGGTGCGATTTGCCAGCTTCAGAAACAGGTCAGTGAACTCCAAGCACAGTTGGCTAAAGCACAAGCAGAGATCGTGAACATGCAGTTGCATCAAACCAATTTAGTCTCTTTAATTTGTATGGAAATGACACAATGTCAAGAGGCCATACAACAGCAACAACAACAACAATATATGGACATGAGCTGTTTCCTAGACGAGAACAGTTTGGGGACATCCTGGGAACCTATCTGGACATGATCAAGTTGTTTTACACCTTCAAGCCTTAAGAAATGGGTCGATGAGACAATGGAAAAACAAAGGAAACGTTTCAATAATGTAACAGTAGACATAAGGATTATGATGAATATTTATGTTTTAGTCGGATTGACCAGTGAGTCCATAACAGGCGTAGGCATAACATTTCCAAAACCAGATAGAGAATAAAGAGATGTTCTTTATTTTGTTCACATTTGAGGGTGTGCTTGAGAAGAGGGACGTGACAATGATTTGTACTAATTATCAAAGAATATTATATATATATACACAAGTTTCTTTCACATCTTCATTGCAGGTTATTCTAACTTTTAAATTGCGGTCCAAAACCATCATTATGGAAGTAATAAAATATAGGATAAAAGATATAGGACTTCTTTATAATTTAAGTAATTTTGAAAAAATCTTTTGATCTTTAAAATTCTCTAAATTTTTTTTCTAATTTGCAATTTTTCAGAAATTTTTTTTCTTAAACTTTAGTTAAAAATAACAACAAAATATATGTAGTATAAATATTAAATACAGAATCAAATGTCATTAATGTGATAACCTAACTCAACTTTTAAATCTGACCTAAACGAATTAAGTTTGAATCAAATTAATAATTTAAGATAATTATAATAAATTATTAGTTTGAGTGAAATTTAATTAGTTCGGTTTGAGTTTAAGAATTGATTGAATCCTCATATAAATAACATTTGATTAGTCCACTTTTGATATTCATATTAAATGTATCTCGTTATTGTTTTTTATCGTAAGTCTAAAAGAAGGAATTTTTTTGAAAAGCTAAAAAACTAAGTTTTTTTAAATTCTTAAAATACAGAAAAGATTCGTCTTTTATCCTACACCATATATATGATAATTACATATGCAATTCCTAGCTATTTCCAAAACTAGAAACACTTGATTCATAAATATTTTTAGTTTCACTTGCCACAAAGTTCACTTATCAAGAACTCGAAATGCCAAAAAGATGGAACTTCTTAAAATGGTGATTGAATGTTCCTTCTATAAATTCAGAGACAACTTCCTAAAGTACTTCATGTTGAAATTTTATGGCAACATGCCACCATATTATATAGAATGACTATAAGATAAATATTTTTCTGCTCATCAATTCATTTGTAGCTTTAATCCAACTCGTACTTTATCTCATATTTCTCATCCTTTTATGAGTTTTATGCTAAAAGAAAATTAAGAAACTACAATTTAGAACTTGTCTAAATTAAGAGCTTATTTATTTATATTTATATTTTTAGTTTTCTAATTTAGTTTTCAAATTCAGTAAAAAAGCCGTTTATTTGAGTTTTTTTGTTTTTGTTTCTTTCAGTTAAAAAAAAGATGAAAATCATCAAAAGCAGTTTTTGTCTGTTAGATATATATTATTTAATTATTTAATATATTTATTATTAACGAGAATTATGAATAATTTAATTTAATATTATATATTTAATTAACTAACTTATCTAAAGAAAAAATTGTTTAGAGTACTCGTATTACACTCCCACTTTACATCACATCCACAAAAGAAATACAGCAATTCAATTTCCCGGGTCAAAGAAACTATAATGTGAATCAGCCTCTTCTTTTAATCACTACGTGCCAATACGCCATTCTTGAACAAAAAAGCAGTCTTGAAGGGGCATGAACAGTGAGACGTAACTTTATTTTTGGTGTATACTGAACTGCTTACCTAGGACTAGGAGGTGTTCAAATTTGGGTCGTTAGAAATATTTATTTCTTGATGTTGAAATGTGTCGTACAAAAACTGGCAGTATAAGAAGTCCAGATGGAGTTGAAACACCTACGTATGTGTCATTATAAGTCTACGCATATTATTATATTTTTCCAATTACCATATATTTATTATCAAGCTGTAAAACTAAAGCCTCACCTCTTGTCTCGAAAGAAATTTTAGAGTTTTAGTGTAAAAGGGTAGACATAGATCGATTTGGATTCAACGAAGGAATACATTTTATGTCTAAGTCAGTGCATACTCCCATATATTCTTGTGTTTACACCATTGTTCAATTTTAACTTATTCACCAACCCTTTTAATTTCCGTACAGGAAACACCAAGATAGCATAAATGAGCTAATTTTATACATTGACAACAACCATAAGAAAAGACGAAGATAATAAATATATCATATCCAATCCATTGGTTGAATTGCTTTTTTTTTTTAAATATGAAAATGTTTGAGGTTGAATTTTAATATCAAAATGTTTGGATACATTTATGTTTTTTATTTAATTTTTAATTTCTGTTTTTCTTTTAAATAAAAATGAAAACCTATTTAGTTGTTAATATTAATATAGCTATTTTTTACCACCAACAATAATTACATATAAGATCAAACTTAAAGATAAATTATTTTTAATCAAAATAAATTTTTTTATCTCTTATATAGTATTTATTAACAAGATATTAATAAAATTATTTTTTATTAAAATAAATAATTTAAATTTTAACTTTTGTTTAATAATTAATATTTATTTTAAATATATTTTAATTATTAAATCAAATTTTATTTAAAATTTATATATTTTGAAGATATTTTAAATTTAATTATATTTA
>JAOQMM010000003.1:21958854-21981411 GCA_027563515.1 Erythroxylum platyclados | reverse complement strand
GAAGTACATAAGTTGAAAGTATGAGACATTCATGATAAGATTCATTGAGAGTGCAACTAAGTTTGATTTTGGTGTTACAACTCAACATGTTGGAACATCCTAAACGTCCAAAATCTGAACGATTTCAACATACACAATTTCATGTCCACAATCATTGCCAACTTGCCAAATTCCACAAGTGAAAAAGTGTTTTCCGATTCCAAGTCCAAGCAATGAATTAATCATTTGGGGTTTTGACATTCTCCAAACCACATAGTGATAAAGTGGCCCATTGGAAGGAACATTGAGTTTCGTTGTAATCCAAAGTTGATAGAGTCGTTGGAGTAGTCAAGGGATTCCTTAAGAATTTCCAAGTGTTAGGTATTGAATAAGAGTCCTATACTAAGAATTTCAACTTTTAAACCATTATTTGGGTTTAATCCATTGTTTAACCCATTAAATAATTTATAAAAATATAAATTTTGAATTATTACGATTGTTTATTTATAGATTTCTTTATCACTAAAATTAAAAATTAAAGTAAATAACATTTACTGAATCGAGTTATATCGAAAACTTTTAAATAAATTTAAATTTAAGTGAATTTTAGTTTAAATAAAAATAGTTGAATTGAATTTAGTTGAAAATGAAAACTTTTAAATAAATTTAAATTTAAGTGAATTTTAGACTTCAAATCAAATTGAGAGTTCTAACGATTAACAAGTTCAACCGGTTTGATTGACTCAATCGTAAAAAACTTTGAATTGTTCAAATTTTTTGTTTGATTATTTTTAACTTTCCAGATTGATTTAATTTAATAACTCTTGTTATTAAAAATTGATCAATTTATTAATTAATCAGTAAATTTTATAAATTAATAAATTCTTATAAATCAAATTTTCAATCCGCAACTTAAAATTTTAATACTCGAGATTCATGTTTTTTGTTTTCCTCATCCACCAAAAGTACATCAACAACAAGATGGGTCAATAAGTTCACAAGCCAATGTCTCATAAACAAACAGATGGTGTCTTCTACCACACGTGAAGGGCAACGCGTAGATTTGCATATAAACAAAACAACAAGAAGGGCAGAGAACAGCTAAGACCACATTAAAGTTGGTCTTTAGTTACATCAGAGGGAAGAAACATTGCTTGTTTGTCTCAACAAACATTGATTACTAAAACGTGTGGACACCGCGAGTCGGGGCTGTTTATGTGCCGATCCGATGGCCGTGAGCGGCGGCTTCGCCGTGTTTGTTAGGTTACCAGCTGTCATCTTTATGGGATCTTTTATTTTTTGAAAATACTGTGTGACTACTTGGTAATAATAAAATTTATAATTTAATTATTTTTATTATACTGTAGAGTTCGAGATTATAGATGACTTAACATTAGCTTATAAGTCAGCCATTTCAATAATTGAATGTTTTGTTTAATAGATAGAGAGAAACACGGAGTCATACAGTCAGTGTGTCAACACTTAGAAACCATTCTTTAAATTGAGAAAAACCATTCTTTAAATTGCATAAAATGGGTTATCTTACTGTTATGATAGATCATAGTAATTACGAATAAGATCATTATAATTACAATAAATTATGGCAATAGATTTAAATTTAAAATGATCAAGTCTAGATAAATAGATACATGACTGACTCTTCTCTAATTTTAACAAGGGTTAATTACAAAAAAAAAACTCTAACTTTACTCAAATTTACAATTATAACCCGAATTTTAAATAGTGACAATTAAATGCTTAAACTTTCAAATCTTTTCAATTATAGCCTGACGTTAGTGTTTCTGTTAAGTTTGGTAACGTGGCTTGTTACATGTTCCAGAAACCTAACTAATAATACACGTCAACCAAAATTAACACAACTAATGAGGATTAACGAAATAATGATATTTAATCACATAACTAAAATAGCATCGTTGTTAAAAAATGACGCAAATTAATTCCTAAATCAGTTTACGCAGCCCCCAGTGTCCTCACCTTTCATTTTTAGTTTGTGCCTTTTATTTTCAATTTGTTTACCTGACGCCCCCACGGTTGATTTTCAATTTGTTCTCTGAGAGCGTCAGGAGAACAAACTAAAAACGAAGGACACAAACTAAAAATGAAATGTGAGAGAGTTGGGAGAATAAACTAAAAACGAAGAACACAAACTAAAACCAAAGGGTGAGGGTATCAGGGTTGCGTAAACTGATTTAGGGATTAAACTGCATCATTTTTTAATAATTTTAGTTATGTGATTAAACGACATCGTTTTATTAATCTTCATTAGTTGTGTTAATTTTAGCTGACGTATACTGTTAGTTAGAGTTTCTGGAAGACGTGGTAAGTGATATTAGCAAATTTAACTGAAACACTAACGTGGGGCTAGAATTGAAAAAAATTGAAAGTTTGAGCATTTAATTGTTACCTTTTGAAGTTCATACCATAATTGTAAAATTAAGCAAAATTTGAGATTTTTTTAGTAATTAACCATTTTAACAATATTGAAAAAACTGAACTCATTTAGACTTTTTCTAATTAAATATCAACTTGAATCTAATTTAAATAGATTGGCATTAATTTACTAAAAATATTTTTTTTATTTTTTTAAAATTAGAAACACAATTAATTAAGAAGAAGAAGAGATAAATAAAGTTTAAGTACACATATCAAGCACCCTTCTACTTAAAACTTAACTAAAACCTAAATATTTTTTGAATTTAATATGTTAAATTCGAATTAAACCGAGTCAAACTTCATCAAATTCAAACATTTTTGCCATCCAAAACCTTATTAAAACCGTAATACATAGCTAAAATTGTAGTTCTCAAGTTAAAATTCTTAAGTTCTTCACCATACTCCAACTATCACATTGCATACTTCCTCAGACAATTCATGGATTGAAACAGGAAAAGCTCAGAAATATTTACCCTCATGGATCAGGTTTTGGGCTCACCATTTTCGAAATAGGCCCAACCCTATCATAGAGCTTCAATTCCTTTATTTAACTTTTAAAGAAAAACAACACCACCTTTGCTTATATGGAGTAACCCAAATGGTTCCCATTAATTTCTAAATAGAATTATTTAAGAATTTTTAGCTTTTTCTATAAAAAAAAATTATATATGCAACATAAGGTAAGTGTTCATTGTTCAATATTGGTGTAGATTAATGTCTCCTTACGACATGTGTTTTTATTGGGTTGTTGAGGCCTATCAAGTGGGTGATTGAATAGACCCAAATTCACACTTATGGTGCATTGTCTTTTCCAATGTCTCCATCCAACAGTTTCATTATCAACCCAACTTAAAATATGTTACTTAACAAGAATGTCATACCTTGTGTGATTATAAGTTCAATCAAACTTGTAAGAACGTGAAAGTAAAACTAGAATGATTGATGTTAATGCGCTCATCATTACTAATAATTCCGTTTGTTTTTTTTTTTGGTCAGATTATGACATGCCTCCAAATGACAAGCTAATGCATGATTAGGGTTTACACAACTGAAGATTTGGTGATCGTTTTGTGTCAAGAAATGAATCATTTCAGGTACCGCAAAGTTATCAAATTCCTGAGCTAGCAAACTAACTCGAGTGTATTTCAATTCTCTACTTGCTTGCTTGATGCTTTCTCATGTCAAATAGCATCCTAAGTTGCTTGCATTCCACTTTACCAACATTTTCTTGACAAGAAGCTCTATTACTGTTTAGTGCTAAAACCTAAGTGGGCCGGATCCTGATAAAACTTGATTTGATCAATTTCAGACCGGATTCGAGGCTAAAGTATTTCAAGCTTTGGACTCGAGACAGAAAGCTAGAAACTTAGATGTAAATGATCCAATAACCAAGATGGTAGAATAGGGATGCATTACTTAGTCTCAGAAATTTTCTAATAACAAATTGAACTGCAAAAAGAATTCCCATGGAGAGGAAGAGAAGGGAAGATAAGAAAAGAATGCAAAAAGCAAAAAGAAACAGACCCTCAAACTCCTAAACCTCAAAACACCAACCAATGACTAAACCTAAAACCCTAATATCATTAACCTTCCATCTCATTCCTAACCCTTTCCTTTCTCAGTTTGTCTCATACAGTCTAGCTAAAAATGTGGTCATCTATTTTGCTCCTATCCCCCCATTCCTTCCCTGTACAATAAACCAATGAACAAAGAAATGGAATTGAAAAGCTATAACCAAATAACATAAAGACTCAAGATAAGGAGACAGCAATGTCACAGGTTTCCATCTTGGAACTACCATTTCTTCACATGTACTCAATTGCAAGGTTGTTGTCGTTGGGAATCAACTCCGGTGAGTTTTCCATTGCTCCGGTCATTGGAATTTGGCCGGTCTTAGTTCGCATCTCGAGGACTTTCTTGTGTGAATTGGAGTGTATGGATGGAACAAAAGTTGGACTTGCTGCAGGACGATATTCAGGGAAAAGTCGTCCTGATTTGAAGCGAACACCGCAAGCGTTGCAAAGTGTTTTTGGTCCCATTGGCCCTGCCCTCCATTGAGGTGTTTTGGTTACCTCACAATGCATACACTTCCTCACAGCTTGCTGAGGAGACAAGTTTTGGTTATCCTCCATTGGACCCAATGGAACCGTAAGCTTGATCTTTTTCTTCTTCTTATGCTCTGCAGACACATGCTTCGGTATCTTGATCACGAGTCGTGATTCGGCATAGTTCTCAGAATCCGACGAAACCTTGGGCGGCAGGATCGGCTGGGTAGCCTCGGTGACTGATGAGGTGGGTGAGATAAGTTGTACAGGCAGACGGGGAGTGAATGCAGCAGGGCGAGGTCGTTTGCTGCGAGCCCTTCCACACTTGGCGGAGGCATTGACTTCAGGGCTGCGGGGCACAGTTTTCTCCCCTGTGCAAGAGCTGCTGCTTTCAAGAACCGAAACCGGGCTAGACATTTGGAACTGTTGTCCAGAGGACTCCTTGTTGATGGAAGATGACTCCTCCCTTTTCATAGTAAGGCTTCCTCCAGAGAAGGAATCCTCCACAAAAGTTGACAGCCATTCCAGGTGAACAATATCTTCAAACTGCAATTACAAGAAACACAATAACATATACCATTAAATCCAAAATACCTAACAATAACGACAACAGCTAGGTAAATAACCACAACAGCTAGGTAAAAATTTTGCTTAAACATAAGATCTAAAAAGGTCCAATAGCACACAATCTCTCTCATATTAGTTAGTTAGTCATTAAGTCTAACTAACTATGATTAACATTCCATTAAGTAATCAAGCCAACTTTTCCACGTCACTAATTATTTCACTTTAAAGAGAGCACATGACAACCCACGTGACTTCCATAACCGAACCGAATTATTTAAGCAATAATGCGACAAGCCACCTTGTCGCCGACACTACTTGAAATTACTAGAATAGCCTTTAGCTTGATTTTTCAAAACTTTTAACGCGGACTTTGCCAGCCTGGCAGGCAAGATAAGTAAAACATAACTGCAAGATAATATAATTTTCCAACATCGTTACGTCATCACGAAGAAATCTAACGGTCCAGAAACAACCGCACCGACACGTGGATTAGTCAGATTAAACTCACCGGAACTGACAATTCGGCCGACAGGTCGGAGGCGCTGTTGTTGTTGTTGGAGAACACCGAGTCAGAACCCGGCAGAGACTCGGACTGAGTCGACCAAATGCTAGGGAACGTGCCGTCGTTGACGTGGTTGTTCTTGTTATCCGGAGCAGATAGACCGGCGTCGATATCGTCGGAGGGGAAGTCGAGGAGGTCGTCTATGTGGTCGAAGAAGCTGCCGCAGTCTATCTCGTCCATGAAATTAACTGGTTCAATCATGGTTTCTTCCGGAGGGGAGTGTCACTATCCTGGGAAAATTTTTGAGAGAAAATATATATGTCAAAAGAGTAAGAAACTGCAGGGGAAAACGTCTTTTTTATATGTGGGTTTAACAGATAACGCCAGGAAATGAACCGTGTGGTGCATTATAGCGGAACTGTTGCAGATACGGTTCCAGTTTAGAGTTCAACTCGTCAAGAAGATTATATTAAATAATTAAAAGTGTTGCTATTTCTGAAAACGTCAAAATAAATGAAGTGGTCGTAATGAAGGAAAGATTGGATTTTTTTTCTGTTTTACATTTAAGTTCAAGAGAAGAATTCTCTTCTGGGCACGAAAATTAAGGTAAAAATCTGGTCAAATCACGCGTGGCTTAAGTTAGCAAAAGATGAAAATTTTCTTTTTTAAGCGAATTAAAAAGCGAACCTTGTTAATTATGAGCCGAAGATTTTGAAGTTCTTGCCAATTTACTTTGCTCCAAGTGCCTGCAGGAAGAAAGTTGCAAGAAAGGTAAGATTTTGAGCACTTAAATTTCATAGAAGGGTTTATGAAATTTCGACAAACAGAAGAAAAAAGTGTGTTCCCATTTCACTTTCTTTCATTTTCCAAGCAGCCAAACAACACATCAACACATGCAGGAATTGATATTTAACCTCAAGTTCCAGAACTAAGAAACCCAAATTGAGGTTTAAACTCAACAAATGCAGGGGCTAAACCTGAACTCAGAACCAACTAAGTTCAAGCATGCAAGTCACAAACTTTTTCCAGAAACAAAAGATGGGTATTCCTCCATGAACACCATGGAGATGAAAGAAACAATTGAAGTGTACTAAAACCGACAAGCTCCGTACCTTAAACTTGTAGTAGAGAGAGAGAGAGAGAGAGAGAGGTGTGGAAATTTGTGAAATGATGAGAACTAAGAAGAGAGGAAGAAACAAAGCATAAAAAGGAAGTGAACAGAGGGAGGGGAGGAGAGAGAGAGTGGTAATGGAGTGGAAGTAGTGGTGGTGGTGATTGAAGAAGAGGGTTTATGTTATGTTAATGCTAGTGTTAAATGTTAGGTGAGGGTCCTTCTTCATTGCTAGCTGTCTGCCTTTTACTGTCTTCTTCACTCTCTCCCTGTCTTCATTTTCAAGTCTTCTCTCTACCCACATTCTATTCCAATTTCATATATTAAAAATTTAAAAAAAAAACATTTTTGGTGTCAACAAAATGCTATTATTGGAGTGAGTTCAGACTTCATACCTTCTTATCATGGTGAATACTTACTCTCTTTCGTTTTGTTTACTTTTTTTTTTTACTACTCTTTATATGGAATAAGATTTAAATTACTTTATAGAAAATTTACCTAAGAGTTTTAATCATACATCTTTTTTTTTTAACTCAATAAAAATAATTTTAATTTTCTCATCACAAAAACAATTAAATAATTAAACTATATTTTCTTATTAATTCTTTGAGTATATGAAAATCCAACTAAAGTTTATAGCAAGATTTGATAAATAATGTTCAACAAATTGCAATTTATTTATGATTAACTTTGTTTTCTTCCATTAATTCTTTGAATTATAATATAATATTTTATTAAATTACATTATATTATATTATATAAGTAATATCAATTCTGTTAGGTGTAATATCATATTATTCTTATTTATGCGTGTATTTTAAAATTAAAACTTAAATTAATTTTATCAAAAATGTTTAGAAATTTAATTAACTATAATTAAAGTAAAAGGAACTTATTAAACTTTAACATTAAATTTTATTGCAAGTGTTAGAGTAGTTTCTAAGGAAACTAGAATGAAGTTTTCACGTATGACTTTTGGTAAATTTAAAAGCTTTGGAAGGTCACTTTCTTGTTAGATTTTAGTGTTTGACCGTTCCATGAATTAACCTTAAATGGGCATTTTATACATTAATTATCCAAACCTTGGGATTTTAACCTTACCTCCTTTGTAGTTAAGCAAAGTCTTGTTAGAGTGGTAAATGCATTCCATATAGTTAAGAAAGCTTTGTTTTTGGCATTTTGATGTTAAGATTAAGTGTTGCTAATATGATACTTTACCACTTACTCACTTTCATCCATCAAACTCCAACTAAGCAACTTTTTAAGTATTAAGCATGCATTCGTTGTGACAAAAGGACTAATTTAAAGGAGTATCTAAAGTGGGGCTATAGTATCCTTCAAATGGTGGAGGCTTTACATGCAAACAAAGGTATAAATATGGGATCTTAACAACATTAAAGGGTATCATTTAAATTTAGTGTTAAATAAATTGTATTAGTTAACAAAATATTTGACTTTTAAGTCTTGATTTGTTTAAATATTATATTGTATAATATTCAAGAATTTATATGCTTATATATATATATATATGTATATAATAAACAAATAAATGATGGGTCTCTTTATCTTCTTTTCCTTTCTTTTCCTTTTACTTGCTTGAGGTGTACTCATTGGATCAATGCCTTCAAATGTACTCTCTATAAAAAATATTCTGAGTTGGAAGGGAATTGTGCTTCATGGAACTATTCTTTTGTGACTTGGAATGCACTCTTTGAATCACTTCCTTCTAAAAGACTTCTATTTCACAGAAGCAAATTTTGGTAAAACCCTACTTTTTTTGTTTTCTTGCTTTGAACACTACCAAGAAAATACTTGGATTAATCATGTGTTAACCTTTTTATTTTATGAATATAAATTATGGGTTTCTTGTGATTTCTATAGTCAATGTGAATTTATGTAGAAAATGCTCATGCATGTCCACGCAATTCGAATCCCTATAATAGTCAATATCTTGGAAGGTACAAACCCATACATGTGAATTAGGTAGGATACAAGTAATTTCAGGCACTTTCATCTTTCCATGTAAATACATACCGTTTACAAAAAAACAAAAAAACAAAAAGCGTGTCTTTCTAAGTCGATTTCTTCACTTCAAAGACAAGGGGACGAGAAGTAAATGGTATTGCAACTATCAAGTACCTTGGTAACGGCTAAAACGCGGCTACCGAAAGATATCCTGTCATTATTTTATAAGTTAATTACTCCTTAAACATTCATTTAAATCATACTAATTTTTAACAAATAATAGCAACAATAACTCCATAAAAATCTCATCAAAACGCGAAATATGAGAATGTCCAATAATACGTAATTTTATTTATAACTAATTAAGAGACTGTTTTTAAAAGACATACTAATTTTTAGATATCTTTAAATTAAAGTTATAACGTCAAAATTCTCTTTATTTAATTTGGTTTTGTAGCGTAAAATATGTTATTATTATTTTAAAAAATTACATATATGATATTATGAAAATAAATGGAAAATTTATGTAAGGGATGCTAATAAATCAAGAAATGAAATAATCGTTAGTCTATTTGAATTATAATGAAGAAATGGCAAGTTGTGGGCTATATTAAACCGTACATATCATCTAACCATATAGCAACATACTTTATAATTTTAAGGACACCATATCGTAAAATCATCTTGTCCCCTTCAAAAAAAAAAAAAATCGGTCCAATTTTGTCGTCAATTTGAATATGGTACAAAATATTTTTACTCCATGTGTCGGTAAGGGAACAACATGGCCACGTACGTCAAACTTGGACAAACACCACATGCTCTTGTGCCCTAAATCTGGCAATCATGCATTAAATTGAATATTCCAACTCCATCAATTTGTTCAATTAATGATAAATTCTAATGTTTTAAAAATTGAATCTGTTTGACCAATTTTATAGTAAAAATTTTGAATTAATTAACTTTTTAGTTCGATTTTTTAATTTTTCAATTCGATTAATTTAATAATTTCTGTTGTTAAAAACTGATAAGTTTACTAATTAATAGGTTAGTTTTTATAGATCAAAATAAACTGATTAATTTTTATTTAATAGTCTTCATTGTCAATTAAACTTTAAATTTTCTGATAAGTAAAGATATTCTACTTTAATTGTTTTTTAAATTATTTAATTTTATTTAATCTTAACTGGCTTTATAATGGTCAGATACCAGTTTGAACCTTAAATATTTTGCCTTATCAGTTTAACTTCTAATCTAATTTTTAAAGTATTAGTAAATCCCTCTATAAATACAACACATAATGATGGTTAATGTTAAAAAAAAATATTACTCTCGTCACAATACAACTCTTAAATAACATGCATACTATTTTTAGAATACATAATAACTCGTAAATTACACAAATGACATATATATTGCTAATTATTCTTAGAATATACGATATATAAATTATAAATATTATATATAACAACAATATAAGTGCACAAGGTTCTTTGTTTTGCGAGGATTGGAGGAAGGATATCAATTATACTCAACCTCCTTTTTGCGTTTTATAAAAAGACTATTTTCGTGACTTGAAATTGTATCATTTGGTCACAAAAGAATAACCTTACTAATTACTCTAAAATTTGTTATCTTACCAATTATGTATCAAATTAAATAATATACTTAAACCTTCACTTTAAACTATTTAACCACACGTATATGACGTTATTTTGACCTTTAAAACTACATAATTACGCATTTTACATGAATATGGAGATTAAGACAAAATATTTGAATATAACGAGTATCTAGTTGGTCACTCACTGTCATTAAGAAAAATGTCTTCCCTCTTAGTTACATGTTGGTTGTCACGTACCACATGGGGTTTGATCAACGAAGTGACGTCGTAACCTTCCTAATATTAAGAGTCACGTCTACGCGCTGGATCCAACGTGGCGATTCGCTATTTAATATATTCTAAGAAGTTAAAAAAAAAGTGGAGCCCACACACACGGAGAATCAAAATCTGTTCACTTCCAGCTAAGTCAAGCAGTGTTTTGTGTTTAGTGGTTGAACTTGAACATGCAGGTATGTGTGTGTATGTGAGTGGGAGTATGTGATTGTATACCCCAAGCATCACGTGATCGTGTCTAGTGATCTGTGCCGAGATATTTTTGGTGGTTTCTTCGGAGGAGGACTAATCAGAGAATCCCACGTTGGCAGCTGACTTTTTTTAGAGACGAAATTGTCCCCGTAGAATACCTTTTTTTTAATCAACTTTACCGGTCAAAATTTAGATGGTAAGATCATGTGAGAATGTGGACCCAGAGAGATGTGGGACCCAGTGATTGACAACCGTACAGAGGAAGAATTTTCAGACACACATGATCTCATGAAGTTGTATGTGGGGCCATGTCAGAAGTGTAAGAGTGCTGTTTATCTCTTTTAGTAAATAATACCTTAATCTCAGGGTTGTATTGTATATTTGTATGCGAGAGTTTTTAGAATTTATTTTCTTATAATCGTAAATTCGCAATCCCTTATTTTTAAATTATTAAATATATACAATAATTAATAAATTATGAATTAAGTTATATATACTAATATAAAAACTCAATACTTCATATATACTATAAGATTTTATATAATTATATTATAAAATTTATTTTTACGGTAGATTAAATAATAAAATTTTTTAAGAGTCTTTATTAATTGAAGTCTTAGGATCAATTTTATATTAAAAGAAATTTTTATTAGAAGCTTATTCTTAATTATTTCAGTCATTATCTATTGTTAAATAATATTTTAATATATAATTATGAGTTATTATATAATTTTTATTTACTACGTATTTAAAAATAATAACAAAATTTTTCTATTTTTTTTAAATTAAACATAATCCAAAAATAAGTTATTTATTATAATCAATTCATACAATTATATCTTTACGTGGGTCAGTCGGAAATAACTTCTTTACTAATTAAGAGTAAGGTTGTGTACTATTAAACCTTTCAGACCTATATTTAATGATATTTTTACTAGATTGTTGTTATTGTTGTTGTAATAATTATTATAATTAATAAGAAATGTCTCATAGTTTGTATGGATGACCATCATTTAAATGTTTAAGAAAAAAATGTATCAAAAAACAAGATATGTTCAATGAAGAATACGTACGGGACAAGGACCTTATGAGTTAATGATGCGTAATTAAGGAAATATATACAAAAAATTAAAATAAATGAGATTAAGGTATTCACTAATTAGAGAAAAAACCTTATCATGCACATTTCCTGTGGGCACAAGGTTATGATCAAGTACATGTCACCTACGGAAATAGAAAGCGACGTCTTAGTGCACATCCACCCATCAGAAATTGGTAGCCAATCAATCAGACCCACCATTTAAGCACCAACCTGTGACTCGGTTTAAATTTAGGTCACAGCTCACATGAAATTTGTAATGGCTTTGAATTGAGATGTTACCGGAAGCACAATCTCGCGTGTCGGCGCCGACACCTAGATCACCGACAGAGTCACCGGACGTAACGTGGGACAAGATCTGACAAGAGGAAGAGTTTACCGGCTACAGGAGGTAAACTATTGTCTGGACATTACACGGAGTCCCATGATATTATTTAACACGTCGGTGGCGTTTATTATTGACTTTTTAACGGTTTTCTGTTGGCTTTCTACCGTTGTTTAATTGTACTTTTCAAAATTCTACCCTCAATTTAGGCTTCAATCTTTGAGGATTTGTTTTGTATTAAACTTTTTTAATAATTATAAGAGTATTTAATATAGATTTTTTATAAATTTTAAAATCATTAAAAAAATCTTTCTCATTTTTAATTTTTATAAAAAACTTATTTTTATACTTGATTAAAAATAACAATCGTGATATAAATAATTAAATACTATTTATGAACTAATCAAATATTATTGATACAGTAGTGCAACTCAACTCTTAAAATTATTATAAATTAATTAAACTCAATTCAAATTAGTAATTTATTATAATTATTTAAGTCTGTTCGAGTTTAAGAATTAAGTTGAATTGTTATATAAATAACATTTTATTGATTTATGTATGATGTTGATATTCTGTATATTTTGTTTTTATTTTTAAATCAAATATTTTATTTTTCTCAAAATTTTGAAATTTTTTAAATTTCTTAAATTACATAAGAGTTTCATGTTTTCTTACCTTTTTAAGATAATATATTTATCAGTATTTATTTAGTAAGTAATTAAATAATACTATTATAAAAAAGTAAAATTGATAAATTAAAGAAGCTAATTGGCGGAGTGTGACATATTTAATTTAGTCTAATGTTGTCTATTATGAGACTTTTCAAGTTGTTGTTTTCTTATTTATTCAAATTAATAGCTAATAGCTCCAAAAAATACACGTTGCGTGAAAGGGAAGACAGAGACCGTCCTACGCACATAAAATTCAAACATGTAATGCTTCCATCGCATGAAAACAAAAACATCCACCAACGTTCCAGAAATTGTTCAAAAACTTAAATGTCGAATTCAAAACGGTTTTTTGGGCACCGAATGTGACAAATAAATACGATTTTGTCTCTTCATACGATTGACTTCACATACAAATTAGTGTCCGTTTCCCTGACGTGACCATTACTCTCTAGTTTTGTCTACACAATGAATTATTTATAGAGTTAATTATTAAAAAAATTAAAATTTACCAAATTTTATAATATTATTTAAAATTTTAAAAAATAAAAATATTTTAGTTTTTAAATTTTCGCAAAAATTGTCTAATATTAAGTTTTTCGTTAACGTTAATAACATAGCAAATTATATCATATTAATGCCTTTATTATTTGACTATTACATATATTTATTTGTATTACGTATAAATTTTATTATTTAATAAATTAAAAATATTAAATACTTTAAATTAATTATAAAATAAAATATATAAATCAATATATAATTATTTGAGAATTTTTGATATTTTAAATTTGTTAAATAATAAAATCCATATGATGTAGTTAGTTATGTCATCAACATTAGTAAAGAGCCGTTTTTTAAAATTTGAAAATTGGATCATTTTACGTTATTCTTAAAGTTGGGGCTAGTTTAAGAATTTTATTACAATTAACCCATTATTTATATGGAATTCTCACAACTGGTGTCTTGGATGGCATAGAGGTTAGTCGAAAACGACAATGTGATGGTGCCACGTGGTTATACCTAATATTTATGATACGTTGTAAATATAAAGTTATTTAATTAGGTCATGAAAGTGACTTTTGAAGAATGATACGTAATTTAATGGCGGGTGAGGTGGGGTGGTGGGAGATCACCGTCATATGCGCCTGTGAACATGGGCCTCTCACATCTCATGTGAGATTTTTGAATTGAATGGTACATATTTTCTCATTAAAATAAATGCCAATTTTTTGGTCACCATCTTAGTATTTCAACAAATTAAATAATTAATAACATATATTTATAAATCAATAATTTAAAATTAAGAATAAACTCAATTTAAATAATAGATGATATATTTTTAATGAAAAACAAAGATACATATATCTAAAAAGGAAATTTTAAAGATTTTAATTTTTAAATTTAAAATTTCATCAGTTATTACAAGATTTTTCTATTTTTTTTGATGATTAAAAAATTCAACTTGCTCAACTAATGTAACCGTAAAAATTTTTAACCAACTAATTTTTCAGTTCAGTTTTTAACTTTTTAACTTGATTTACTTTAATAGCTCTTATTATTAAATATCGATTTTTTATTAACTAATTGGTTAATTTTGGTAAATTAATAAATTCTGACAAAATAAAATAAATAAATTAATTTTTATTTAACCATTTTTTAATTAAATTTCAAATTCTTCGATAGGTAAGGACAATTTCTTTCAATCATATTTTAAATTCTTTAATTTTATTCAATTTTTAGCCGGTTTTATGATGGTCTAATACTAGTTGAACCTTTTAAAAAGGACAATTTCTTTCAATCATATTTTAAATTCTTTAATTTTATTCAATTTTTAGCCGGTTTTATGATGGTCTAATACTGGTTGAACCTTTTAAACCTTAAACTTTTCATCTTATCAATTTAACTTCTTTTCTGGCTTTTAAAACATTTTTCCCATCACTTAAAATATAATTTAATATTAGAATAATAAATTTTCATCTAAATTGGTCTTTTTATTTTAAAATAATTTTCTTCTTTGTATTATTGTTTATTTATTATAGAACTTTCTCTCTTATATTTTATTAATTTTTATCTATTTATAATTATAAAATAATATTATATTAAAATTTAAAAGTATAATATTACGTCATTTTGAATAAAAAATTACATGAAAATTAACAAAAAGGTGTGCCAGGGTCAAACAATATTATAAAAGAGCAAATAATAATTTTCAAAATACAAAAATAAAATAAGTATATTTAACCCTTCAATATAAAAAAAAAAGCTTAGAAAACATGTCCTCTTGTAGCTTTAATTGGACGATGCTTCGTGGGAACAACGTTATAGAGAGTTTGTGAATTATCAATAGTTTCAAACGAAGCTTTTGTCCCTCTGGTGAAGTAAAGAGGTTGTGATATATATAATTAATAGTTTTATTTGAAAATTTTGATGCTTAGTAGTGGAAGAAGGAGTGGCTTCCCATACCAAATTTTATTTTTTAGGGCTTCTTGGGGACATTTCAATGGCTTGAAGCAATGTATCTATGGGACTAAAATAGAAAGGAGAGTTAGTTCCTTACATGACTTTGTGAAAATGGTCAAATTTAGGGTTTATGATTTTTGGTTTGACTAAAAATAAATAAATAAATTAAGTTTCAAGTTGACACTTTAAATTACAAACAAATAACTTAGTCAAAAACAGGATTAAATTTATAATAATAATATTACTCTTCTAATTATTAGATTGAGGAACAAAATTTTTATTAATAAAATAGAATTTGAACTAAGGTAAGTTTGATATATTTTTAATGGAGTAAAAGATGGAAATTTCTTCTACAATCTCTCTTATTTTGAAAAATATTTTTGTTGTTTAAGATTATTTAAAATATTTTATAATATTATAAATATGAAAGAATTTTTTTATTAAATTTCTGTCGAATTATTTGTTATATGATTGAATGTGCTTTTGACTTATTTTTAGCAGTGAATTTTATTAAAATAATTTAATAAAACTTGGTAAAATTTTTCTTTTTAACATTTTCAATATAATAAGGTACTTGTTTGATAATTTTGAATAATAAAAATAATTTTTACAATAAAGAAAACTGTTACTCTTTTTAATAACTCCATGTATACTATCTGAGAGCCCCAACTTGAAAAGTTCAGCTACCAACTTTAATATAGAATGCATTTTTTTATAGTCTTATATGTCGAACAATCTCTTATTTAGGTAGAAGTAAGATTGTGTACTACTGGACCGTTTTAGACTTCTCATTTTAGCAAAACTCTTATTAAATGTTGTTATTGTTTGATATTTTCACATATCTATGGAAGTATCATTTGTCATGTTTATAATTAGAACATAGTTATTTATAAAAGTCACACAATCAAAACAAATGGATATGAAAGTAGGCATGGAATTAGAGTTGGTATTTTGGTATGGTCCGACTGAATCTAAAGTTAACAGATAAATTTTGAATTAATAAATCCAAAAAAAGTCTAAAACTCAGCTGGGTTTCGAAATTTCTTGAGTTTATTCAAACAAATTCGGGCCTAAACTCAAAAATTACTGATGTTACAAGGATTGATTGATTTTGTAATGGTGGACTATGATATGTACACTGCTTTTATTCAAAACAAAGGTATAGGCATTTTACAAAGGAATTATCACTATTTTAATCCATTAGTAAAATTTTTTTGCAGTTTCTGTTCTATCTCAATGTGTGAAGACTGAAGAGAGCCTATACAACAAGGTTTGGTTAACTCATTAGCACAACAAAATGGTGTTCTACTTCGTCTTTTCCCTGACTTCCTCTCTACTTGATCTTGACCTGAAGCAATTCGTCTTTCAATTTCCTGAAGAACATTTGCGTGATGATCATACCGGGACTGCTTTTGACATGTCCAGGAGACTCAATCTGCAAGCTCCAAGCAAAACTTCTGGGAGTTCCTCCTCAGTGTTAGCCTAGACAAGTTGATCAATCTTATATTGTATTTTTGCAAGTTTGGTACGAAGTAAAATCAGAAACTTAAGAACATTGAAGATTGAATCGGTTTAATTAGGAAGTGTCATTCTCAGGAGATGGATGATTATACCTGTACCACAAATGCCATTTCAACGATCAAATTGTTTAGATATCCAAAAACAAGATTGGACACTCCTCTTGCAACTTGGGAAGATCCGACATCGATTTCAAGCTGAAAATTTATGCACATTTAATAGGTTAGAGTATCACAGTCTTCTGTCAGGTCGAAAACTGCTGATATAGGAGCTTCTGTCTGATGTTATGGAAAAAGAAGAGGTCCAGGAAAAAATTCACCGGCGTATGACTAACTGGTCAACATGATCTGCATTGGTAAATTTTTTAATGTCATTATAAAGAAATAATGTGTGACTTACCTCCAAGTAGTTCTTCCCATGGAAATAATTTACTTCTAGTGCTTGAGCTATTAAGCAAGCTTTCTTGCCAACACTCTGCTTGACTATCCATGATCCCTAAGGTAACATAATAACAAATAGCTCAGGAACATGATCTTACTAGATACTACAGATCATATCAAAGTTAAAAGAAAAGGAAGTGACAGCTTAGTAACCTTAGCAACGAAAGGTATGAGCTTGAATCTCGAATTCCTGAAGGCATCATCTCCATTAACAAACTTTTGTAGCAATGGAACTTCTTCAATAGGGGAATTTAGCATGAAATAGAATGCCAGGGTATGCATGGGTGAACCAGGAATCTTATCAAGTGTTCAGTTTTGTGTCAGTAGTTGCATTGTAGTTGATCATATAAACAATTTACGATCATAGCATCAACAGGAAGAGTTCATAAATATCAGACTTGTTACCTGCAAGTTGACAACAAAGAAGAACTCGGGTCGACCTTGTGCTGCATACTTCTGCATGGACCACAAAAGAAATTCAAGCATGATGTTTATTCCATTTGATGTCTTATTCAAGTCATAACTTTTTTCAGACAAACCACACAAAATCTGTAAATTATTGAGACATAATGTCGATGATCGACGAACCTGAACAATGCTATTAGGCCGGCTGCAGAGATCAACTTGTTTTTGGTCTGACTTTAGCCAATCTGCACCAACCATTTGTGTCAAAGTACCTTTTGCCTTAACCTGAATGGAGAAAGTACAAATATTGTTGGACAATTGCATGTAGTTCTTCTAAGTTGATAATTTCCAGCAGTTCTTCTAATATAAAACTGACTGCAAGTATCATAAGCACCTTCCGATGATCCTTGAGATAGGTTTCTCCTCGTATTAAATATGTAGACGGATCGGCAGCACTCCAAGAGCAAGGTAAAGTACCAGTAGGATCATGCCGAAAAGTAGCGCCAAAAGAGCATAAAATGCCTTCTTCCTTTGTCAGGTCTTGTAACTCCACATAACCTTTCTTTTGAACTGCGAAAGACAAGTACAAGCAATCAAGGAGTTACATTTCATCCATTTTCAATCACATATCTCTGCCTAACATGTATGGACTGACCTGCAAGGTCGTGCAATTTCTTAACAAAGCTAGCAGCAGATGTTAATCTGGGCTGAAGTGAATTCTGCACCACTCAGGGACAAAAAATGAGCAATTTGATGATTTATTCTGCAGCGAAAATTTTTAGAAACTGTTTTCTAAAGTATCCATTGTTTTCTAAGGCAATGAATTTCTAGTTAAACATGTACTAATAGATGCAATCACATCACTAATTGCATTCACCTAATGATCTCAGGAAACCTTGTTACTGTCAAAAACCTTGAACTTGGTTAGGAGATGAAGTTTTCAAAGAGAAGGCAAAGCAAAAAATCTATTGACATTAAGCAACTTAAAAAAGACACAAGTTTGGTTATGATTAATAAAGTACCTGAGTAGACAACTCTACGCTCACATCAGAAGACCAGCAATTCTCAAAGTTGTCAAAATCCGTTTCAGCAGCATCAGGAACGTCAAAGAACTCATCAGAGTCCTCGGTAAGACTAATCAAACTTGAACGCGCAGAATTTGTTTTTTCTGCCTCATTTTTCGGTGAAGATGCATCAATCTTTCCTTGCTCTGTGACTTCAGCTTTAGCATCATCTTTTTCAGTAAGGGGCGGAAAGAGAGTATGCTCTGGTTCTCCTGACGATACTTCGGAAGAAAATTTTCCTGATTTGGCTCTAAACATTTCCCTTAACGCTGCAAATGTCGTAATACTGGTCGTGAGCATTTAATGGCAGTATAGTTCATCTATCTTTTGCATGGACCCAAAAGTTGCAATTACCTGCAAGTTTTTCAAGCATTTGGATGGTTTTTAAACATGCAGATGATGGACGCAGATATAATTTCCAATACTTCCAATCAACAGCAAGCATGTGCTTTACTAATGAGTTCTTTCCTTGATTCACAGGAGTTACCACATATCCTCCACCTGCCCATTCATGAAAATCCAACATTATCTATGAGAAAGTGACACTACATTGAAAAAAGTTGACAAAATCGTACATAACAAGCTCTTGAGCTAGAGAACAATAAGTGAACAGAGAAAAGAAAGCAACAATTCTTGAGAGATTATTTTTGGAATCTTTTGGTTGGTTACATTGTCTCTTTCAATCCAGTTTCTTGCACAGAAGTTAAAAATATCGTGCCCAAGGTTCCAAAAGAAAAATCAGTCGTTAAGAGGAGTGCTACACATAAACCATAACTTCAATCCCAATTCTCATCATGGTTTGACAAAAAAGAAGTAAAAACCAAAAAGTAAAACTTGTATCAACTGCCACTGATGAACACTACCGGTTTTCATACAATATGCAAGATTGAAATGGAATTTTATTCCACATATCTCGTTTCATCAATAGAAAGCAAATGAGGAATGATGACATCAAAATCACCAACAGAAAGAGTAGAATACTTTTCAGGGAAGCTCGAACGTAGCCCTTTTGTGGTGGACACCTCTTGTGAATCACAGAATGGTATAGAATTACTGCAAAAACAATCAGATTATTGAGTTGAATCCCAGTTAGTGATAGCTGCAAAGTTTTGCCAATATTACCATATGTTCCATCATCTTCTCTTCTCCAGTAACGTCCCACCAATAAATCTCTTCGTCTCATCCCCCTGCAATGTATAGAACAGTTAAAGACAACATATTTGAAGTTAAAGTAAATCCCCAAGTTTTATTATGCCTAACCAGTTCAGCGATTCGCCACATAACTTTAAGTGGATTATATCGGTATGACCGTCAAGACGCTCAACTACACTACCACCCCGAAAACAGAAGTCCCATCTGCAACAGACAGACATTTTCAACTTCTGAAACCAAGATTCTTATTTTGATAAGAAGATACTGTTCTGATAAGCATGTTTCAAGTTTTCAGAACAGCTGAAATTATTCATGACAATTGGATTGAAACAGATCAACAGATTGTTATAATTCCTATTCAAGAATGTAATTTCAGAATATGGAGGAAGCTTTTCATAAATCTTACTCTAATCTTGAAGGACCAAGGGACATAAGAGTTCTGAAAACTTCTTCTGAAGCGCCATCAATAATACCGACTGCCATTACTGCTGGATGATCATCCCAATGCTGATGAAAAAAGAAGTAGGATTGAAAAATTAAACCAAAAACAAGTATAAAGAGGCTACTAGGTAATGAGTATGCTGTTACTCACACTCCCGAAGGTATCAGGATCTTTTGCTTCTTTAAAAAGCCTTAATCCTGCATTGCAAATAGGGGTTAAGCAATCATGCATTTGGACACTAAATTCATAAAAGGAGATTTTATCTTACCATTCCTGCAACCGAAAATTTTCCAAGGTGAGGGTTCGATAACATCAGAAGCCGTTGCATCATTGTAGAAAGTTGAGGAATAATTGATGGATCTTTTATCATCAATACTTTTTGATTTACTAAACCTGCAAAAGAAAAACTGCATAAATCAACTGGATAGTCATTTAAGTACAAGGAAGCACCTAAACTGGAATTTTGAACTCCTGCAAGTGATTGATGTACCTCAGAGGTGGCGACTCCCTTCTTTGAAAAGCCAAAAAGTCCTTTGGTGGATTTGGGTTTTCCTGGAGAATATCACAAAACATGAATCTCGTAATCTAACAGAGAACCACTGCATAAATTAGTTATTGTTTTAACAATTTGTCAACCTTGAGTACAGCCTTCTGCAAGGAATGGATCCATTTTGCTGCATCTTCTGAACTACTTGCTCCCAACTGCATAAAGGTGATTTCAGGGCTTACATACAAATCAAATACAAGTCAAATTAATATCAACAATGGACCTTATTGCACCTTAAGCCGATCGTTGTGATTTAAAGTACTGTAAAGGGTAAAGATGAAGAAGACCTGAAAACAAAAATGAAAAATATGCTGTGTTCAAAGTAAAATCTTAACTACTCCATAAAGTAAAGCAGTATCAATCAACATCAAGACATACTTTCCTGTTGATGGTCTCCCTTCCATTGTCTGTGACCCGAATGCATGAGTCCAGTATTGCCATTCTGAGTGGCTCCTGAAACTTGAAGCTTCAGTTGACAATTTTTACTCAATTTTCAAAAAACAAATTGACAAAACTATATTTTCAATGAATCCCTCGCTTCAATGAGAAATATCAATTATCTTTCTAGACTCTGGACAAGAAAGCTAACAGCATCAGACATATTAATGAATCCCAATTCAGACATTAGCCTTTCATCGCTGGAGCAACAACTAAAAGTGTCAGCACATAGAAAAGAGAACTAAAAAATGACAAAACATCAGAAGAAAACAGAGGTAAACACAAAAGACGATCACTATAACAAAAATGATCACAATCAAGTGCACGTATCATCGAATCCAAGAAACAGGCAATAAAAACAAAACCATTATAGAAAGACAAAACCTTCACCTGGCTTTGTGAACTGGGTACTGTTTTGAAACACTTGAGGCAGTTTTCTTGAAGAACATAGTACCTTTTCCTTGAAAACTGCAGACCAAAACTTCTGGACCTAATAGTATATAACCAGCCATCCATTTTGCCTTCTGTTGAACGCATACCCATATCAGGAAAAACCACGCCTTAGGCCACCGTGAAAACAAAAAAAACCTGAGGACAGGCTTAACAAAGCTGCATGGTTGTCACTGACCTCTGTTTTTTCTGTTCCTTATCAATTTTGGCAAGATGAATACGTTAACGATTGTTGGGTTGTGTAAAGATACGTGTATTGTATCGTCTGGGTGTGGACAAGTATATCTATATATTAAAACAAGAGAATGACGAGGTTGATTCTCTGATCCCGCAGAAGGGATTCAGAGAATCAAAAGTTACACAGAATTACTCTGTTTTTTTTTTCCAATGCTTCTCTGTTTTCTTCTTCGCTTTGTCTTTGTTTTTAAACCACTATTTTTGGTCACCCTATTGATTAAAAACAAAAACAAATGTTTTAAGTATCAACAATACCCTTTTAATAACTTCCTTTTCTATTTTCATTTGCTTTACAAGAAAAAAGGATTTTGTTTTTTATTAGTATATTGCTAATTTATGAAACTATATTTAGAATGGCTTCATGCAATTGCCCTAAACTCTAAATCCCTCCTTTTCTTTTTGTTCTGCAATTCTTTTTATTTTTTAATTGGAATTATTTTCTCTAAACACATTAGAATTTTATGTGATTTAATATTTTATGACTTCTTACATTGATGACCCTCCCCTGACTCTTTATAATTATAATTCCCTCATATATATTCTGTTTATTTTTATTTTTTACGTAAAATGACGTAATATTAAAATTTTAATTATATA
>JAOQMM010000003.1:21924730-21944415 GCA_027563515.1 Erythroxylum platyclados | reverse complement strand
GTGGCGGCGCATCGGGGGGTGGTGGTGGTGGTGGTGAATTCATTTCTGAGCACCAAGTTCCGTTGTAGACCTTTAACTAGACGTTGGTATTTGACAATAAGGAACTGAGGCCTAAGGGTTTAAATGGAGAGAAACATTATGTTTACGTAGGGAAGTGTATAAACAAAACGTACAAACATGGAAGAACTGATTTGGTGAGACATTCCTGTCCATTCTCAATCATTCACCATCAACGTTTCAAAGCTTTCTTGGATACTATGATTTGATTCTTCTAGTGTGGCCCATGAACTTATTTCAAGTTTGTGTGCCAACTAAACATGCACTCCATGCAAATCCTTGTATCACAGAAGTAATCAGGAAACTTTTTGGATATGTTTCTTGTCAAGAGTGTTGAGAGGTTTCTTGTTAGGCTTGTTTATCGAAGCTTACTTGTACACCAACTACTTGGTGACAAAAGAACACGGTCCTAGAAAACCTCTTCGTACTTCTGAAGCTTACGCAAATGAGCATGAGAGGAAGCTCGGGACAAATTTTAATCCAGAACTGAGTCATCTACATTTCACACAAGTTAAAAAGAGTCCTGAAATTGATTGAATCCATGGTGCTCCAATTTTCTTGAACTTTTAGCAGATGATATCCCATCCTAAAAACATCCATCAATGGAGGTTTAAGTAGCCTAGCAGTACCTAAAACACATCTTACAGAATCTATAACTACGTTTTGATTTCTCACTTCCTCGTGATCAAGTACTGACTTTGAACACAACAGCAGTACACACAGCCTTGTGCTGATGATACAGAAAAGCATTATTTATTCTGTCTTAGGTCCTCAGGAAGCTGCCTGACGGACACAAGATCGTAGGTTGTGGTGTATAGTGTGTTTATATGCATAAAGGAGAGCTAACAAGTATCGAAAGATTGACTCGTGCTTGGCTAAGAACCTTTCAACTCCGGAAATAATTGAGAGCAGGTAAACTATTTAGGCAAAACTTCATCCAAAACCATTTCCACAATTACAAACAATATACCAAGGTCTTTTTGGAGCAAAACAACATTACTCCATTATGTACACCACCCCTCCAACACAAACATGAAGAAACAAAAATTATTTAATGTTTAACTAGTCTTCCTTTCCCCTCCCAATATATATTCCTACAATCTTACCCCAGTTCTTATTCATTTACACCTGTAAGAAGAGTAAAATCAAAGTCAAAAATTTTTCCTCTCCTTTGTTTTTTTCCATTTATCCCCGTAAACTCTAAATTATCTTTGAAAACAGAAAAAGAAAAAAGGAGGTGCTGGAGAAGCCATATTGTGGTCCAAATCACCAGATTGATCATATAAAATCACCTAGGATTTGGTGATCCAAATGGCCATAGTGGTTGCATAAGCCTCTGAGATGAGGGACTACCTAGTAACGTTGCTTGAGATCGAGTTAGCATCTGTGTCATTGATGGGGTCTGATACGCCTGAACGAGACTTGAGCCATCAGTGGAGTCTCCTCTTGCTGTTGCTCTTTGCCATGAATGTGAGCTTAGGCCTGAAAGAATATAAGCTCTACCAGAGGCCTCGTATACATGCCTACTTGCCATTCTCTCTTGCATCTCCTTGAGTTCAGCATCTAATGCAACACACAGTCGGTCATGGGATTTTGCTGAAATAGTTTCTGACATCATTCTCCGGCAATTTTCGAGGATTGACACTGCACCAGCTAGGTCTCCATGCTCAGCAGCAGCTCTGGCCTGGGACATTGCATCTGCTGCCTGAAACCTGTTGCGCTGCCTGTCTAATTCAATTGACGCCGCTGCTTCACCATGAATTTCAGGCCTCTCGAGCATGACTTCTTCACTTTCCAGTGTTGCCATTTCTTTGGTCAAAGGATCCTTGTACATGCATCGCACCTTGAACAACGATGTTTGATTTCTGGACGCTTCTGTAGGGACACTGACTGAAACTAAAAAATCCCTCTCTTCATCAGCATACATGTCTCCAACATCAATAGATCCAGTACGTGAATCAGCCATCACACGACTTGGATAACTTCCAGCTTTCACTGAGCCAAGGCAAACAGATGGATCAACGCACTCAATACTAACTTGCATTTCCTGCACCACAACACTCAAAAGTCCCCCTATGCACTGAGCAAAAGCATCCTGCATCACAGCTTCGGTCTCTATAAAAGAGAATGTACCCCCAGAGATTTCTGAAATTGAATGCATTGATGAAGCATCATGGTCTGCCCCAAAGCCAAATGCATGCACTGGAATTTGAAATCCTGTATTTTCACCATTGTGAATAGATAAAGGAAGAAGCAATTGGTAATTTTGTTGAGGCTGGTTACCATCAGAACTGCTCACGGTGTAAGTATCCTGCCCATCTGACAGCAGTATTATACTTGCCACAGGATTCTTTTCTCTTCGCTCTTCCATTACCTTTGCTCCCTTTCTCAGGCCCTCAGCAATGTTAGTCCCACCATTTGCGACCAAAGAGTTAACAGCTTGAAGAGCTTCCTGACGACCTGTGTCAGTCATTCGACGAAGGGGAAATAGTCGTCGGGCAGTGGAAGAGAAAGCTATGACTGACAGCCTATCATTGGAGCCAAGGTTCTGTATCACAAAACCCATTGCTCGTTTTAGCAAAGCCAGTTTTGTACCTGCCATGCTACCACTGATATCAAGTACTGTGACCAAGTCAACTGGAGCACGAGGAGTAACAGACATTTGACATAATCTGGCTTGCGTTCTTGTCAGGTTTTGTCTTGTAACACCAGCAGCAGCTCTCAGATGGATCAACACAGTGAAGTTATCGTAAGATCTTGACCGCGATGCAGCTGATACTTCTGGGTATGTCTTGATCTCTATTATTTTTGTAGAATTGGCATCTTGTCCATTGTTATTGGAAGAGCTTCCATCAGCAAATGCAGGCTGGAGATCTAGGGATTCATCATCATCAAATACACTAGGTTCTGGATTCTGAAGTAGAGGCATGATGTATCGCCGGTTCAGCTGTCGATGAGGAGGAGGAATACGGCGTACCATAGTCATCAAAGCATCATTTTGAGCCCAACCTAATGCATTGATTGAGGCTCTTGCAGGAGAAGGATCCAGACTGGGAGCTTGCAAAGGGATTTCCTTCCATTTTGCTCTGCAAATAGGACAGATTTGGTTGCCATGTTTCACACTTGAAGTGATGCAATGGAAGTGGAATGAATGTGAGCATTCTGCGGTAAAAATAGCATGGCCCCCTCCTTGTTTTATCTTCGTCAGGCATATTGAGCATGTTTGCTGAAAGATAAATAAAGATAACCAGAAGGCATAAATACAATTGAGGATTGTTACTAATATGATCCGAAACCCAAACAATTAGCAGCATCAAGGATGTGAAGCAGTTAGCATGTAGATGAATGTCCAAGGATGTAATAGGTAGAGAAATCTAGATAATAATTTCACTTAATATATCCTAATCAGTATTTTACAGCTGGAAAGAATTGTGCAAAGTGCCACTGTAAAATGAAGCTGGTACTAAATTATCATAGCACCAGAAAAGTTAAAGCCTTAATCTTGATAGGCAAAAGGAAGAGCTTTTGACCACATTCTGAGCTACACATACACTAAGATCAAAAGAATCAGAGACTATTCCTCCAAAAGAAAATTAAGAGTGAGCTTTTAAGCTTAATTTGCATGATGACGTCAAATATAATACCTCCCAAAACAAGTAGATTTCAATCCAAAAACGATGAGCTCATGCTTTTGTTTTTCATTTATTCTTCTTTTGTAAAAGCATATGGATAACGTTATTTCAAGCTCATCCATCCAATCTGGGACCAGAAGATGCAGCATCATCAAGATTCGGTGAATTTCTTGAGATTGTAATATTCTCATGTTTTTAGGACGACCAAATATCCAATCCCCATATCCATTTTCTGCACAAGGTTTTGCTTTTCCTAATTAAACTTGTGATTGATGTTTTCACTCCAAACAGACTCCAGTCTCAGGACTTTTGAGGTTACAAAATTAAACTATAGATGGCAATAGTATTGAGCCCTTGAACCAGGCCAGAAGTATTATCAGAAAGGGGAAAAGTGAAAACTACTATCGAATCTGTGGTAATATTGAAGAAAAAGTCAACTTAAGGTATCCAACAAATGGGGCATACTAGGATAAATAGAGTGCAAAAAAACAGAGTGACTTCTTAAAAGTATTCAAGTAACTATTCCGTGATTCAGTTTCTGGACACTAATAAGTTGCTTTTATGATGTTTACTTTATTGTTTTGATGAACCTTCCTTGTCTTTTACTTACTATGTTGAAATTTGTCAATAGGAAAGCTTCGACTTCAAACATCAAAAACAGTTCAATCCACCATAAAGTTGCTTTTCTTGCGCTACAGAGGAGGAGGAAAAGCAAGCAAAAACCCTGCAGTTTTCTTTGTACTCTTTAGGCAATCTATGATGGCTTAGAAAGGGACTTCTGGATTAACCCACACACCAGCGAGTAAAATGCAACATGACATCACTCATCCACAATAATTTCGACCAGTCTCCAAAACAGCCAAAATTGTTAACATTGGATAAGATGAAAGAAGAAATTTCATATTATCCAAATTAATCATCTTCCCCCTTTTTCAATACATGATCCAGAGGAAGACTGATCAGATTGAAAAGAGATTCTTTTTCAATAATTATTGTATGAGACTAAACCATTTCAGCTTTTAGTGTCGTGAGACAAATTAATCAAGATATAGAAAGATTAGATTATTCAATCATGTGATTGGCCACAAAGAGCGATAAGAGTACTAAAAGTATTTTGTGAATAGTAATGAAATAACTTTCCAGAGATAAACAAAGCAAAAACGAATTAGATGACAATTAAAGTGCTCACCACTTTCATAGGTAAAGCATTAACAAGTTAGAATCAAAGATCGATCATTACATCACAGGCTCAGGCAATGACATAATGCCCCAATAAGCATAAGTACTATTGATTTGTCTCGAGTTCTAAGGCAGTTCTGTCTACTATGGATAAAAGCAACAAAATACCAATATCTGGAACTCCATTTCGTTTTTCCCCACCTACGAGTTGGGAAATTTTGAAACCAAAACAAAACAAAACCAGAGGACCAGACACAACAACTAAAGGAGAATATGCAAGTCTTCACTAAAAAAAAAAAAAAAAGCTCAATTTTTTCAGTCACTTTTAAGCAACCAACTCAGAAACTCTCATAAGTTCATCGTACCAAAGCTCAAATATAAAGAAACTACCATCCAAAAATACGTTTCTTTTTCTTTATATCAATATCATCGACTCAGTGCTAGAAATGCGAATTAAAACCAAAACCAGAGGATTAGACACAAGAAAAACAATCTTTGAAAGCCACAAAGATTGAGGGCTAGAACAAAGTACCAACCTTTGATGACTTGCTTCCGCTCTTGGACAACCTTAATCCCTGCGAAGATGGTGTTGGTGTCATTGGCCTTGCATCCCAACTTGAAGACGAAAGCAACGCTGCGTCAGATAACCTCTCAGTCGGTGAGGATGGAGATTCTTCCACCGTTGTTGGCACATACACACAAAGCTTCATACCCAAGGCCAGCTTAGCTTTTCTCCATTTACTTCCCATTTTACTTCCAAAAACTCTTAAAGATTCAAAAACAAGATAACCCAACAACCCAAATAAGGAACACAGCAGAAACCACGAAATAGCTACTAAACCAGATGAACTACAAAAGAGAAAAACAGATCTCAAAGTGGTGTGAATTACGCTAAAGTTTCGTTTTTTCTTTCTTGGAATGAGAGAGGGGTAATGGGTTCGTAACAAAAGTCGAACTTGAACACGAAAACCAAGGGAGAGACCAAGAGAGAGAGAGAAAGAGACGAGGATTGAGTTTCCTTACTTTTAGAGAGTGGACTTTGTCTTTGTGGTTGTATTTTAGAGAGAATGTGGGAGAAGAGGCGTTGAAAGGCTTAAAATAGTTGTCAAAGCAAAGGACTGAGTCGGAAAGAGAGAACAGAAATGGATGGCTTTGGTGTGGTAGAAGTTGTAGTATAGTTGTTGGCCGCCATTGAAGACAGTGCGAGTAACTTCAAAGAAGAAGACAATGCAAAGATGGAGAAAGAGAATGAATATGAGAGCCTTTTGACCATAAGATATTGTTAAAAACAAATAATTAATACACAAAAAATATTAATCAACAAAGAAAAGTAGTTGCTTTTATACTTGCATAATCATGGCAATGGCATTCATTGCATGGTTGGGTCTACACTTTCACCATTTCCTCTGTTTTTGCCCTTTTTTAATTTAGTTTTTATTGATTTTTCAAAAATTTTATAGATGTTTTTCGAAGAATTAATTTAATGTATAAAATCAAATATCTTATAGATTTTTCAAATGCATTTACATTTGATATTTAACACTTTTGGCATCAATAATAAATGTAATGACTCATTACTAAGAATAATCTATAAAATTTGCTTTCTTTTGGGTAAAAGATACAAAAACTCTCTTTTTAATTTTATTTATTTTACAAAATATCTTTATTATTTAAAATTATTCAAAATATAAACTTTTTACTAGTTTTTTATCATATTATTTTAATAATTATTAAAATCAAGTTAAATAAGTTCTTTAAGTTTATCATATATTTAATAATCAATCACACTAAAATTTATATTAAAATAATTTAACAAAATTTTAAAATTTTAAATATTATAATACCATTAAATAATTTTAAATAATATTTTTTTTTTAAAGGTGCAAAAGTCCACCTCTTTTATCTAGAGTTATACTCTCTTTTTCTTTTTAATCCACTTATTCATTCTTTTATGCAGGCTTTGCATGTCTAATTTCGATAATCTCCAATTCTATCTGGAGCTAAATGCTAAATGACACTAAAGTTGAAGTAACTTACAACTATGAAATAAGAGAAAATAATTGATCCTTTTCAACTATACTAATTGTGTAAGCACTATGTAGCTTTAATCCAGTGAATCATTACCAAATTCCTCCTCTTTTTATCTCTTATAACTAAAGAAGTTGCTAATTGGATGCTTTAAAAAAAAAAAGTGTAGAATAGCAGTCACTATTTTTTGAGATACATATAAATTTTATATTTTAATTGGGGTTCAATTTATTTTTGTTGAAGTTTTAATTCATTTCAATCTAAAATTAATTTTTGTAATTTGATTTAATTAGGAACCAATATCAAATTTAAGTGATTGGCTCGAAATAAGTGAATATTGTTTTATTCAATAATTATGATCAAAATAATTTTATTTTATAAGCAAATAGAAAAGAAAAATATGTTAATCTAGATTGAATATGAAGTACAATTAACTTTAAAATATATATTCAATTATTTAATAAAATAAATTTTTAAAATTAAAATTAAGTGAATTTTAATTTTTAATCACTCGTTCAAAAGAGGACAAGTGGATGCTATTTATTAATTATTACCGATTAATTATGTTTCTAGAGATGACTTTATCAAAATCTTGTGAAGGGTGTGGCCAACACCTAACATAATGAAGCATCATTGGGCATGGCATGAGTCAAAATGGTGGGATATTGCTAACCGTGTAATATATATATATATGTATAAAGATCTTAATATATATATATATATATAAAGATCTTATTGCTTTGCATATCACGTGACAAGATTACCACACGTGCACATCATCACAAGTTTGTCAACCTTTTGATAGCTGCTCCCAATTGTCAATAGGGTTGACCTACTCTACATATTCCTTTCACATGAGATTTTGAATTTTTGGGTTTTTTTCCTTATTTTTGTTTTAATTTTTGTTATATTGAAAAGGTTTCTTCTTGTGATTGAACTTCAAAGATATTCTACCAATTAAATTTTGAACTAAATTTAGTTTTTTAGTTGTTAATGTGTTCCTTATTATTGATAAACAAATAATTAGATTTTCCAATTATTATAAAATATAGAAAAAATATTCTTTTACACGAGATTGTTTCTTTTAACCTATAAAGGTATTTAGTTTTTAATCGATAATGTGTTCCTTATTATTGGATAAATAAATAATTAGATTTTCTAGTTATTATAAAATATGGAAAAATGTTATTTTCTTACTAAATTATTCTTTTATATAAAGTTTCTTCTTTTGAACTCGGAAGATATTTAGTTTTTAATAGTTAATGTGATCCTTTGAGTAAACTAATGTTTAATGCTTCCAATTATTCTAGAAACTAAGAAATTGATTTTTCTTTGCAATGAAAATGACATGCAAGTTGAATAATGATACAAGTCATAACAAAATAAGAAAAGTATAATTGTTTAATAAATTAATATAGAAGACAAAATGGACCGGTTCATATTTTGCAAAGAGTATGATATTGAGTTGAAGTCGAGCTATAATAATAAGAAATGACATAGAATTTTCCACATGTAATACCTTTCCAATTTCCTTGGAACATACATTAGGTAAAGACAATTTCTCCTACTCTTAAATAACAAATTATAATTATACAAGATAAAACATTGTGATTTTTCAATTATGGAATTGAGAACATTGATTAAACTTTATTTTGAAATTCAAATTCAATAATTTTTTAGAACAATTTAACCAATAATTCCTATATTTACGAACATGCATTAGATAAATGTCATATATATTATTATTATTATTATTAAAAATTCAACCAATTCGATCGATTCAACAGTAAAAATTTTGAATCGTCCAACTTTTTTGTTCGGTTTTTAACTTTATAGTTCGATTTGCTATAATAACTCTTGTTAAAAACCGATTAATTTATTAATTAATCGTTCAATTTTTGTAAATTAATAAGTTCTTTTAAGCCAAAATTAATTAATTAATTTTTATTTCACAATCTTTTTTAATTAAACTTCAAATTCTTCGATAGGTAAAGACAATATCTTTTAATCATATTTAAAATTCTTTAATTTTATTTAATTTTTAGTTATTTTTATGACGGTTTAATACCAATTAAACCTTTTAATCCTTAAATTTTTTATCTTACTAGTTTAACTTCCAGTATGATTTTTAAAATATTGATAATAATTTACAAATCACATATTTTAAATAAGTTGTTTAGGGGTTAAATAAAAATAATAATATAATAAATATTTATAAATTCGACATTTCTTTATCTTTTAAATAATTAAGAACCAGCTCTTTTAATTGTGATTTGAACAAGAGAATTTAGGTCAATCGTGTCATCCTATTAAAGACAAAACTACATAATTATAAGATAGTCAAAGGCATTATAATAAGTAGGCTCTTGTTACAATTTGCAACTTACAAGGCAAGTGTTTGTAATAAGTACAAGGACCTTGGTAGATGAGACCAAGTAGCCTCAATATTATCATTGAATGGTCAAACCCAAAGGAGATTTCCAACACATGCGTCCGTAAATTTATTACTACTTAGGTTTGATATAAAGTGTCTGTTCTTGTGCACGGTTGATATTAACAATCTGACTCCATGCTATACTTGTTTCCACACAATACTATACTATTCTTCGCTCCACATTCATGATTTATGTCCTTAATGAGTTTAACAAAACAGACTCTGTACTAGTTAGAAATCAGATTACATATTTCTAAATCTTTTTAAATTTTCCGATTAGCATAACGTATATTAAAATGTTGTTCGTGTCGTTGTCACATGAAATTTTCAATAAGTTGAAAATTTCTTTATGTAATAAATATGCCAAGGCATAGTTTGGTTTGGAGAGTTTATTGAATTGTATAGTTTACTACAAAGAAATCCTATTGATTAGTTGACTTTGCTTTAGGGTCAATGTTTTTTATATCAAATTATCGCCCAAATGGACGGCTATCCATAAAAATTAAGAATAACTGAAATTTAAAAAAAAAAGAAAAATCATGTGATAACGTAAAAAGAAGTTCTCTTTAATATCAATCATAAATTTTTAAATGAATGATGGTAAAAAAAAGTGCATGAAATTTTAAAATAATTTGAAAATTAATCAAAAATTTATATACCTTTCTTCTGATAAATATAAAAATCTTTATATATTTTCTAATTTAGTTAGACCAATACAAAGAAGTTATATTAATTAGTTGACTTTGTTTTGAGGTAAATATTTTTAATATCAAATTAACATCTAAATAGATGGTTATCTATAAAAATTAAGAACAACTTAAATTAGAAAAAGAAAGAGAAATATTTTTTATAAATCATTAAAATTAATCATAATTTTTTAAAATAAAAGATGATGAGAAGTGCATGAAATTATCGAATATTATAAAAATTAATTAAAAATTTACATACCTTTTCTAATAAGTATAAAAATTATTATATATTTTTTGGTTTAGTTAAAATTTTAAATAATTTTATGATTTTGGTTTTATAAAAGTTACAATTTTTTTTTTTTGTGGTTTATATGCTCAAAACATGATTGATAACTTGATAGATAGAAGATAATAAGAAGGCAAAAAGTAGGATTCCTATGTATAGTGTGTCTCCTAAAGGGACCATTACAAATCATGCCTTGCTCACCAAAAGGAGCTTTTCACAAGGGGATTGGAGGAGGATTCTTAGGGCATATGTGCCTTAAAAAATGGACCATAATACATCATTATAAGCTCACCAATCCAACACTACATTGGTTGTGTCCAACCGTACCCCATGTTTTGGGAATACTATTAGGCATATAACATCATTAACATGTATATGCCCATTAACGTTTTCATGTGTCCAATGGTCCTTTTTTGAAGTTTGAAATGAAAGCTTGTGGGGGGTGTTAAGATGGTCTTGACTTGAGTGGTGGAGTGGAGGCAAAATTCCACAATTCCAAAGGTTGATTAGGTATTGGGGAACATCAAGAATGATAGAGATGATGGGTGCACTATCCAACCATCTAAATCCATGCCCACCACACTATACTTAGAGTTTATTGAAAGAAAAATTAATAGTGATGTATTAAAAGGGTATTTTTATTATATTTGAGTTATTGATCTGTTATTTTTATTATATTTGAGTTATTGATCTGTTAAATAAATTTAATTTATTTTTAAATTGGTAATTTTTTAAATAATTTATTTAACATACATAAATTATTAAGTAATTTAATTATAAGACTAATTTACACATTGTAACTTATAAGAGTAATTTTATTAGTTTTAAGTCGTTGTTCTATTAAATTAATTTAATCTATTTTTAAATTGGTAATTTCTTAAATAATTTATTTGATATAAGTAAATTATTAAGTAATTTAATCAAAATACTAATTTACAAAAGATTACATATAAAATTACAATAACAACAATATTTGATAATTGATAGAAAAAAAGATTATAGTGATATATTATAAGAAGGGTAGTAATAATAATATATTAAAAACCATTAATATTTACATATTAACAGAAAAAAAAATAGTTTTTAAGGTTGATATAAATTTAAGTTCGCAATATGTTAAATAATTTATTTGATAAGTGATTTAATTAATACATTAATTTGCATATTATTGCATACATTTTAAAATTTTATCTCATAAGTATTTTTTAAAAATTGAATCTTAAAAGTGTATATAAAAATTAAAAAGAAAGGGTTAGTGAGTGGAGTTGCTATTCCCACTTTACTTTATACTCCTTAAAAAGACAAGCTTTTTCAAAAAACTTATTCCATCTTTTAAGCATGCAAAAAGTTATTCCTCTTCCCCACAAAAGAACATGAACAAGGAAACAAGAGCAGTGACTCAATTTCCTTTTTTTTAATTTTTTTTTTCATATTTTCACTCATTCTTTTGAGACCACACATGCTTGATGCTCTCTTACAACTCATCTCAACTTGTTGTTATGAGAGGAGAGCACTTAAGTCCATTAGCAATGAGTGGAGATCCAATACACCCTAAAGAATGAAATAAAGAAGCAAAAAGAGAATACCTTTTGTGTGGGGATAGGATTCCCTTTACTGCCTACAAATTTGCCAGACTTTCTGGGGCAAGTCAACCACAAAAGCTGAACTCTTTTTCTTTTATCTTATTCTTGTCTTTTTTCTTATCTTATTCTTTGGTGTATAAGAACATGTCTTGCACTTGCATTTCATGAGTTTGTAATTGTACCACATTTTACCCCGAGGTCATTATTATTAAATAAGAAATGTTATTTAATTAAAATATTATTTTAAGTTAGAGATATCAACTAAAAAAATATAGTTTTTAAATTCTTGAAAAAATTCTTTTTCTTAAAGTTTGGTTAAAAACAAATATTATATGTGAACTAATCAAACATTTTACCCCGAGGTCATTATTATTAAATAAGAAATGTTATTTAATTAAAATATTATTTTAAGTTAGAGATATCAACTAAAAATATATAGTTTTTAAATTCTTGAAAAAATTCTTTTTCTTAAATTTGATTAAAAAATAATAACGAAATATATACAGTATAAACATCATATGTGAACTAATCAACCATCACTAACATAATAATCTAACTTAATTATGAAACTCAATCTAAATAATTTAAACTCAATTTGAATTGATAATTTAAAATAATTATCATAATTTTTTAAATTAGGTCAAATTTAATTTGTTTTGTTTGAATTTAAAAATTAAGTTAGATTGTGATATAAGTAACATTTGATTATGTTCATTTCACATGTATTTTGTTGTTGTTTTTAATCGAAAAAATTTTTCTGCAAAATTAAAAATCACAAAAAATTTAAAAGATTAAGGAGTTTTCTAAAATTTTTAAAACTACATAGGACTTTTATGCCTTTTACCATTTTTATTATTTATAATGAAAATTAACTAATATTCACACAAAAATTAGTCATAAAGTATTTGCCTTTTACTTAATCAAAAGCTCTGCTTCATTTGTCGTTTTCCTCGGAAAACTTCACATGGTACAACCAAGGCTGAGCTCAAATACCATACTAATCAAAGAATCTTCGAAACCCTCGTAGCACTATGACCTTTTGTTTTCTTACTCACCTTGTAAAAATGTACATAGATTTCTAAGTTTATTGTTTATAAATTAATTAAATTACAACAAAAGAAGTTTTTATACTGTAAAATATTTTTAAAGAATTTATTACTAAATGAAAATGGGTTTTTTTAAATTTTATTGGAGAATTCATTTTTTTTTACATATATTAAAACCCTTGTTCATACTTTTTATTAATGATTAAAAGACTTAATCAGTTCGATCAGTTTAACTGTAAAAATCTTAAATAAGCTAATTTTTTGGTTTGTTTTTAATTTTTTAGTTAAATTTATTTTCATAACTCTTATTGTTAAAAAACAATCCGTTTATTGATTAAAAAGTCAATTTTTATAAATTAATAAATTCTTATAAACTAAAAGAAATCAATTAATTTTTAATTAAACTTTAAATTTTTTTATAAGTAAAGATAATATCTTTATATCATATTTCAAATTCTTTATTTTTATTTAATATTTAATTAATGTTATAATGATCTAATAATAATTGAATATTTTAAATCTTAAATAGCTTATTTTACTATTTTAATTTCTAGTTTAGTTTATAAACATTGCTTTTTATTAGCTTTTAAAAGTCAGATAATTAATCATTGATTCTTAAACTTTGTTTTAGAACAAATCACTATCAACCCAAGTCAAATTTATTGATGATTTATTTGTTTTACCTTTACAAAAAATAAAAAGAAAGCCGATGTAATAAGGAGTCCAGCCATGCATGTCCACTAAAAAACTAGCCCATCTCATTCTCACTGGCTTTTTTTATCAATCATGATGATCACATGCTTTGAGCATTGAAGACATATCATTGATGATCATCAAGTCAAACCCAATCCTCACATCCGATGGGGTCCACGTGTCTTACCATTGTTTATCATGTCTATCCTCTCCTGCTATGTTCTTTGTATAAGTTTTCTCTACCTTTTAGTCAAATTTGGCAAATTAAGCTTAATTTAGATTGATCATACTTAACGTCGAATTTAAGTTTGAGAAAGTCTTGGACCTAGATCTCATTTAAGGTCTAAGTCATGTAGAGAATGATTGATCAGTTTAGATTCCTAAAAGACAAGATTTAAAAGTTGATGCTCCTAAAATAAAGTATGACTTATGTCTTAGCTAACATAACTAAAATCTAAATTATAGTTAATCTTTGGAAATAGACTGTTTATTAGTTAGAGGTAAGGCTACGTACTATTAGACCTCTCAGAACCCTACATCTCAACAAAATTTTTACTAGATATTGTTGTTGTTATTTTTACTCCATGGCCAAAGGTTGTCTTCATAGTATCAACTATTATTTTAAGATGACTCAGTGAGTTTGACCTAGATTGAATCACCTATTAAAATCTTGACTTAATTTAATCCAAATAATTACCAAATTTACTTTAAATAAAAAAATGCAAGTCATTGGAAAGAAGAAGGAATTAATCTAAAATCTCTTATTTTAAAATCTAATTTATCTAAAAAATGTTAGTATAAACGTAAGTCCAATTGAACTCGAAACTTGATTTTAGTTATTGATATATTAAATAATTTAATTAAAATATATAATTTATAAATTATTATTTATATTTTACAATTTACTTTATGTGCACTTAGTAATGATTTTAGTTTCACGTTCAATTAAAAACAACGACATGGACAACGCTGAGAGTCATAATTGATTGATTCTCATAAATGACTCCTTCAATCAGGCCTTCCCTTAGGCTTTCTTTGGAAGATTGTTCTAAAGTGAGATTTATTAATAAAAATTAGTGGAAAAGGAATGGACACTTTAGGAGCAATATAGAATTCATTATGATACCCAATAAGTACTAAAACTTTTAGTTAGAGTGATAAACTATACAAGTGATTACAATTAGAAATCACAACTAGTCCTAAACTAACCCGTCTAATCCTAAAATTAATAAGTTAACTTTTGTTATCGTTAAATTTTATTAAATCAAACTTCAGTCTGAATTTAGGTCTAAAGGGTTAATCTAAATTCAAAGTGGAATGAACTAAACGACCCACCCTAAAGCATGACAACAATTGCGCAGCCCAATTTGAGATGAAACAATTCCCAAAGACCTTGCGGATCAGATCATCTATATAATATGCAAAAATCAACTCCAAATATTGGATATCTTTCTCTTTGAACGAGCCTCAATTCCAACGACAGTTTCATTAGATATCTTATAACTAGAATCCCTCTTTTTTTTAATCCAATTCCTCCACCACCGCAAACCTCAGTTAGATTCAGACATGATACACTTTTTAGTTATTAAGAAAACCCAAGTACTCTCTTTCGCCCAATTTAACTTGAAACCATGACATAACAACCTAAGTTTGACCCAATTTAAAACTCAAAAATTTAAAGTAAGATAATATCGTTTCGAATAAAAAGATTTCATTCTTAATTTTTATATAAAATATATTTGATTGAACTTAGCCCAGACCCAAATTAGACTTCGAATCACTCAAGTCCAATCGAGTTTAAGATCAGACTTAAAACTTTGAGCCCGAGCCCAAACACAAATTTTTGCCCTAGCCTAAGTCTGACCCGTGACCAATCCTACCCAACCCAACTAAAAAACAACGTTGTTTTGGATAGTTCAGGTCACCCAAATGACAATCGTTTTAATCAAACTTTGAAATGGGCTCGAACCACACCGTTAGGAGATCGCATCAAAAGCCCAGTCTAATTATAATATGGATACAATTGTAAGTATCATAATAAATTATAACAAGAAGGGAATAATACAAGTATAATTGCAACAAATTACCGACAAATTAGGCATTGGAACAAGTGTAGTTGTGCAGAACTTGATTTCATTCTTTCATTTCCAGTAGGGGAATCATCTGGTACACCATGTAACGATCTCAAAAAGGCTCCATAAGAACAAAGAATGAAGAAACAATGCTTTACCAAATTATCAACAACCATATGCAGTTCATTTTTCATTGCTCAAACTGTATCCCACCTTAGCTCAACATGTATAACTCCATTCTTTGAATCCATCAGATGGAACTTTTCATTGATACGTCCATTGTGCACAACATCATCCAGATTGATTTCTACGTGTCCCAACGATTCCTGCAACAATAGTATCGGTTAAAGTTAAGTAGATAAAACCGTCAACAATCACGGTGATGGTCACCATACCTTTGATAAGAAGCTCAAGCTGGTCCTTTTGCTTGCAACTTCAATGTAGATCTTCTCATGTAATGGTGGTTGATCAAGTGTAAACTGGAACTCTTCATTCCAACGCGGATCCCGGGTTTTTCTGATCATCTGAGGATGATGAATTGTAGGCATATATTGAAGATAACTTTGAGACAGAGCTATAATAAAAGAAGGCTGAGTTAACAATACTGCATAATTGCAGAAATGGGAATTGCACCTTAGTTTTCTTCTTTTCTCCTCTGAAAATAATTAAGGCATACGGATTGTTGTGTCGCTCACCCTCGACATCCTCCGCTCCTTCCATGACCACCGTAATTAAACCTGCTCCGCTCAATTTCTCTTCATCTAAAGGTTCACTGACCTTTTTCTCATGTTCATTCATACAGTCACTAATATACTTAGCACTGTCCGCTTTGAAAGGCACAAAGGTGAGCTCCACCACAAGCTGCCCTCGTCGCTGGTGGTCATGCGGGTCAGAAACACCGGTGTGCTTGAGTAAATCAAGAGTGAATTCCCTTGTTTCATGAGGTGTAATCATCTTAAGTGGAACTTCCTGCATTCCCAATTTGTCGTGACCACCTACCTGCGAAGCAATTTGAATACCAAGCTTAAACTCTGATGAATATCTTCCTTCTATCGTCACTTTTCGGTATAAAAACCTTAAGACCTCATACTCAATGATCCAATGTTTTTCTACATTTAAGTTTGCATGATGAAATTCTCAAGGAGTAAATCCTGGCAGGGTTTGAGCAGTGAAGACATGTAAGATAATATATTAGGATTTATACGGGAAGACCTTGTCCCAGTCAAACACGTCTAGGTGAAGAGCTTGAGTTGCAGGATCCTTGACAATAAGCTTGAAGCTCTCATTCCACTCAGGATTCAAGTTCTTCTTCTTAACTGTTGTCTTCTTTGCTGGAAGCTTCTCTCCTGTCAAGCTTAGCTTGACATATGGGTCAGATTTTCCCAGGATATCAGCTTTCATGAGTTTTATCGCCCGCATGACCTTCACGTGAAGTATTCCGACAGGCTTCTTCACAGCCACTCTGAAACAAAATGGACAAATGAACAAATATTTTTCTGAATTCATATCTGAATCAAGAAGAAAATTCTAGAATCACTATCCTGAGATCGTCCCTAGAAATCGATCATAGAATTATCTATCCATGCTGTTTCAGAAAAACTTTTCTTATCTATTGGCTTACCTCCACAGAATGAGCTAACGAAAAAGAACAGAACTTTTAGCCAATCCTCAACGTAACATGCCAATGAATCGTTGTTAAACAACAATTTCAAGCCACCAGACTATTCACCTATATACCTTAGCAATGTTTTGTAATCTATCTATACTCATGGATAATAACCTTAAATAAATATAATATTAAGATATAGTTCTTATGAAAAAAAAAGAATCATAATCCTTTCGGCTTTATATGAGCTTACGCTGAAGGGTCCAGAACAGGGATTTCAAGCGTTTGTGGCCAAAGATATAAGCTTGCCACTTGCTTTTTGATGGTTTCCTGCAAGAATCCAGGACAGCTAGCTGATTGAAATCCATATAAATGTTGATGCAGTAGAAGTTGTTCAAGAACCATTCACTTTCAGAAAATTTATTAACACTCCATCGCCTACCGATGAAAATAGTAGCATTTCAGCACCTGAACAAATCGATAAAGGCCAGGTATGGACATAACATCTCCCCCCAGTATTTTCAATCCAAAATCAACATGTGGCTGCACATAGATCAATAACAATCATTGATCAGAAGGATAGAACATAAACTTTCTACCTTCAAGTCTTCAAATAAAGTATCTAGCGAAAACCTTGGCAAACATAGATTACCTTCTCCATCAAGGACACTACAATGTTCGCGAAACATGGGAAAGTGGGCACCAGAGGTTTCAAAGTTACCCGCGGTGCTGCATATACTTGCAAATCCACCAACTGAAAAGAATTATTGATGACTATCTTTTCGAAAACATTAGTCTTTCTAGAAATTAACAATCTTGTTATTCGGTTAAAGATAATTCCTCACCTGGACTGTAATTTGCAAAGACATTAACTTCAACACCAAAACTATGTTTGGATTGCCTGCCCATCTAATTGCTGGCTCCAAGACTAAAGCCTTCTCATTGGTCTCATATATTTTAAGGCCTGAAATTATTAAAAAAGAAACATTATGTTAGAGTTACTTCAAACAAAAAAGAAATCTTGGAGTATGACTTAAGAAGCAGAAGTCTATATGAAACAAATTATCAAGATAATGAAATGCAGTTCGATCTTGATATGGATATGAAAAGAAGAAAACTTTAGAAAGTTTTCTCACATCAATTGAAAAAGAACATATTCACACTATCCTGAATCATTGTCTAAACTTGAGACAACCTTTTACGTAACATCTTACTGTACGTGTTCATAAGCACAGTTGAGTAACAAAACAAGTGCACACACACAACCACAGTCTCTGAGAAACAAAAAGTTGGTTTATAAACTATAAATGAAGCTAATGTGAAAAATGAAGTTGAAAGCAAACTGACCATGAATTACAGGAGGGAGAGTTCCAAGAGTTAATTGTTCGAAATCAAGGGCTTCGATTTTATACTTTCCAATATGTTCTGCAAACTGAGGTTCTACTATGCTCCTTATTCTAGTGCAAATTGCCTGCACTTGAGAACAATCTCGATCACAGAAGTACATCAATGAAGAAGAAAAGAGCAAGGTTATTTTAGTTAGCAAATCACCTTATCAAGGTAAGGCCACATATCCAAAAGAAACTTGTTCAACCAGTCCACCTGACGGATCAGACAATATAATGAACGTGGTGATCACTGATCAACATTAAGCACATCAGAAAACACAGCATTTCTTGATATAGTTAGAGCTTACTCGTTCATAATCAGGGCATTTTATCCATAGCGGAATCTCAGGTAGAATGTCTTGCAAGGTGCTCTTGTCCAACTCATGGAGTGGCTTAACCTCTGGTTCCTGCATTAGATTAGTACAAGTCCAATATTAAAAGGGCCTGTTTTTCTCTAGATGCAAGTCTTGTACTCAAAACAACCTTCAGATACTGCTAATAGTTTATCCTCGCTTAGTCTGGTCAGTTCAAACTTGGTTTCCGGTGAGAACCAAGCTGTCCACTGCCTTTCAGATTAAAATTTAGAGAAGAGACCAAATTAATGAATTGAAATTTTGTGCAACTCTAACTACAAAGTTGAAGAAATTACATCTTTTTCTGGAAAGTAGATATGTTTAGAGTTTCAGGTAAAAAAATTGCGAAAGCTCGTCGATTAAGGCTCGAAATCTTAACCTAGAAAATATTAAAGAGACAAGTGGGTTGAAGGTATCAAGATAAAATGGTGTGGAAGGTGCAACTTAAACCTGATGTAGCAGGCAACTACTAGTGGACCACTTTAGATCGACCCACAAGTAAGCGTGCAGTCTTAGTCACCTTAATAATAGTTCTAATCCATAATGTCTTAGTAACCACACCTTAGTGAATAGTGATTAAAACACCATTCTTGTCATGTCAGCGACACTCAAAAACGTGGCATTCTACATTGCTTTACG
>JAOQMM010000003.1:21910393-21922744 GCA_027563515.1 Erythroxylum platyclados | reverse complement strand
CAAGGAATAAGAACAGATAAAGTTTGTTTATGTTCCTGATAGAGTTCTGGTGATGATGAAATGAAAAAAAAGGGGGGTTGAAATTACGTTAAAGAGTAATTTTTTCAGCAAATATGAATTTTGGATTAATGTGTGATTTTGTTAAGATAGTTCGATACTAAATTATGATAAATGAATGTTTTTAAAATTAGATTAAATTGGTTTAAGATTTAAAAAATTTAACGGTATTAAATCGTCACAAAACTATCTAAATATCGGATGAAATTAAAGAATTTGAAATATAATTGTAAGAGATCGTTCTTGCCTAAAAAATTGAAGTTTAGTTTTAAAAATTGTTAAATAAAATTTATTTATTTATTTTAATTTATAATATCTTATTAATTTACAAAAATTAATCGATTAATTAATAAACAGATTAGTGTTTAACAACACGAGTTATTAAAGTAAACTGACCCAAAAATTTGAAAATTTAACTGAAAAATTAGACATTTCAAGATTTTTACGGTTGAACCGATCAAACCAATTGAATTTTTTAATCATAAATCTTAACAAAAAATAAAATTATAAGATTTTATAAAATAGTGGTAAAAATAAAGGATTTTCTACTAATTAAAAATACTTTTATTCTACTTAATTTAAAATATATTTTTGGATTCTTGTAAGAAAAATTGGTTAAAAGTTAAAATAAAGGACCGCGCTTGATTCATATCAACGTGCAAAGGTCATACCTAGGAAAATGCTAACTAATACTCTGCTTTTTGCCATTAGTTTATTAGGAAAGGTTATTTAGATAAAGCCTCCATTGGACGAACGTTTCTTTTAACATTCTTTTGATTAGCGACATTGAGAAGATGAGAATGAGACACGTGGAGCTTTGGAAGCAAAAATGATTTGGCTTGGCCGTTGCCTCTGCATCAGGGTATCTCTTACCTACACCTGCCATATGCTAAACCTAACGAACTAATTTAAAATTAACGAATTATATTCAAGTTAGTCGAATTTTAAATTAAATTTAAATTTAACGAATCGGTCCGACTTAAATGACTCAAATTGATTTAGTAAAAATAATAATATTTTAACCTTGTATAGTTTAAGAAGGTGAACCTTAGAGCAGTCGATAAAGTTGCTCTTTTGTAATTATAAGGTTATAAATTTAAATTACAAAAATAACCTCTTTTTAGAAATACAAAAGAAAAGTTACGTATATTATGACCCTTTTCAAACTCCCGTAAAACGTATAGACTTGTGTACTGAATACTTGAATTTCGACCTTATATAGTTCGAACTCAATAAGCTCATATTGCAAAAAAAAAAAAAAAAGAATAAGTTAGATTCGATCTATTATTATCTCTAATTTTATGTAACTAAAATTTATAATTATTACTTTTTAAATATGTATTAAACAAAACATCAAATTTATGAAATATTTAATAAATAATATATTATAAGTAAATAATTTAAAATTAAATAAAAACTAGATTCAATTAAGATTTGTTAGACTGCATCATAATTAAAATAGCATAATGCGAAGCAGTTTTGTGTTAATTAAATAAGGAATGAGGTGAGACTCATAATGGAAAATCTATATTCTTTAAAAGCGGCAGGGTTTGAGTGCCAGTCTTCATTTACCAATAATGTATGATGCTTTAAGATATTTGTGTTCACAATAGCTTACGAATTAAGAAATCGGTGCTTTCACTTTTGGTTCTGAGAATCTGGAAAAGCATGTTAATGATTAAGTACTACGTAAGGGAAGACGAAACTATTTTATCACAAGTTTATGGTGATTTTAATGTGATAATTCTTGAATTATAATAACAAAGATCTTGGTTTTTTTTATAAGACGATTGATTTAAAAGTGTTTAATTTTTTTGAAAATTTCAATTTTAAGGTCAGTTTAAATTGCTCAGTTGCTATAGGTGATTGTTCAAAGATATTAGAATGCTTACAGGGGTATTTTTCATCAGATATCTTAGGAATAGATGATAGCGTAAGAGTTGCTATGAACTCTATCTGTCTTTCCCAGCAAATAGAAGAGGTTGAGGCTTTGATGGAGAAGAAGATGAAGTGTGGATCTGTAACGGTTTATTCCACGTATCAGTAAGTTTAGTGTATGAAGGTGATGGTTCAGAATTTTTAAGAATTTTAAGATTAGTTACTAAATTGAAAAGTTTAGAATGTTTGACCAAAAAAAAATTAAAAAAATAGATAATTTTGCATATTTTATCTCTATTTTTTAATTAAAGCTATGGACTTAGAGTTGATACTTAGCATTATTTAATTTTTAGAGTTAAAATACATATTCTTTATTTTTAAAAATATTTAATAAAATCAAATTTTTATCTAAGAAAAAAAAGTGTTATCTCGTTTAAAAATGTTAGTATTATATCATCAATTGCTGTTTGGCCCAATGATGCTAGATAACTCAAGATTGAAGAACTTATTAAGTGAATATTAACACTAAAATCCTTAATCTTGTAATTTTGGATGTATATTTTAATCTAAAATAAAACGAACAATAACTCAAATCGAGTTAATCAAGTTTTGAATTATGATTAACTTTTAATTTAAAGATTTTACGAATTTTAAGCTATAAAAAATAACACAATAATAAAAATTTTGATTTCATTAGTTTAACCCAAAATTTGATCCAATTTCAAATCAAATTCGAACTTATTTAAAATATTTTGAGAAGTCAATCATATTTAGCTTGGGTTAATAAAAATTAGTCAACAACTTAGACATTAAGAAATGCTTTGCTAAAAGGTATGACCTGGATGACTTGTATATCAGATCTGCCATTGAATCTACAATTCAAGCTATTAAAATAAGAACTTGACGACTTCAAAATGTTGGATCCATGATCGAATCATATAAAGGTTTTCCTCATGCTTTGTTCTTTATACTCCAATCAACTAATGCTAATGTATAATTGATTTATTTTTATGATTTGTATCAAATCAACGTATCATTATAATGACTTGGACGAGTCAAGAAATTGGATAACTGGATCCGATCTTTTTTTTTGTAAAATTTTACCTAATTAAAATCATTGATTTAACTTAAATTTTCAAGTTAATACTCTAAAATATATTTATTACACACTTAGATTATATTATCTATGAGTTTTCAATTACAAAAAATGTCAATATTATTAAGCATGAATGCATTATCTTAAACCCTAATTCTTTAAGCTCGACTTGGAATCCTCTTTTGGATAGGATTGAGGACTAAATTTTGGTTTAATTTCGTTTAAAGTTAATTAGTTAAATTTGAATTGAATTAATTTTAAATCATATTTAAATATAGAGGGTTGGAACAAATTTTAGTTTGAATTTAAAATGACTTTGGACCAGTGGGCTTGAGTTAAATACCTAAGCCCAATACTTATAGTCTGAGTTATAGTTTGATTAGATTTTAGATAGCCCAAAACTTGATCAAGTTAGACTCGAAAAATATATATAATTGATTTTTAATTTATAATAACAAAACAAATTTTAATTAAAAAGTAATTGAACTTTAGGTCAGAATGAGTTGTTGAGCCCAAGTATAAACTTTATCCTGAAAATTAAAAAAAGTTTTTAAGTTCTGCCATAAGTATGGTCAACTTGGGATAAACTCGTGAATTTTAAGTTGAGCTCAAACTAAATTACTAACACTAATCTGAAGAGTCCGAACTCTTTCATAAAAATGATGTTGTTTTGATATAATTGACTAAAACGACATTGTTTGTTGTGTCTCAAATAGAGTCACAGAGTTCACATTAACTAAACTTTATATTAGCTTCGGGTTACAAACAACTGACTTGACCTAATCTCTTGTCATCCTTACTAATCTAATACAAATTCTATAAAAACCTCTATTTCGTGATTTTTCTCTATAAACAATCTTTCGATCTCCCTACATGAAAGTATGGTAATTTATCTACTTTATAAAATCAAGATAAGAAAATGCATTCTACTATAAATTATTCCTATAAATAAAAATATGAATTAATTTCATGATTCCAAATTCTCTCCAATTTCCCACCTTGTCAACATCCTCAATTTCAAATTGAACTCATCTAGAAGAAGGGAGAGACCAATTTCTGTCAATTCTTTAATTGGTAAATGTTGTAACATATATTTAAATTGTTCAACATAACAATAATTTTGACAGTTTAAACATAAGATATTTGACTGTTGAATTTCGGAAAAATGATAAATAATAATAAGGGTTAATCCATACATGTCTACCAAAATCTGAAAAAATGATTACACTTTTGTCATATGTTGACTAATTTTATGTTGAATTAATACTAATTTTTAGGTAATAATGAATATGATTAGAATACACTCTTTAAGACTCGAATTTAAGTACAAGTTGAATATAATTTGACTTATTAGTTGATTTTGAAATAAGATGATTTGATTTTCTTTGATTAATAAAATCTAAGAAAAATGTTAGGTGAAAACTTTATTTGAATTTATCAAGTCGGTCTTATTTATTAATTTAAAATTAACTATGAATTAATTTATCATTTTTAATAATTGTAAACCCTTGTTACTAAAAGAAATTGTTATCTAATCCGTAAAATTGATTGGATGCAGACTACCGAACTTATTAATGAAACTTAAAAATAATAATTGTTGTTACATCTACGTGCCCTGCCAAACTAAAATTTCTAGTTTTTCAAACTAAATAATGAGCCCTTTTCCATACTTTTACGGTATGATATATCATTTTAAAATACAATCATGTAAAATCAGTTGATGAAAAAGCTCGTCTGTGGGCTTGGCAATAGGTTTTTGTGTTTAGGTGAGGGTTTAGGTGAAGTTTGATTAAATTTTTAATTTTTAATTAAAATTGCTATCATTTTATTTGAAATATTCAATCTAATTCAATTTGAAATTTGATTTTCTTTTTTAAAAAAGAAAACTCAAATTCGTGTTAAATCCTAATCAACTCAAGTTAGATCCATTAGTTTCGAGTTAGACTTGACATGATGGAACAAAAATTGCTATTCTTAGTTTGAGATGGCATTTTGGTTTGGGCCGAGCTAAGTTCAACTTGAGGTCAATGAGTTAGACTTGGGTTGATCAAACCTCAAACTTGATTTTTTCAAAAAAATTTAGCTCCAAGTTAGGCTTGATCTAAGATTTGACAACTATAAAGAAAACAACATTATTTTTATTTCTAATTAAAAATAAAATAAAATCAAGTCAAGATGGCCAAAGTCGGAGTCATGCTCAAACTCAACTGCCTTGAGATCAATTGAGCCTTAAACCAGGACTACGCAACAATTGTCTAGCTTAGGAGGACTCGGACATTATTTTTCATTTTTAATTAAAAATAAAATAAAATCAGGTTAAATTGGATCGAGTCTAAGATCTGATAGAAGCTATTAAGTCGAGCTCAAGCCTAGGTAAGCTTAATTCTATCCGACTCATTGCCATTCGTATTCCTAATCGTTTGTGTCTGAAAGCTGGTCATCTAGAAAAGAGAGGTGAAGGAGAAAAAACAATGAAGTTATTAGATTTCAAGATACGAAGACTTTTGGGCCTTTATATCCTCAATTGTCAGAAGAAAAGAGTAGACTTGGAATATGGGTAAGTTGGAACGGTATTACACTAAATCTGATCCATTAGATATATATAAATGTATACATATATATAAAAACTGTAAAAAGAGAAGGAAATAATATCATCATCTTAATAATTTAATTTTTTGGGGGAGAAAGAAAATATTTAATGGAATTTAATATTTTAAATTTAATACCAAACTTTTATAAAATTTTAATTTAATGATAAAATTTTTAAAAATCATACAAATCAAGTTAAAATGTTATTTTTTGTTGATGTAATTAATCAAACAATTTTAAAAATTTTCTCTTTCAAATTTAAATGCATCAAATTGTTAAAATTTTCTTAATCACATGAAAAATGTTATTTTTGTCTTTTCTTTTTTAATATTTTTATTCTCGAATTTCTTTTAATGAAATTAAATTATTAATTTGCAATTTTGATAATAATTAATTGTCTTAACAACAGAGTCAGTGACAAAGACACAGCAAACATATACTTTGACTCTTTAAAATGCAAATTAACTATGCCATTGCTACCGTATGCGATGACTCTTTAAACGCATCATGGTCTTGGTTAGTTCACTCACAGCTTGCTTTATTCTCTTTCTTTTTCACCACCAACTTTTTAAAGGGTTGGTGAGCTTCACAAGATATATATTACATTCAGATATATTTAAATACATATCACTGTTGTATAAGATAAATATAAATATAAAAACTCTTACCTTCTTCACCACCAAAACCTCAACTTTTATAATTTATTGAAAATGACAAAGCTCCTCAATAGAGTTCATAACAACTAGTGTACCAGTATCCATTCCTATTCCTGAGATATCCGAAGAAGAGTTCATAACTGCTCTTGTACTATCATCTATTCCTGAGATATCTGAAGAAGAAAGTGAGGAAATTGAATTACACAACTAATTATCATAGAGATTTATGATGAGAATTTAAAACAGACTTTCTAAGTTTTTTGTGTAGTTGATTATTTTGGTTGATTCATAATGTATGAATTATTTACATTTTAAATTTTTATTTAATAAGTAGAAGGTATGAATTTTTTTAGTATTTTTTAAAATGTCTAAGTCAGCACTTATGTTATCTATAATATCATGTTACACTTTAATGTTTTCAAAATAATACTGATAATATTCTAAATTTTAAGTTAATTTTTTAGCAACTTTTAGTATATGAGTGATAAATTTAACCTACATCATGTCACAACTAGCTAATTTAAGCTTACTGATGAGATTTTGATATTATTTTTTAAAATATTAATTAATGTGTTATTTTTTTATCTTGATGCTTAAGAAAAGTTCCGAGTAAAACATCTATCGTTTGCTTTTAAAAAAAGAGAGTACTATTTTAGCTATATTATGATGTAATAAATAACATTTTAGTAACATTATGCTGCAAAGTGGTACTAAAATTATCAGTAGAGACTTAATTAAAAATTTTATGACATGTTAGCACGTAAATCGTTATTTTAAAATGTTTAATTTATATAGAAATAATAGATCTATATAATTATTTTTTGTTAAACAAAGTTAATTACAATCAAATTTTGGTAGGAAGACAAAAGTGATTTCAATAATACCATCATCCACTGCGTTTTACGGGTTGATGGATCCATGTATAGCAAATCATGATTAAAATTAGAGAATATTACTTGGCCTAAAATACGACATACAAAGAGTTAAGACACGTATGGTCACGAGCTTTTTAAATATTAAGTACATAACAAACAAGATGAGTAACATTTCATAACCAAATCATTAATATTTATAAAGAATTAAAGATGAAAATTACCAATAAAAAATAGTGTAACGGTGACATTTGAAGATTTCTTTAAAGAAAGCATTTTAACGGTCTAATTTATGTTTAAAAAAATAATAACATAGGTAATTTAAAGTAAATAAAAAAGATTTATGAAAAAATTAAATTAAATTCATTCAATAAAAAATTATTTTTTAAATAAATAATAAATAATATATTTTTATATAAAACATTTTAATTCATATTTTTTATGTAGGAAGATTTTATTTATGAATTTTTGACATGTATAATTTAGAAGTGAAACAATGAGTGTGTATTATAAACAATATTTTTAAAATCGGATCGTAAGTTAAACCAGTAAGACAAGAAGTTTAAGGTTTAAAAGATTCAATCGGTATTACATCATCATAAAATTAGTTAAAGATTGAATAAAATTAAATAATTTGAAAAATGATTAAAGAAAACTATCATTATATATCAAAAAATTTAAAGTTTAATTGAAAAAGAAGATTGTTAAATGAAAATCAATTTGTTTATTTTAGTTTATAAAAATTAATTAGTTTAAAAAATGACAGATTAATTAATAAACTGATCAATTTTTAACAGCAAAGATTATTAAACTAAATTAAACAAAAAAATTAAAAAATGACCTAATTCAAAGTTTTTATAGTTAAATCGGTCGAACCGGTTCAGTTGTTAGAACATATATTATAAAAGATTTTTTATTTAAATTTTTGAAATAATTCATATTTTTATATATAACACACGTTTATTCTTATATTTCTTTTTGACGTATGTAATTTAGAAGTAGTGAAACACTAATGATTAATGATATTAAATCACTAAATTAAAATAACTTGACCGAATGAAACTTTGACTTGGCATCAAAGAACTAGTCCATTATTCCATCTCCGGATGGTTGCTGATCAACAACCACGAAAGTTATCCAAAGTTTTGACAATCTTGTTCCAAAAAATCTCACTGTTTTCTCATTTTCTTCACCTACCCTTGTTTTAAAATCCCAAAATATAAGAAACTTTTCGTGGTTGAGTGCGAACTATGACTTAGCCAGCACCACCAACCCCCCACGTTCGATACTATCATCATATCCATGTATATTTGGTTGTTCCTCGATTTCAGCTAACACAGAATCTTATGTATGCATTTATGTGTCTCAAGCACCAAACCCTCTTCTTTGTCAGAACTTAAAAGTATTATTTAATTACGAGTGATGCTGCCTGGAGAGCAATTAAACTATAATTAGAATCTGCTAGCTAGACAGCATCGGTTTCCTAGTTTGACTGTCGTTTCCTGCGAAAACCTGTGGAAAGAGCAACAGCTAGATTGATGTGTAAGAATAGGTATAAAAAATGGGGCCTGACATGGTCAGAAATGTTTCTACCTCACAAAACAAAATTTTGTATAAGATATCAAATAATTTGTTTAAATCACATAATTTATAGAAGTAGATAATCTATTTAAGGATTAATTGTAAAAAAATAAAAATATATATAAATTTTATAATAATAATTTAACTTTTAGAAGTTGCATGTTTAAATATTTTTGTCTAGTCACAAGCTCAAGAAACAATTAAAGCTAAGCTAAATCATTATGTAAATAATACTTGATTAGCCTACGTTTAATGTTTATACTATATGTGTTTTATCGTTATTTTTTAATTGAAATTTAAGATAAATATTTTTTCTAAAAAATTCAAAATTTTTTAAATTTATAAACTTTTTATAAGGTTTTTTAACCTCATCATGATAAACTAATTTCAGTTTAGTTAGGTTTTTATTTCAATTATTTCCAATTCCATGGTACACTAAATGTAAATCCTATAAAGAAAGGTATTGAAACTCAATTAATTATCCCCTAATTATTCTATTAATTATATATATTTAACAAGCCGTCACTAAATTCTTACAACCATTTTGTTCGTACTAGGTCACTCTCTTCCTATTTTCTTTTTCTTTAAGATATTGATGGAATATATAATTGCTATCTTTGGGATATACACTGAACGAATTATTGCAATATTTTCAAAACTGAACTAAAAATTAAACTGATAAAAAAAGAGGTTTAAGATTTAAAAAATTTGACCAGTATCAGACCGTCATAAAATTAGATAAAGATTGAATAAGATTGAAGGATTTAAAACAAGATTAAATGAGACTATCTTTAACTTAAAATTTAATTGAAAAGAAAATTATTAAATGAAAATTAATATATTTATTTTAGTAGAGAAGTTTACAAAAATGTACCAATTAATCAATAAACTGATTGATTTTTAACAATAAAAAGTTATTAAAGTAAATTGAACCGAAAAATTCATTAGTTCAAAATTTTTACGGTTGAATAGATTTAACAGATTCGAATTTTCAATCATAAAATTATTGAACATATAAAATAGTTTATAAATTATTTATTTAAAGTAAAGACAACAACAACGTCTTGTTCCAAACTAGCATTTAAAGTAAATGATACGGTAAATATTCATGTGTCAATTCATATGGCAAAACGATTACCAATTACAAGGCTTTGACTGTCTCCAAACCTTTCTTTTCTTAACTCTCACTCTCTCTTTTACGTGTTGAATTTTGTTTATACTTATGTGATGTAATGAATGGCAAACTGCCTTAATTAATTAATAAAAAGAACCTAAAATTCAATGCTAGTTTGGCACAACATGTAGACTATTTATATAGACGGCAAATAGAATTTATACAATTAGAAATCAGATTGTTTTACCTTTTTTAGGCATTAGTAGTCAATTTTAGAGATTGAAACTCCATGTGAAACAAGAAAATGAAGGGGAAAGCTCAGCGAAGGTGAAGGTGGGGATGAAAATGAATAGCTAATCAATATCCCACCAACTACATATGCTCATCATCCCAATGGGGTTGGTAGATCTTCCACTAATGTGATCATAACAAGAAAAAGAAGGCACTTGGTGAATTGAAAGCAAGTCACCAACAAGTGCATGCCCTCCACTTATTACTATTAAGACAAAAGAAGTGACCTTCATATATATTATGTAATTATGTTTTGAAGTGATGAGCTATAAATGTAAAATCAATTAGTGTTATTTACCTTGCAAAATATTACAAAATTTATGATCCTACAAAGTATAGAATCAACATGTTTTCAAATTATTTTTAGATGAAAAAGAATAACCTTGACATAGAGGGACTTGGTCCAATTAATGGAATAGTTTAAATAAGCCAAAAGCTTGTGAGCCAATTCTCCATTTTTTGTCTTTCCTTTTGGTTTCCTTGTGAGCCAATTCTCCATTTTTTTTGTCTTTCCTTTTGGTTTCTTCTTCCATTTCATTGGCTAAACTTAACTTCAACATAATGTTATAAACTTGCAAGACATCAAAAAATTATTGAGTTATATATATATATATAACTTCTAAAGATAATTAATGAAGTTTTGTGTTGGATTTTCTTATACGATCTTGTTTTTTTAATAACAAATCCTTTTTCTACGATGTCTTAAAAATTGAATAGAAAATTAAACTGGTAAGGCAAGAGATTTAAGATTTAAAAGGTTCAACAAGTATTAGATCATCATAAAATCAGCTAAAGATTAATAAAATTAAAAATTTTGAAATACGATCGAAAGAGATTATCTTTATCTATCAAAAAATTTGAAGTTTAATTTAAAAAAATAGACTATTAAATAAAATTTAATTAATTTATATGAACTTATTAATTTACCAAAATTTTTTGATTAATTAATAAATTGATCAACTTTTAACAACAAGAATTATTACGTAAATTGAACTAAAAAGTTGAAAACCAAATTGAAAAGTTATACAATTCAAGATTTTTTATGGTTAAATTGGACTATCCAATTGAATTTTTTATTATTGCTTTTTTTTATTCGACAAACACTAATTTGCTTATTGAAAAAGAATTGATTAGAAAACGTGACACAAGGAAATGATTTTGTCTAATTATAAGAAAATGGATCAAATGAAATGAATATGGTTACATTTATGGGTAGGGACTGAGTCTGACTTAAATTCTAGTGGGAGTACAATTTTAAATACACAGTTAATAGAGATAAAAAATTATTATTTTTCATCTTGGAAATTCTTTATTAAATTTTTTCAAATTTTTTCTATAAAAAATTTTAATTGCAAGTTTGCAATAAAATGCATAATTTTACTTCAATTCCTAGTCTCAACTCTTTTAATTGTTGATTCGGAAACAACTTTTTATTTAATTAATATAAGGTTGCGTACTATTGAATTTCTACAAGGTTCACATTTTTATGGAACTCTTATTGGATGTTATTATTGTTGTTTTTTTAAGCTCTTTTAATTGTTGATATTGCTGTCCTTTAGTGAAACTAACTAATCTAATTATTTTATATAACTCAACAAAAATTATATTTAAAAAAAGATCAATAAGGAAATTAATTAATACTTAAATTGTAGGAAAACTAAAGAAAATAAAATAAGTCCTACGTAGACCATAATTATGCATATTAAAAATGTCTATTAAAAGAAAACTATATTAAAACTAACGTAATTTACACACAGTTTTATGTTTATTATCAGACGTTTGTTGAGTTAGGTACACCTTAATTCTAATATTCTGACAAGTATAATAGTAAAACAGGCAGCTTCTACTTTCAGGTGCACACCTCATGATCTTTATTTAAATGTGAAAGTGATATGGTTGCTACCATTTAAAAATAAAGTATATTTTCTGTATTTTAATTAGTACATATAATTAATAATTAGAACAGCAAATACGTACATATAATTGAACTTATGATATCATTAAATGGCCAAAGAGATGATAAAATGTCAAATCATGACATAAGATCATATATTTCACATATTACATTATTGGACTATCATTATATATATTATTACTTATTTCATCACCAAGCTTTTTTCTTAAACTTAAGAACTTATAAATATTTGCGGCCAACGACTACGTGCGAAGCATCATGCTTGGGCGAGTTTGTGGGCATCTAACGCTACGAACGGGCAT
>JAOQMM010000003.1:21883578-21901277 GCA_027563515.1 Erythroxylum platyclados | reverse complement strand
CCAACCAAACAGCCATTCACCAAACACTTCAATTAGCTTTTTAAGATGGTCAATCAGCTAATTTATGTCAAATAGCTAAAAAACAGCTGATAAGCTGTTTACCAAACACAGCCCAAATCTCGTTGGCTTAACACATGATTCTTGAAAGAAAACAAGTGATAGATTTAATATAATAACGAGAAGTTGCAGTCGAAACACAGATAACATTGACAAGTCATTGTCTAAAATTCAGACATCGAAAGAATCATTCAAAGAGAGATTATTCTGCAGATACTGATGTTCTCAAGAGATATGTTTCAGTCGCAACTCAAATTGTATAAGGTGCATGACGTTTATATCATACCAAGTATCTTCTTGAAGTCTCCAAGTCAAGTCTTTGTTCACAAGATTCTATTTTTCTTCAGCTTTCTTTATCTACCATGCAAGTCTGACATGGAAACCAGCTGCCAAATCTTGCATCATCAACTGATGACCTTGTCAGGATAAGGTTAACAAGTTATGGAAGTTGTTCTTTGGTGACCTTGTCAGGATAAGGTTAACAAGTTATGGAAGTTGTTCTTTCTATAACTTCTTCTGTGTTTTGTCTGGTATTTGAAGGCAAAACATTTGTTGTACTTGCAGATCGTATGTTATAAGAACTGTTACTATGTTCATATTTAGTATGGATTTCAAACCAATTAGCTCCAGCAAATTGGGTTTACTTTTCCTGTTAGGAATGTTTCAACTCTCACTTTCTTTTACTATACTTGGTGGAAATGAAACAGATAGGGAGACATTACTAGCTTTCAAAGCTCAAATTACAAACGACCCTCTTGGAAAACTAAGCTCCTGGAATGAATCCTCCCATTTCTGCAAGTGGTCAGGTGTTATATGCGGAATTAGACATCAGAGAATCGTCGAACTCGACCCACACGACGGTCAACTGGTCGGCATACTATCACCCTGCGTTGGGAACTTGAGCTTTCTCAGGATTATAAACCTGAGGAACAACAGCTTAGGCCATACCATCCCCACCAGAACTAGGCCGTCTGTTTAGGCTGCGAAAGTTGGATTTCAGCTAAAACCTGTTGACTGGTGAAATCCCGTTAACATTTCTCGCTGTGTTAATCTGCTGAGCTTTACTGTGAGCTACAATTTTCTTGATGAACTTCCAACGGAACTTGGATCATTGTCGAAACTGCAGCTCAGCGGAAACAACTTGGTTGGTCAGATACCATCTTTTGGAAATCTTTCGTCACTCAGGATGATTTATGGATCAAGAAACAATTTGGTAGGAAGTGTTCCTGATACTGTTGAAAACCTGAAGAAACTACAAGAGTTTGCATTTGGTGACAATAATCTTACTGGTACAGTTCCTCCTTCTATATACAATCTATCTTCTCTTACTATCTTGTCTGTGCCTGCTAATCATCTTCATGGTACCCTTCCACAGGACTTATCCTGACTCTGCCAAACCTTCAAATCCTTAGATTTCACACCAACCATCTTAGTGGACCTGTGCCACCATCAGTTCTCAATGCCTCAAACCTTGTTGCACTGAGCATATCGAGGAACAAGTTCACTAGAAAAGTTCCCAGTTTGTCAAAGCTGCTTGATCTGGAGCAGGTGTTAATCAGTGATAGTATGCTTGGAAATGGCGAAGACGATGACTTCAATTTCTTTTACACCTTGGTCAATAAAACTAATTTGTAGAGCTTGGTTATTAGTGACGACAATTTGGGAGGAGAATTACCTGAACTATTAAGCAACTTCTCAACCAAGCTTAGGATCATAGGTTCAGGAAACAATCACATCCGTGGAACTATACCGACTGAGATTGGAAATCTTGTTAACCAGGTTGCTTTGGGTTTAGAGGTAAATCAATTGACAGGCAACATATCAACTTCAATAGGAAAACTGCAGAGTTTGAATGATTTCTTTTCTCAATGGAAACGAACTTTCAGGGACGATTCCATTTTCTACAGGGAAAATGATTTCACTAGGAAGAGTAAGTCTAAGGATAAATCATTTGCAAGGAAGCATCCCATCTAGTTTGGAAATTGCAGACAATTACTGTACTTGGCTCTTTCCGAAAATAATCTACCAAGATGCTCTGCCACAAACACAGCGAAGTCAAATTCTTCTTCCAAGTTGAAGTTAATAGTCATTTTGACCTCTGGTTTACTTTTCTGTTATATGCTCCTCAAGGAGTCCGAATCCTCTGTATAATATAACTCTGTCTAATTCTGTCCCAAACATAAAACATCGTCGTTTCATGTTTCATAAAAAGTCCGCTATAATTAAAACAAGTTATAGTTGTGACTTTGGTAGTAATTTTCTGTTATATGCTCAAGAAGACAAGTAGGCCAATTTCTCAATCTTAATTCACTGTCCCTTTTCTGCAAGTGACATATGATCTACTCAGCAACCAATCGATTCTCTTCAGGAAGTTTGATTGGTACAGGCAGTTTTGGATCAGTATACAGAGGAGTTCTTGAACCAGATGGAGTTGCTCGAGCTGTGAAGGTACTCCATCTCTCCACCCTGGAGCTTCCAAAAGTTTTATGGCTGAGTGTGAAGCCCTGAAGAATATCAGGCATCGAAACCTTGTTACAATATTAACTGTATGTTCGAGTATTGATTTCCAGGGAATGGATTTCAAAGCACTAGTCTTCGAGTTCATGGTTAACGGGAATTTAGAAATGTGATTGCACCCCACTGATTACCAGAGGCTAAGCATAGCAATGATGTAGCTAATGCTCTTGACTATTTACACAACCATAGTCAAATGTGCATTATCCACTGTGATCTGAAGCCAAGCAACATTTTTTTGGATGGAGGGGATATGAACGCTCGTGTTGGAGAGTTTGGATTAGCAAGATTCCTGCCAGAAGATTCTGACCAGTTAGTTTCAGATGAATCAAACCAGAGCAGCTCCATGGGCATAAAAGGCACCATTGGATATGCACCTCCAGGTAATGTGTGCGATGATGTTCCTCCATATCTTACTTCGATCCATATTAAAGAACATTCGTCTGTTGAATTGCAGAATATAGAATGAGCAGTGAAGTGACAACTTATGGCGATTTGTACAGCAATGGAGTTATGTTGCTAGAGATGTTTACTGATATGATATATCCATTATAATGAAGCTAACCATTTTGAAAAATCGATGTTATTTTGAAACTGGATTGGACTCGGACTTCAGGTTGTCCGTAAGTCAAAGAAAATGTCCGGTCTAACCGGACCTCTTGCCATGCCTAATACAGTAATACGCATGGAATGTGACAGACAAGCCGAAAGCTTGCACTGCTTCTGAGAATTGATACAAGCTACTATGTTCATGAAAGTGCTTTCCTTGCATGGAATGCAAAGCTTTGAGGCTGTGTTGAACCCGTAAACCTCCTCAGACCAATCAAGCAAAGCCTGAAAGAGAGGATGTTCGAGTATGGTAATCTTGATGATGAATCTTCTGCAATCTTTACCAACATATACTGCAAGGTGACCTCTGGGAACATCCTTCGGTGTCCATAACTCTTCTTCTTCTTCTTCTTCGACGCAGTTACAAGCTGAATACTTGTTAACCATCTTGCGTAAGTTGATGGAACACCAGCTCAGGAGTCTGCGCTGCCTTATCGTCTCCATGGCTCTGGTTCGGAGATGTCAAGAAAGGAAGAGAAGATCAGACAGTGGAGGAGCTTAAGGAACATGGAAGTGAAAGTAAGTTTATATGAATTTTATAGACGGAATCAGAACTTTGAGAAAATAATGAAAAAACATGCATGTTGTCTTGATCTTTAGATAGCTTGAACACGTTCTTATAGATAATGATAAATAATAATAATAAAAGGGATAAGATATTATAAAATAAGTTATAATTTTATGTTTTTTTTCTCAATATTGTAAATAGAAAATAAAAAATTTTATGAACAACTTTTGGCAGTTATTATTAATTATTCTTATCACTTAACAAATTAAACATTTCATAAATTTTAAATTTTTTTATGTACTAACCTTTTAAAATAATATTTTAACTTTATTTATACAACTTTTGAAAAATTAGTCACTAAATTGAATTTTTAAAATTTTGGTACTAAATTAAAATAAATTCAAAAAATTATGTATTTTTAAATTTATCGTCTCTTTTATAAATAATAAAAATTTAATATTTACTTAAATAAAATTTTCTTAATAAGAATTATCCTTAATAACTACATGTATAATTGAGTCAAAGAAATTTATGTATTAGAGCATTAATAAACCATTCAAAGTTTTTTAATTGTGAACTACTAATAATGATTACGAATTATTGTAATAATTATGAAAGTATAATTTTAACTGGGATAACTAATTTTGAAGTGCTTAAATGTTTTAACCCAAACATAGCTCATTGACCACAGGTTGGGACGGGCTCGAACTCTATTGCCACCTCTAGTTAATAGAGAGATATATACTTAATATTTAATAAACATGTCAGATTATAAAAAATAAAAGATTGATCACTTAATTGAAAATTTTAAAATTTGAATTAAAAAATTTAAAAGATTAGTCGAATGTATTATTCTATTTTAATTTTATATGTATAATTATGATAAATTACAATAACAATAATAATCCAGAATTCTTCATTTTGCTCAGTTTAAAATTACTAACATTTTTTTCAATGTTATTAATAGAAAAATATTGTGGTGGGGTATAATTATCTTTTCCAGCACAAATTTTTGGATGAGTCCATATGTTGGACTTTCCTGCAAAGAGTCCACAGAATCAGCACACGGGTTTGGTTACTAGACATTCAAGACAGAGGAGATGATTGACTTCAATTACTGAGTAAATTTAATTAAAATTTAAATTAAATTCAGATTTAATAAATCAATTCAAAATTCAACTTAAAAAATATAATTAATTTAATCATCTATTCAACACAACATCATTTTAAATTTAAACAAAATTGGTGAATACGATAAGTCTTTTTCATATATTTAAATAAATAATTCAAGAAGATTAACCCATATTTATATTTGTTGAATACAATACTTAAAAAACTCAACTCATTTGGTTTCTTTAACCGTAAAAATCTTAAACTATTCAATTTTTTGATTCAGTTTTTAATTTTTTAATTTGATTTATTTTAATAACTCTTGTTGTATAATTGATCAATTTTTATTAATTAATAAGTTCCTATAAATCAAAATCAATCAATTAATTTTTATTTAATAATGTATGTTATAGTTAAACTTTAAATTTTTAATAGATAAGGACAATCTTTTTTAATCATATTTTAAATTCTTTAATTTTATTCAATCTTTAACAGGTTTTATCACAGTCTAAAACAAGTTAAACCTTTTAAACTTTAAAATTTTTGTCCGGTTTAACTTTCGATCTAAATTTTAAACCGGTAGTTGAAGATATGATTACAAAGTTCCGGAGAAGCATGACTTTGTAACTAAGTTGGTTATATGTTTGATTTAAGCTAGAAATGCAGTAATGTTAAGGACTTTTACATTGAAGATCGTGTAATATTACTAATTTAGTATTGAAAAACTTGATGAAAATCTTATTATTTGCTTTTAACATGCATATAATATATGCTTTCTCATGTGCTCAAAGGTAAAATTTTAATACAAGAATTTACAATTAACCACTTCAATAATTAACAAACACACAATAATTATAATTAATAATTGATAATTATCAATTCTTAGTAATTTATAATGGATAATTATAACATTAATTTTATTAATTTCTATGATAAGTAAAAGTTATTTTTACTCTACCAAAAAAGAAATTATGATATTAAAGGTAAGAGAGGCTCATATTTGTAATAGCTAGATATAATTAAAATACTAAATAATTTATTATTAAATATAGATTAAAAAACAAGAGATGTGTATATGATTTAGAATAATAATTTAGATTGGATTAAATTTGAAATCAAGATTAACTCAATCTAATTAATTTAAATCATTTTAAATGAAATGATGTTGTCTGAATTTGATTTAATGTATCAAAATTAAGTATTAAAGATAAGAAAAATAGTGTCATTAAAAATAAGAAAAAATAACACTATAATTGCATTTAAAATCAACTCATTTAAAATTTGTTAAAATAATTTTAACGGACTCAAATAAAATGACATTATTTAACTTTGATTTAACCGAATTTTTTATTAGAACTAAGTACAAGATTGTAGTTAAGACTTAAGAGTTAAGCCATGATTAAAAAATCTAACCGGTCTGACTAGTTCAACTGCAAAAATTTTGAACTGTTTAATTTTTTTGTTTGATTTACTTTAATAATTATTATTGTTAAAAACTGATCAATTTATTAACTAATTGGTCTATTTTTATAAATTAATAAATTCCTACATACCAAAATAAATAAATAAATTTTTATTTAACAATTTTTTAATTAAATTTTAAATTTTTGATGAGTAAAGACAATCTTTTTCAGTCATATTTCAAATTCGTTAATTTTATTTAATTTTTAACTGATTTTATAATTATTTAATACTAGTTGAACCATTGTTTAACTTCTGATCTGGTTTTTAAAAAATTGAAGATAAGACTATGATTTCAATTTGAACTACTGATTTATTTGATCTTGTTATAATCAGAATAAAATCTACTGAAATCAAAATTGCATCAACGGGCCCTACTAATGTGGAGATCATGATCGAACGGTAGTCATTGCATATCATGAATAAGATAGGAGTATTCTTTATACACCGAAGACGTCCCATTCCATATTTTATCATCGCCCGCTGCTAAAGTGCGCCGGTGGCACGCACTACAACTCATTTTTCGCGCTTAAACTTCTATCCCAACCGAAATCGTACGGCTTCTACACAGTTAATTTCTCTCGGGCGCTTTGTTCCGTCAGTTCACGTTAGTTTACCCACTCTACTTGGCACTATCTTGCGCTCGATTTGATATGTTAGTATATTTCTCTAAACCTAGATAAGTCGTTTCTTCCTTTCTCTCTCCACTCTTCATGTTTCTCTCTCTAACTTTTGCGTGTTTTCAAGAAGGCGAATTCTGACAGTTGCTTGCGGTACAGGTTCTTTTATTCAATTTACCACTTAATTTTAGTTAAGTCTTTCAAAATCTCGAAGTTAATGGTGTAATTTTGAATCTAGGGTTTTTGTAGAACCGTGATTTTAAGGTTTTGGTCTTTGGACAATGCTGGCAACTAAGTGTAGGGTGTTGATTTAATTTACTGTAAGTGATAGTATTTGAAATGGGCAATGTGGAAATACCCAAATGGATTAAAGGGTTGCCATTGGCACCTGAGTTTAGGCCAACGGACACTGAGTTTGCGGACCCAATTGCTTATATATCCAAGATTGAAAAGGAAGCTAGTGCCTTTGGTATATGCAAGATTATACCACCTTTGTCTAAACCTTCCAAAAGATATGTGTTTGGAAATTTGAATAAGTCCCTCTCCAGGTGTCCTGAATTGGGTGATAATGTAGATATGCCAAATGTTTCGTCCTCAGGTAAAACGAGTTTAGGGGATAGATCCAGTGATGGGGAGCACAGGGCAGTGTTCACCACCAGGCACCAGGAACTGGGGCAAAACGTGAAGAGGATAAAAGGGGCAGTTAAGGATTATCCTCACGTTGCTGTTCATAAGCAAGTGTGGCAAAGTGGAGAGATTTATACGTTGGAACAGTTTGAATCCAAGTCAAAGGCATTTGCAAAGAATGTGCTAGGTATGATTAAGGAGGTTAATCCATTGGTTATTGAGACATTGTTTTGGAAGGCGGCTTCTGAGAAGCCTATATATGTCGAATATGCAAATGATGTTCCTGGGTCAGGTTTTGGAGAACCAGAGGGTCATTTTCAGTATTTTCATAAACGGAGGCGAAAGAGGGCTTCTTATCAGTCATATCGCAGGAATACAGAGAATTCTGAGTGCAAGAAAGTTGGAATTGGTGACAAAAATAACTTTCCTGTCAAGGTTATCAGTAATTCTATTGAGAATCAGTCAAACATCTCATCAGTGACAATCCCTGAATCTTCTATTATGAATTCAGCTTTGTTTAAGGAAGAAAGTCAAAGCTCTTCTAAGCGAAAAAATGCAAGTGGTAGCAATGATTTGGAAGGTACTGCAGGTTGGAAACTTTCAAACAGCCCCTGGAATTTGCAAATAATTGCTCGTGCACCTGGCTCACTTACACGTTTTATGCCTGACGACATTCCAGGCGTTACTTCACCTATGGTTTATATTGGTATGTTATTCAGTTGGTTTGCTTGGCATGTTGAAGATCATGAGCTTCATAGCATGAATTTTCTTCATACTGGCTCTCCAAAGACTTGGTATGCTGTACCTGGAGATTATGCATTTGATTTTGAGGAAGTCATTCGTACCGAGGCTTATGGTGGGGACATTGATAGCTTAGGTGTGTATAACTTTCTAATGATATTGTGTGTTTGAATCTGGAAATTGTTGGATGTTATAACCTCTATGTTATTTGTGTGATTCAATCCCAGTTTTTATTTCTTGGCAGCTGCTCTAAAGCTGCTGGGTGAGAAGACGACCCTTCTCTCGCCTGAGATAGTTGTTTCAACAGGCATTCCATGTTGTAGGTGAGTTATGGTTCTCCTCTTTATTATTTCAAACTTGTGTACCCTTATCTTCTCAGTTTTTATAAGCTCTTGTCCTGCTTAGGACTCCAAAATATATTGCTTTTGGTATCTGTTTGACATACTTGAATAGATGGATTGTATTTGTGGCATTAAGACTATAATGCATATTTTTTCAACTGACTTTATATGTTGGATGTTTTGCTCATGTTGACTTTTGGTATTCATTTAGGTTAGTACAATATCCTGGAGAATTCGTCGTGACTTTTCCACGGTCTTATCATGTAGGCTTCAGCCATGGTAATCACTTTACAGATTGTCTTGCATATGCGATTCTTCTAAAGGATGCAACTGTTATGACACCTATCTGTTGTGCTATAAATTGTTTCCTTGTTTGGTATCACATAGCATCTAACAATTTGAGTCAAGGAGAAAACAATTTTTTTCCCCTTAAAACTGGGAAGTTGTAAGGTAGTTTTGCAAAGTTGAATATGATTACGGAATATCATTCGCTAGGTTATTATTTCCCACTCTCTTTTATCAAAGGCAAGAAACTTTTTCCTTGCCCATGACATTGTATGCTGTTAGTGGAGATATGATACTTAGTAAGTATGGAAAATTTTATATTTTACTTTCTTAAGGTGACTTTTCTCTATTATGTACCAGAGATTTTGGTATATCATTTGCTTTAATATATAACAATTACATATATTAAAGTGTATAACCTGACTGTTGGTTTCTTTTCTTCTTCTGTGATGCTTTTTGTGATATTTAGTATCTCCTCATAATAATATATATTTTAGTAGTTTGGACTATTATTGCATTACTGTATCTTTATATTTATGTTAGGCAGTGCTATGTCAAGGACCTTAATCAAGTTATCGTATCATTTTCTTTCCTGTTTTTTGGTCTATATAGGTTTCAACTGTGGGGAAGCAGCTAATTTTGGGACTCCACAATGGCTTAAAGTAGCTAAAGAAGCTGCAGTGCGTAGAGCGGCCATGAACTATCTTCCTATGCTTTCACATCAACAACTTCTATACCTTTTGACCATGTCTTTTGTGTCTAGGTACAACTTCTGTGCTCCAACTATCTTTCAAAGTTCAGACAGTCTTTTATTTGTTAAAAAATTACTTGGGAGTTTGAATTGGTAGCAGTGATGAACTGAAATCCCACAGGAAGTGAGATTTATTTTGCTGGATTAAAAAATGATTCTGTTTTTTGCCACCTAACTATGCTTTCATGTTGCTGCTAGGCTAGGTTTTACTGCATTACTTATTATTTCTCTTTACTTGTAGTGCTCACACAATTATGAAGTGCTAATGCATCATTGGTATTTCCATCATCGCTATATTTGTTTTGGTGCCAGAGTGCCAAGATATTTGCTGCCTGGTGCTCGTTGTTCCAGACTTAGAGATCGTCAGAAAGAAGAAAGAGAGTTTTCAGTAAAGAACGCCTTTATAGAAGATATGGTGAAAGAAAACAACAATGTACGTCTGCTTCTTGGCAAAGATTCCACTTACCACGTAGCAATATGGAACCCTGACTCTCTTCCATGTGCAATTAAAGAATCTACATTAGCTGATGTATCTCCTACTGCTGCTCCCACAACAATAAATGGTTGCAATGTTCATTCTGAATATAGTAGTAGCAGTACTGAGAATGATCTGTTTAAGGAGATGAGCATGTACATGGAATCTCTTAATGATTTGTATGCAGACGATGATGACCTTTCTAATGATTTCCAAATTGATTCGGGAACTTTGGTTTGTGTGGCTTGTGGGATCCTTGGTTTTCCATTTATGTCTATAATACAACCATCTCAGAGAGCATCAACACAACTTCTGTCCCTCGATGATCATTTAGTTAAAGAATCAGGAATTCCAAGATCTGAGAATGATCTTTTTTCTGCAGATACTGGTGGTAATGTCAAGGGCTCTGTTTCAGGTATTAAGTTGAAAATTTTCTGTCTTGTTTGACAAATAACTGTTTTCTGCTTAATTGTTCTCCGTTGTGAAATTAATCTTGGACATGGTTTTATATGTATTGTTTTGCCCAACTTGCGATGAGAATTGTTGTATCGAGTCTAGGATGTCTCAAATCTCTTAGTTTTGCTGATGTCCCAAATGGATGCAAGGACTAATAACATAGTTTTACTTTTCATTTTAGTATCACTAGATGTCAGTGCTGATGTAGAGGAAAAGTTTTTGCAAGTTCTGGACATTTGTTCTTGTGTATGGCAGTGTTGGACATCATGTAAAAATCAGTAGAATGTGACATTTTTTCCATTGTCATCAGAAATAAGATGCACGACATATAATCAGAATTTGATTACGAAGTAAGGGACATCTATGAGACATAACGTAAATTCTTATATCTTGACATACTAAACAGTTTCATAAGAGTTTGCACTGAGTGAATCAGTTTGTTCTGACCTCGTGATTGCAGATCATCTTCCTACTGGTTCTAATGTTTCTCTGCCACAGAGGGATCTGCAATTTCCCAGTGGTTGGAATGCTTCTTCTAAATTTTTGAGACCTCGAATTTTCTGTCTGGAGCATGCTATCCAGATAGAGGAGCTCTTACAATCAAAAGGTGGAGCAAACCTTCGTCTAATTTGCCATTCAGGTATATAAAATTTAATTGAACCCTACTAAGTCCATAAGTGTTGTACCCCTCATTTTCCCTCGGTAATTTACTTCATAAGTTCTTTAAGTTGTTAATAATTGTGTTTTTCTCCTTCGTTCTTGTAGACTATCAGAAAATGAAGGCACATGCATTGGCCATTGCAGACGAGATTAATTGTCGTTTCAATTGTAATGAGGTGTCAATGGAAGGTGCATCCCAGGAAGATCTGAACTTGATAGATCTTGCAATTGGTGAGCAAGAGCATAATGAATATGGGGAGGACTGGACATCAAGACTGGGTATAAACTTACAGTACTGTGTAAAGGTCAGAAAGAACTTTCCATCCAACCAAGTTCACCATGCGTTGGCGTTGGGCGGAGTATTCTCTGACAGAAATCTCAGTTTGGATTTCCTGAAGATCAATTGGCAGTCTAGAAGGTCTCGGTCAAGAGTCAAGTTGAATCAGCTAGGTTGTAAGAGCAGTCTAAAAGATGACAAGGTTGAAGCATCTGGGAACAAGTCAGTTGGTGTGGGTTTGAAAAAAGAAAAACTTCTCCAATACTCAAGAAGAAAGTTTAAAGTTAAAATGAATTGTTCCACTAATGAGCTTCAAGGATGCTCTAGGAAGCTTTTGAATGAAGAAGTTTTAGTTGCTAGTAGTGAAAACTTTGAAAAGCATGCTAACACTAGTGATACTGGTATTACTGAACGTGGTCCTACACAACTTTGTTTATCTTCAACTGAAGTGTCCAAGATGCCACATGAAGCCAGTGCTATCATAGAAGTTAAAAGTGATATAGACCAGTCTGAGGTTCAGGCATTGGAAATGTCAAAGAAGGAAACGGATACCGTGGGTAGTGTTTGTAACAGAATAGCCTGTAGTCCTAGGATGCAATGTGTGATTAGTGGAGTAAACATCGACAATGAAGATTCTCAGTCCAGAAAAAGTTCTAGTTCACATGTTGCTGCAGCTGTGAAAATGCACCCAGAGGATGATATGGAAATTATAAGAATCACAAATGAGAGTTGTAATGTGTTTCATAAAGAGAAGGATGTAATTCATAGAGATACTTTGGAAGGGGAGGCTTCTGGTCCTGATAACTTGGTATGCCCTCAGGTAACTTGTCCAACCATAGAACAAAGAGAGAAAACATCTTCAGACAAGTCTAGCATTAACAGTGAAATCGATGATCGCACTGCTGGTGCTGAGAACTTGTTACGATCTCAGGTTATGTGCCCAACCGTGGATCAAAAAGAGAATGCGTCTTCAGAAAAGTCTTGCATTGACAGTGAAGTCTATGATCACACGGTTATGGCGAACGACCGGCCACAAGAACCCCAAACTACATGCCAGAGAAATGAAAACGGCAGCATTTCATGCAATGACACACAACTAAATAAGACGACGTCCCCCATAGAAGAAAAGCACCATCTGCTAGACCTCTTTACTGCAGATGATAATGTACGGCAGGAAACCAAACCAAGAAGCGAATTCATTACGGAAAAACATTTGCATGAAATAAATCCAACTACAAGTGCAGTAAGTGAGAACGAACCTGTTTCAAACCATGTAATGGGGATCAACCGGTTGCCTTGTTCTCCTATTGAAAAGTGTTCTGGAGCTGAAGAAGAATCGTTTGACAGAGAAGGTACGCTTAAGGACAATGAATTTTGCTCATCTGATGAGCTGGAAAGCATGGGCTTCGCATTGGTGAGCCTTGGAGCAAGGTCTGGAAAGAGTAGAAAAAGAAAGAGTGATCTGGAGCAGAAAACATCTAACAAGTTGAATTGCAATGGTTTTATTAAAAGTCCATGTGAAGGCCTGAGACCGAGGGCTAGGAAAGACGCAACAAATAGAACTGATATCGACTTCAAACAATCAAACAAGGAGAATGTAGTGACAAAGAGGGCAAGAAAAACTTCTGACGTTTCACATTCTCGTCCAAAGAGAGAGAAGCGGATGACGGAAAGATCTCACAAGTGTGACATTGAAGGTTGCCAGATGAGTTTTGATACAAAGGCAGAGTTAACGTTGCACAAGCGCAACCGGTGCCCTTACGAAGGGTGTAGAAAGAGGTTTAGTTCTCACAAGTATGCTTTAATACATCAACGTGTTCATGAAGATATGAGGCCATTGAAGTGCCCTTGGAAAGGTTGCACCATGTCGTTTAAATGGGCATGGGCTAGGACCGAGCACATACGAGTCCACACCGGAGAGAAGCCATACCAGTGCAAGGTCGAGGGCTGTGGCTTGTCTTTCAGGTTTGTGTCAGACTTCAGCCGCCATAGGAGGAAAACAGGACACTACATAGATGAGACACATTGAAGATTGGTCATAATCAGGTAGGTTTTTGTACTCTTATGCAAGTGTGAATTAGGCTTCGTGAGTCCAAAGAGGCCAGCAAAATTCGTGTACAATCAAATCCTAACTTGGTTGAGAATAGGAGTAGATCGATCCTTTTGTAGGTCACCAATTATTTGAATGTAAGTGATAACTTCCAAGTTCCAAATGTCATTTCTTGGTTGCTTTCAAACCCTGGTTGCTACTCTTATCCAATCCATATCCACTTCCCCAAACCATGGAAGTTAAATGGATGATAAAGTAAGATCATAGAACCAACTAGAACATGTAAGAATGATTAGTCAAATACGAGGTTATATACCAAAAAGATTATGATAATTAATAATTATTTGTAATAAGATTTTCCTCTAATTGAATATAGCGAAGATCTCATTGCTATAAGAACTGGCTACAGCCTACATAGAGCTTCTGTGAACTTCCCCCTTCTTCTCTAAACAAAACAACAAAAGCTCGACATGGCCGCCGCAGCTCCGCCACCGCCACCAGCCCCAACACCGTCACCACCCACTGGCATACCGGACTCCGATTCAACTCCGGTGGGTCACCCACTTTTCTCCCGGATCCGCCTAGCAACCCTATTAGACGTCCCCCACATCCACAAGCTCATCCACCAATTGTCTGCCTTCGAACGCCTGGCCGATCGTTGCATTGCCACCGAAGCCGCACTTTCATCAACTCTCTTCAATGGCCAGCCTTTTCAATCCGTCACTGTCTTCCTCCTCGAAGTCTCCCAACACCCTCTTACCAACAACATCATTCCGACCCCAAGTTTCACTCCGATTGAGCAAATACTGCATCTTGATCACCCTATCGCCGACCCAGAAGCTGAAAATTTCAGGAGCGGCTCTGATGATGTTGTGATTGCTGGGTTTGTGCTGTTTTTCCCAAATTACTCTACTTTCCTAGCCAAACCAGGGTTCTACATCGAGGATCTGTTCGTGAGGGAGTGTTATAGGAGGAAAGGTTTTGGAAAGATGCTGCTCTCTGCTGTGGCTTCACAGGCTGTGAAAATGGACTATGGGAGGGTTGAGTGGTGTGTGCTAGATTGGAATGTGAATGCTATTAAATTTTATGAGGACATGGGCGCTCAGGTGTTGCATGATTGGAGGATTTGCAGGTTGACTGGTCCTGCTCTTGATGCTTTAAAGAATGGTGTTTAGGATTTTAATCTCAAAGGTTGCGTTTTGGGATTCATGGGAAGTTGGTTAAGGTTATCGTTTTGGAGTTGTTTTCTGAGAGTGATCTCCAACTTCTATGATCAGTAGTTTACATTTTCGTTGGTGTTCAATCTATCTTTGTTATGAACCTAAAAATCAATAGTTAATGTTAACTTCTTGTTTCTTGTCTTCTTGTTCCACCCTATTTTTCATTTAATCTTGGTACACAATGTCCAATCTCTGAACAGAATGCGATTTACGAGGATTTAAAATGCAACTCAAACATTTAACAGGAATGTTTTGCTTTAGAAATGCCAAGATCTGGGGGTTGAACCTGACGTTGTTCTTGTTCACTTGTTCCTACTGTTCCTGATAGACTACCAAATTGCAGAGTCAAAACACATTTCTTTTCCCCCACTTGGTTCAATGAACCACTCAGAGCTGCCTCTTGCCTTGTGCCTTGTCCTTTAGTTCTTGCTTGATCTGTTCTCTAATCAACGTTTTGCTAATGACTATGTTTTTGTCTTTAGCATCCATTGATAACTTGTTTGTGGTGTTTATTTCTTCATAAAAGGAAAGGTTTTGAGAGAAGATGTGATTATTACTTTTCACCTTTAAAGTGAAACAAAGTTAAGAAGCTGAGCATGTTGGTTGTCACTTTTTATGTTTTTCGTTATCAAAGTGTTCTTAAATTAAGTTTCTTTATTAATTAGGAGTAAGACTGTGTATTATTAGACTTTTACAGTTTCGTGTATTAGTAAGATTTTAATTGAATTGTTGTTATAGAAAATTCTTAAGTCCAAATCTAACATTACCATCTTCCAAAGACTTGAATCTAAAAGAGCTTATTGTGTCAAATTTCAACTATGAAGTTGAACAAACTATCCCTAAGTTTCAATAGATATTTATGCGTAAGTTTACCTTCATTTAACTTCAATTTCTCTTCTTCCAAATCACTTCTTGCAACTACATTCATTTTGGGGTTAGGATGACTTAGACCAACACATGATATACATTGTAATTTGTAAAAATTTGGACCCGTAAACATATGCTAACTCAACCTGTAAAAATGTAAGTTGGACATGAACTTTGGCAATGATCAAATTGAAAGCATTCAAAAAGATCCAAAAACAATAAACTTGTCCAATCAGTACAACCAAAGGTCAAGTTTTTAGTCTCTTTGAAATGGATCAATTGATGATGAGAGGCCCTCTTACGAAAAGTTGAGAGTTTGAAACAATTGATCCAATAAATTTCTTATCAAGGGATTTTTTTAAGTGTAATTTATTAAAAGTGAAAACATGTTAAATTTATTAAAATCGATTGATTTAATTTTATTTCTTAAATATAAACTATTAATTATTACTTAATTTTTTAAAGTATATAATTTATTCATTAACTATTGTATATATTTAAAATTTTTATTTAACATACACTCAAACGTTTCATTTTTATAAAAAATTATATTTTTATATTCTCACCTTTCCATATCTTATCACATTTTGTCTCTTAATGTATACATATTAATGACTTCTTCCTATTTCATAAATAACTTTTCCAATATTATTTGTTTCCTAATTGTCACGGACTTGCTTGAAATCCCCTTAAGACCGTGCAGCCTTAGTTGCTACTCTCGAACCTTGGTGAACAACTAAGTAAGCCTTAAGCTAAAATGGAAGCGAAAGCTTTGAATGAAACAAGAACTTGTATTGCTTAAAGGAGAAGAGTGTTACAAGCTTTGATGAACTCTTGAATGCTACTTGGATGATGCTACAAATGAGAGACCCTTGCCATATTTATAGGCTTTTAGGGGTCCAATCCAATGGCTACTATACATTTGATCCTATGGTGGAGAATAGGGGTTCCTGAAGGTTTCCACCTCCTTATAAATATCTACTACTTTTTATAGTATTCTAGAATGTTCCATAATTCTCTACACTACTTTACATGCTTCTACATTCTTCCAGAATATTCCACAATGCTCCATAAGCTTCCACAAGCTTCCATGGTCTTCTACCATGTTCTAGAAACTTCCAAAGTCTTTCATAGGCTTCTACCATATTCCAGAAGCTTCCAGAATCTTCCGTAAGATTCCAATATACTCTAGAAGACTCTTTAGGCCCCAAACCTCAACTTGTGGGCTTTGAAACATGCGGAACGTGACATAATTTACTATTCAAGAGCACGAGTTGAGATTACCTGTTTCCGTTACTCTATTCATATCCTATTCCATTAACATTTATCCATCAATTTTTATGGGTTTTATTTATTAGATAGATGGATGTTTATGGAACAAAATAAGAACTGAGTAATATAATAAGTGATCTGTTCACCAAAAGCACACATAATCCAATTTTCTCAATCCTTTGAAGTCTCACACAACAAGAAACCAATAGACTTTGTAAATGAGATGAGATGATCTTACTTGGATTTTAAATATAATTTAATTTTAAAAAATTTTAAGTTGTGCTATCTCAAACTCAATTTTAATTTATTATAAAACTTAAATTTATAAATGGATATTTGTAGTTTTATTAATTAAATTAAATATAAACTATTTACTAAAATAAAATAAGTATATTAAATTATTTATATATGTAAAATATGAAAATATAATCGAATTCATAACTATGCTTTGTTGTTGCTGCTAGGCTTGGTTTTACTGCATTACTTATTATTTCTCCTTACTTGCAATGCTCACAGAATCATGAAGTACTAATGCATCGTTGGTATTTCCATCATCGCCATATTTGTTTTGGTGCCAGAGTGCCAAGATATTTGCTACCTGGTGCTCGTTGTTCCAGACTTTGAGATCGTCAGAAAGAAGAAAGAGAGTTTTCAGTAAAGAACGCTTTTATGGAAGGTATGGTGAAAGAGAACTCCTCCCTTGTTCTGTAAGCAAAACAAATACCAAGGACCAGGCGCCGGCGATCGTCGCGCTGCAGGCCGCAGTCCGCGTCGGCGACCTCGCGCTCGCCGGTTCGG
>JAOQMM010000003.1:21866276-21883478 GCA_027563515.1 Erythroxylum platyclados | reverse complement strand
CCGATCTACTGGCCGATCGTTGCATTGCCACCGAAGTCGCACTCTCATCAACCCTCTTTAATGGCCAACCTTTTCAATCTGTCACTGTCTTCCTCCTCGAAGTCTCTCAACACCCTCTTCCCAACAACATCATTCCGCCCGCAAGTTTCACTCCCATTGAGCAAATACTCTATCTTGATCACCCTATCACCGACCCAGAAGCTGAAAATTTCAGGAGCGGTTCTGATGGTGTTGTGATTGCTGGGTTTGTGCTGTTTTTCCCAAATTACTCTTCTTTACTAGCCAAACCAGGGTTCTACGTCGAGGATCTGTTCGTGAGGGAGTGTTATAGGAGGAAAGGTTTTGGAAAGATGCTGCTTTCTGCTGTGGCTTCACAGGCTGTGAAAATGGACTATGGTAGGGTGGAGTGGTGTGTGCTAGATTGGAATGTGAATGCTATTAAGTTTTATGAGGACATAGGTGCTCAGGTGTTGCATGATTGGAGGTTTTGCAGGTTGACTGGTCCTGCTCTTGATGCTTTAAAGAACGGTGTTTAGGATTTTAATCTCAAAGGTTGTGTTTTGGGATTCATGGGAAGTTGGTTAAGGTTATCGTTTTGGAGTTGTTTTCTGAGAGTGATCTCCAACTTCTTTGGTTAGAACTTCACATTTTCGTTTGTGTATTCAGTCTAACGCTGTTATGAACTTATAAAATCAATAGTTAATGTTACCTTCTTGTTTCTTGTCTTTTTGTTCTACCCTATTTTGCATTTAATCTTGGATCCAATCTCTGAACAGATTATAAAATGCAAATCAAGCATTTAACAGGAATGTTTTGCTTTAGAAATGCCAAGATCTGGGGGTTGAACTTGGTGTGTTGTTCTTGTTCACTTGTTCTTACTCTTCCTGATAAACTACCAAATTGCAGAGTCAAAACACAGATCTTTCCAATGAACCACTCAAGAGCTGCCTTGTGCCTTGTCCTTTTGTCTTGCATGCTCTGTTCTATAATCAAGGTTTTACTAATGACAATGTTTTTGTCTTCAGCATCAAAACTTGTTGCTCTGTCCTAGGAAGGTTCCTTCTGCAACCAAACTTAAAAAGGAGGCTCGTTATTAGAAGGAACGCATATGCTAACTTAGGCTTCATTATTTCCATTTTTATTTTTAATATTCTATTTTTATTTCAAATTTAGTGAAAAAATATATATTTGTTTGAATATTTTGATTTTGATTTTTAATTTTAGTTTTTCTTAGTTTTCAAAAATTATAACAAGTGATTTTTGTTTTCTAATTTTGTGTTTTTCATAATCTGATTTAATATCAACTAAATATATATTATTTAATTATTTAATATATTAATTATTAATAAGAATAAGAATAAGAATAATTACTCATTTATTGTGTGTTAACTAAACAAAATCATCAAAATAACTGATAACTAGTTTGTTGTGTTTCTTTCTTCATAAAAGGAAAGGTTTTGAGAGGAAGATGAGAGTACTTTACACCTTTGAAGTGAAACATAGCTAAGAAGCTGTGCATGTTGGTTGTCACTTTTTATGTTTTCTGTTATCAGAGAATTCTCAAGTCCAAATCTAACATTGCCATCTTCCAAAGGCTCAATCTAAAAGAGCTTATTGTATCAATTTCAACTATGAAGTAAAACCCTTCTTGCAACACTATTCATTTTGGGGTTAGGATGACTTAGACCTACACATGATATGCCTTCTAATATGTAGTTTGAAAATTTAGACTCAACTTATCTTATGTCAGTATGTTTATAATAATAACAACAATAATTTAGTAAAAATTTTACTGATATGTAAAATTTAAAGAAGTCCTATAAATAATCCGATTAGCACGTAAAAATGTAAGTTGGATATAAACTTTGTCATGATCAAATTGAAAGCCTTCAAAAAGATCCAAAAACAATAGACTTGTCCAAATACTACAACCAAAGATCAAGTTTTTAGTCTTTTTGAAATGGATCAATTGACGGTGAGAGGCCCTCTCATGAAAAGTTGAGAGTTTGAAACTAAATTGATCCTTGTTAAGAGACTTTTTTTTAATTGTAATTTAAGTGTAATTTATTAAACGAGAAAACTTGTTAAATTTATTAATACCGATTGATTTAATTTAATTTTCTTAAATATAAACTATTAATTTATTAAATATTGTACACTTGAAAAATATTGATTATACATTTCATTTTTATAAAAAAATTATATTTTTATATTGTCACCTTTCCATATCTTGTTACATTTTGTTTCTTAATGTATACATATTAATGACTTTTTCCTATTTCATAAATAGACCTTATAAACGAGATTAGAGGATCTTAGTTAGATTTAATTAATATTTACTTTTAAGAAATTTTAAGTTGTGCTAATTTAACTTATGAAACATGCCTCTTTTTCTTAAACTTAAATTTAATTTATTATAAAACTTAAATTTATAAATTGATGTTTTTAGTTTTAGTAATTAAATTAAAGATAAATTATTTATTAAAATAAAATAAATATATTATTTATATATATATATAAAAGATGAAATCAAATAAGCTAGTCTAGCTATGAGATTTGTGCTGTGTTCGACCAGTTTAATCTAAAATTAACGGACTCAACCGAATTAACTAAATTTTAAATTAAATTTAGACTTTTTTAATTTTTAGATTTCAAATCTAGCTCGGACTCTAATTCGGACTGCTTTACCTAATTTAAAACCTGAACATATTATGAAATGACGCTTTAATAATTAAATTTCTAAAAAATCAAACTTAATCCGAACTCAATCGAATTTCAAGCCTTCTAAATATGTAATTAATGTAGCGCCTCCTCACATCGAGACAAAACAACAAACGTCTTACTTGCGAGCTTGGACAAGAAGGCGAGCAAGAACCCCCCTTCTATGGCGGCGTTAAGGAACTTAGTACTAATGAGGCGCGTACGGTCTGCACTTGCCCGCAATAATCAGCCCTTTGCTTCTTTTCTTGATAAAGGTCAGTTCTATATCTCTTTCTATGCCTGTCGCTTCATGTCGTGTTGATCACCTGGTGTTTTAGATCATGTGCTTTTGTGGTTTCTTATGAATTCTGGGCATCCCGACGATTTGGGATGTGGGTTCTTTCGGGTTGCTGATAAAAGCGTGATATTTGTTTTATTCTATCTTGTTCCGTTCTGAACTTGTTCTGTTTTCCTCAGAATCATTTTTAGTGTCAGGTTCCAAGTTTAGATCACTTTATATTTGATTGCAATGAGATACATGGTTTCATTTATCCGGGTTCTTTACATTCAGTGGCTAGATATGTCTACTACTTTCCTCAATGGAAGCAATCTATTTCATTGACTGTTGATTACCAATTTCTTGCCATGGTTAGTCTCCTTCGAGGAGCTATTCTCCTAAAATTTTGAGTCTGATTCTTGAAATGGAACGTCAGGGAGAGAGTTAGATAGAGGGAACTTTGAGCTTTCAAATAAATGCAGCATTTTATCTTGGTTAAAACCTCTTTTGGTTAGATAATTATGTAAAACGTGGATACTCCTTATTCTTGTGCTCATTCAGACAGCTTAGATTACGGTATGCAGCTAGTGAGAGCAATGAGCTGGTGGTCTCTCCTTGCAAGGCAGATTAGAAACTTAATTCAACCATAATGTGGCTATCCTATCTTCCACAGCTTTATTCTTTGCTTGATAGGTTTAGTTGTTCATGACTCATTATGAACATTAAGTAGTTTGATTGCGGTGCTCAAAGAGCTTTACACTCGCATTACCAAAATAGTATTCCAAAATAAATATATTGGGGTTCGTTGGCTTGTCCTACTGGATTCTTCCTTCCGTCCAATAGGCTCTTTTCTTTTACAATCTGCGTAAAGTATTCTTTGTCCATTTAACAATAGTACAGTACATCTCTTTTCCCGCTAGATGCATCCCTTCTTAGAATATGAAGCATTCATTCGTGTGATGACTGTCACTTATTAATTTTGAATTTTATTTTGCCAGAATCAGCCGTGAAGGTTAATGCTTTTTCCAGTTCAATATTCAGCAAGAACGACTTTTGTGCAAGAAGGTTTCAGACGCACACAAATATGGACGGCCAAACCAGCAAGGATTCGGAAAATAACGAAGCGATTTACTCAAAGTCCAATTGTGATTCTGTTGATGCCTCATTACAAGTTGACATTAATGACAACAGTTCCGTGAAGCTTTCAGCGACATCCAATTTGAAAACTTCATCAAGGCATGATCTTGCCATGATCTTTACCTGCAAGGTCTGCGAGACGAGGTCTGTCAAGACAGTTTGTCGCCAATCCTACGAGAAAGGTGTGGTTGTTGCTCGCTGTGGTGGCTGTAACAACCTACACTTGATTGCCGATCGTCTTGGTTGGTTTGGAGAACCAGGAAGTGTTGAAGAATTTCTGGCTGCTAAGGGAGAGGAAGTTAAAAAAGGCACTGTTGATACACTGAGCCTCACATTGGATGATTTAGCTGGAAGGAAGATCACACAAGAATGAATTATCAGCCTAATTGTAGTTATTATAATGGAGAAAGACACTTGGACTTTTGTCCTCATCGGAATGTACAATCTGTCTCTGATATATAATTCCTTAAATTTCAGCCAAATTTTGTGCTTAAATGAAAATGAAGACAAGTTGTTCCACATTCAAGTATTGTTTGAAAACTGACGATTTATTCAATGAAATTTATGACGGAAAACACTAGATCAAAGCTCTTTCTCAAGCGGCTACAAGTTCAGTGAGTTCATTTGACGAGGGTGATTCCGTGTTTTGATTAGCTTGTACCCCACTTGTCATTGTCAATCTTTGACTGGCAACCTCCGTTCATGGACTTACTGGAAAGTCGCCTCTCAATCATGAATTGAAGTGGACAGTTGGGTCTAGTCATGTTTTTGCATTTGGGATAATTTATGCAAAGCCACAACGAGTTTTTGAGTCAATAGCTTGGTTTATTATCAACTCTGAAGAAAAAGACAATACGCAGAATCTATGTGCATATATATATATACATATATATATACACACACGCATATGACATAACATATATGAAAAAGGAGAGACAAAAGATGTGGTCTTGAGGAAGACAAGAAGTGAAAATGCTAGTTCGATGACACACAATCCCACGTATAGTTTCTCAGTTAGTTACCAGAAGAAGCGGAGAGACACGTGAAGATGAGTACAACAACTCCCACCCCTTCTTCGTGTATAGTTCCTTGCATTTCTTCTTCTTCTTCTTCTTCAGGGGTTATTCAGTTCAAGAAGATCTATGGCTACGGTGGCTGTTTTCTCTTTCGCGCCAAGAGCCCACCTGCTTGCCACTCCCGCCACAAGCATTGTATCTATGTCTATCAATTACAAGTCTCGCAGAAACTCGCTCCGGGGTGATTTCTTGAATGCCCATTTCTCTATATTTGTGGATTGTTTTATGCGTTTTCCTTTTTCTTGATTCTTCGAACTTGTCTTTAGCGTGTTTTCAATGTCTGTAAGAGGAAAGTTCATGTTTTGGTTGCTTTCCAGAGTCTGCTTCTTGAATTCTGAAATAGTAGTCAGTTGTTTATAAGGTTTAGCACAGAATTAAAGCGTTGAACTCCTCTGCTGGATAAACCATAGACAAATCATAAGGGGGAAGACAATGCAAAATGGTTGGTTTCTCTTTGTATTCCAGGAACCCCACTCCCACTTTATTTTTAACCTGTAAATTTATCTGGTTTCTGTTATGGTTGATTACTTTCATTCTCAATAAATGATTTTGTAGTCTTGAGGTTTGGATTGCTGTGTTCAATCAGTGCACCTTGGATGGAACTATTGTCTCAACAAATTTGATCCATCTTACTGGAAATGAAATTTTCTCTTTTATGTGTATGCAAGTGAGATCCGTGGCTGCTCCAGTAGAAGATGTTGCCGGATTTGATGATATGGTTTCAGGAATGCAGCGGAAGTATTTCATGCTTGGGGGAAAGGGAGGTGTGGGGAAGACAAGCTGTGCTGCTTCACTAGGTGTAAAGTTTGCTAACAATGGGCACCCCACTTTAGTGGTCTCAACTGATCCTGCACACTCCTTGAGTGATTCTTTTGCTCAGGTTTAGTGAAATACATGTTATTTTTAAAGACTCTTGAAATTATTAACAAAGTATGAAACTTTGTTTTTATTGTGTGCTTCTATGTCTTGGTTGGGTTATATGAAAGGATTTGGCTGGAGGGACATTGGTACAGGTTCAAGGACTGGAATATCCATTGTTTGCACTTGAAGTATGTGCATCTTCCTTTACAATTTTCCGTTTAGCAGTGCTGTTGTTTTATGAGGACTATATTCTGAAATATTCTACCTGCTGGTCTTATATCTTAATGTAATCAGTAAGTTAGATCTATAGTTTTGCAACAGATAAACCCAGAAAAAGCTAGAGAAGAATTCCGTACTGCGACTCAGAAAGATGGTGGATCAGGGGTAAAAGATCTTATGAAAGGCATAGGACTTGGAATGATTGTTGATCAGGTAAACTTTTAAACAAGATTCTTGTCATTGAAATTTGATTGAATTCCCACAGTTTCGATTTCTAATATTTGACGAACATGAGCTTCACTTTAAGTTGTCTTTCATCTGCTAGAATTTGCCGTCTTCTGTCTTTCCTCTAGGTCTTTGCTTAAACTTCCATCTCTAAGAAAAAAGATTGGGATTTACCTGAAAACATATGCTGTAGTTAATTAACATGAGATTTCATGAGTCAAATTCACCATGCACATTGTAAGTTATCCTGCCTCACTTGGTGTAAATAGAGAGGAAAATGTTGGAGTAACGGAATAGAAGTTTGGTTTATGGTGATCTGTGCTGAGCTTGACATATTCATCATCTTTTTTCCTGTCAAAGTTGGGAGAGCTAAAACTGGGAGAGCTACTAGACACACCTCCTCCTGGACTGGATGAAGCTATAGCAATTTCCAAAGTATGCTTTTTATGTTTTGTTCTCCATCATGGTTCACTTCATGAGGCTCTTCATAAGCTTTAGTACTCGTTTTCTCACTGTAGAAGCTTTTGGCAGGTTATGCAATTCCTTGAATCAGAGCAGTATAATATGTTCACTCGAATAGTTTTCGATACTGCACCAACAGTGAGCGAATCCCCCATATTTGACTTAACTTGTGAAATGAATTCAAATGATATACATGACTATTCCTTACAGGGCCATACATTGCGACTTCTGTCCTTGCCTGATTTCCTAGATGCCTCCATAGGCAAAATATTGAAGGTAGGAATGCCAGCTTGGAATACAAAACTTGAATATATATATATTACACTTTCCTTTCTTTTCCTTCTATTTCACTTAACTATTCTACCAAAAAGATCAATGATATATTCTGTAGAGACATTATTGACAGTGTAATTTGTCAACAGTCTCTTCTATTCTATAATAAACTAATGCACACCACATTTCTAATTTGCTTTTGCTTGGACTAACTATATATAATTAAGATATAGACTTCTCTGGTATAAACTAATTTTTTGGTTTTGATGAATATCTATCTGAGCCAATAATGAGGACCAAATTATGCCTTCAATGTGAGTGCGTCTCATCCATTTCTATCTAGTCTGAGCTATGAGAATGTTTTTGTTGGTTTCTTTGTAAGTTAATCTTCTATGGTTCTAATCTGTTTTGCAAATGACAACAGCTTAGACAAAAGATAGCTTCGGCTACCTCTGCCATAAAATCTGTTTTTGGACAGGAGGAAACCCGAAGGGATGGTGTAAGCCTGAAACTTTAGACTGTAGTACCTCTCTTTTCTACTCATTTTAACTGATAAACCTGCTTTATGGTTCTTATTTTCTCTCTCTGATTTTCATGTCAGGTTGACAAATTGGACAGGTTGAGGGATAGGATGATAAAAGTGCGTGAGCTTTTCCACAACACAGATTCCACAGAATTTGTTATAGTAACAATACCCACGGTAACTTTATTTAGTCTTGCCTTGTCCACTTACATTTTGGATTGATAATTCTGCTTAAGCCAGTGAAAGTGTGCTTGCAAAAAGTAAGTAAATGACTAAAGTTTGATGCTAACCCTTGCTATCACGTTTCTATGGAGCTTTCTGGAAACTTCCTCAAAAATTGGAGAAACTTGTCGAGTGAAGACTTATGTCCAATTGAAACATTGAAATGAAATGTATTTTGTTTTGGAGTATATTAGACCTGTCTAGTTGGATTTTCTCACAATTCATTGCAACTTGGATCTAAGGTAATGGCAATCAGTGAGTCATCAAGGTTGCATGCTTCTTTGAAGAAGGAGAATGTTCCTGTTAAGAGGCTTATTGTTAATCAGATTCTTCCTGCTTCTGTCTCTGACTGCAAGTTTTGCACTACTAAAAGAAAGGTATTTGTAGTCAAGACTTTCTTTTCATTGCTTGTGCCAATGTACATTGTTGCATAGCAAGAAGGAACATTTGGCATTTGATTCTCACGAACATAAGTTTATTTTTCTGTTGTATTATATATCTATATACATATCTCAGGATCAGATGCGTGCCATTGACATGGTTCGTAGTGACCCGCAACTCTCCAGATTGATATTGGTCCAGGCTCCATTAGTTGATGTTGAAATCAGAGGTGTTCCAGCTCTGCAATTTTTGGGAGACATTGTTTGGAAATGAGCATCCACATAATAACATCACAAGCTTTTGGTCACCAAATCATTTCTATTACTTGGAACTTAGATATGCTTGCACAATCTTTATAAGCTTAGTCAGAAGCATTTTTTTGAGAACCTGGAACTTCCAATATGCTGAATCTCAAGTGCGAAAGCCAACTGTTCTGGCGGCAATTTGCTTGTTGGAGCTGTTTGTCCAAAAAGGATCTATAAAGTGAGACATCTAACTCTTTATACCTTTCTGTTTGCATCATTTCCTCTTTTTAACTTATCAACTCTCTTCTCTTGTAACGTATCAAACTTCTAGAGATGCATTTCATGTCCATTTTACTGGCTTAATACCTTATTCAAGTTCAGTGAAATTTGCATGTATCTGTGGTCGTTCAATATGCTTATATGTGTCATAAAATGTCTTACGGTGCCATATAAAGGAAAAACAGTGTCACCTAAGGAATAAGTTAGTGAAGATGCCTCATTCAAGTCTCTGAATATTCTATAAAATTTTTCAAATTTCAATTACATTGTCACTTGCATTATAGAGATCTAACTATAGTAGACTCATCAGCTGAGTAGATCTGAAACTATACATAATCCGAAGGGTGTCACCAATCCAGCCCGACTCAACTTTTGAACAGACCTTACAGTGTAAGAACTCTTAATTTTGTACAGTAAGTATAATGCCTGAATATCATACTTTGAGAGTGAAACTCACTTCCTTTTAAAGGTATGCATACCAATGAAAGCTATGATACGACTAATTACTCCGATGAGGATTAGAACAAATATACAAAGACCCCAGTGATGAAGATTATAGCCAAATTTCCAAAGTGAACCACAACGAGTAATAAGCCACACCCCATAGTACCTGTGACAAATGAAAACAACAAAAGGCGCAAAGGCCTTGTTGAATAAGAAACTATTGAAAGACCTGTCATGAAGCTTATTTCCCTAACGATAGATGTGCCGCATTCTTCGTTCTTTCTATTGCCATAAACTATAAACAGAAAGGTCAATTATCATACCTCTCAGCATTTGCTATCACAAATGCTTCCAAGGCCCATCCAGAATAGCCGAAATATGCTATATACTTTACAGCTTTATTATCTTTTGGTCTGGTGGCAATGAGAGTCAAAACTACTGGAAGAAGAACTGACCACTGCTAGGAAAGAAACATATCAGAAAATGTGAATGACCTATAAGCTATCTTTTTCAGTTTCCATTATGTAGCACCATCACTCACCAGCTGAGCTGAACCTGGTTCAAAGAAAATGGCTAACACATATGCTATACCAGTAACACAGTAGACAAGGCAAAGCAAAACTGTGTAGTTATCTGCAAAGGAAGATCTTGGATTTGTGAAGAAGTAGAACATAGAAAGATACACCACAGGCTTGACCACAGTATTGAAGTGGTCAACAGTATCCTTGGCCAGAAAGTAAGCCAAGCTGCTCATGCCAGAAGCACTTTCTCTCCAGTACTGTAACTTCTCAAGAGAAAATGATCTCAAAGCTGCTATTTTGCATAGGAGAGCTGAAATCATAAAAGAAGATGGGTGAGGAACTGGCGCATAAAAATGCCACAGAAAAGCAACTAGGTGTTCAATAGATAGTTCAAGAGCTCTTATGCCATAAAAACTTTCTAGTAAGTTTAATTTTTTAGTTGCAGATGGATTTAAGTACAAACAAACTTGCAAATTGGTCAACTGAAGTTGCCAGACTTACAAACAGCAATGATGGTATATGTATAACCAGCTGCCCCAAAAGATTTATCATCCACTTTTGCAAGTGATCCTAGACAAGCTCCAGCAAGCAATAAGATGAGGTAATCTGTTGCTTGTGTTTTAGCTTCCCTCAGACGTTGTTTACTGATCCTGAAAAACAGAGCATCAATAATTAGAGTGATAGATTTGCATAGAGTGTCATGATTTTATGAATATCTTCAACCAGATGTTCTTAGTTTCATATTCAAAAACCAGAAACCTCAACAATACACTTATAAAAGTGTCAGTAGATTGGATAATAATCAGTAAATGCTTATTTAAGACTCAAAGAACTTAAACAAGATGTAAATGACAAACTAGAAAGGCTTCATATATGTTCAACACAGATTTCTGTACCAAAATGAAATATCTTCAGGGTACGTATCCATTTATAGAAAGAATAATAACAATGTACCTGCCAAGGTAATATCTATATTGCTGAAATACACCTGGAGTAGAATAATAACAATGTACCTGCCAAGATAATATCTATATTGCTGAAATACACCTGGAGTTCTCCGGTGTGATAAGTCCCTAGACTTCAGGAAGTTATGTCGTATCTTGTCCCGTTGTAACTCCACATTGCTCTTCATATCTTGCCATAATTCTCCTGCAAAAGACCTATCCTCCATTTCATTGCCTTCAGAACTTGTCCCATGTGCTGGAGCTATACCAAGTGCAGCAGCACTGTGCTGCATGTCCGGTGGCACCGTGTATCCATTATGAATCATCCATCTAACAGGAAGTTCCCTGTAGTTCACACCTGCACTGGCAGTTGGCATTACTATACCCTCTAGAATGTCAATAAAGTGGTCAGGAGGATTAACTCGTTCTGGGACATTAATCCCAAGGCTAGAGAAGTACTCTTCAACCTTCTTCACAGAGCCATGATATACAACAAGGCCTCCTTTTGCCAGAAGTACCAAGTCATCAAACATCTTGAACAAGGTATAGCTGTAAAGAAGTTCTAAAAATTAATTGGTGAGAAAGTAAAAGTAGAAGCAACCATAACCAAAGCAGCATTTAGATATTAAACATGAGTTTTTAAGGGGCCATTGTGAACAAAGCCTATTCCAAATGGCTATTGTTTATACATGGATGGAGTAGTAAGAACATGCAGCATTCATATGGAGAGGATGATTTCATGAGTCACTTTTCTGAACATACGACCTTCTTTTCTACTCCAATAAAATCATTTGATCTCATTTTTGCTTGGCGCTATGTTGCTTTTGATTCGATAAGGCCACAATCATAATGCATGAGAGAAGTCATGAATAAGAATTTATACCTACGGAGATGTTGGATCGTTATCCACACACTATCTTACTATTTAATGAAAGAGACATAACAAAACTAACTATTTTCAAGATGACAGATATCCATTGCTTATTTGCTTCACCTTCATCCCATCTGCATGATTTGCCACTAAGAGAGAAGCAATGGCTACTAAATTTTTACTCATTAAGATGGAAATCACCACCTTCTTACCACAAGATCTATGCTAGTTCCAACCTCAAACAATGCAAGATCTCCAAAAGAATGCAGACTGGTATAGTAAGAGTTACCTTGGTTGGTGAACAACCATGCAGATATTAACACCTTCAAGAGCTTCGCGCCGAAGTGCTCTAAGAAGTAGCTGAGAAGATGCACTATCCAGACCAGAAGTGGGTTCATCCAAAATCAGAAGAGAAGGCTCCATAACCATTTCCAGTCCTACATTTACTCGCTTTCTCTGGCCGCCGGAAATTCCTCGCTTTTCAACGGTTCCAACCAATGAATTCCGTACTGTTTGTAGCCCCAAAGATTCTACAACTCTTTCAACAATTAGAACTTTATCTGCTTTGGTCAATTCAGAAGATAATCTGCAAACATCACGCATATGTTATGATAACCGAAGAGGCAACTAATATGAAATGATTATGGATGCATCATTATGCATGAGAAGGTAAAGAGAGGGCAAAAAAAAGGAGAAACATATTATGCTACTCGATAGATTTAACTTTTGACTTCCCAGTATCTATATTTCTCTTTCAATGACAGTATATGGAATCAACAAAGAGTTGATTGCTATTTAGATGAAAGCTTCTATATCTTCAGGGTCCAATGAGTGTGCAATCTTATTTTTGAGATCCAAAATGTGCACAACACACTCCAACACAATTATAATTTCCATCCGAATCCTGGAAATTGAATTCAAAACGAATGTTTAGCTCTTAAAGGCATGTTAAAGCAGAAAGAACAATGATCGTTCCATTTGACTAAATAGTAGCTCTTAAATGCTTGAGGGTAAGTTGCAATCTAAACCAAGAAAAACATGAACATATTTCTTATGTCAAAAAAAGGTGATTGTTCTTAAACTACAGAGGAATGGATGTTGAAACATCATAGTGACTTCCAATAATACATACCTGCAATGTGCACTGAACCAGAGATTCTCTTCCACGGTCAAATTTCCATGCACAATATCATCTTGTGGAACAAAGCCAATAATTTTCTTATACGAGTGGATGGATTCGTTTTTTCCATTTATAAGAACCAGGCCAGTCATCTTGCATGATATGGCTTTTCCTGCAAGAGCTGATAGAAAGCTTGTCTTTCCAGCTCCTGATGGACCCATGACAGCAGTAATACGACCAGGTCTTAACTTTCCTGTTACACACCTCAATAAATGCTTATTTTTGGTCTTTAAGGTAAGCGTTAGGTCTTTGAACGCAATCTCTATTACAGGCCTTTTCTTCAATTCAGTGTTAGTAGCCATTGAAATCACGCCAGAGAAAGTAAGGTTTTTGTTTTCTTTCTGTATAGCTTTCTCTTTCTCGAGTTGAGAATAAGCATATCTAAAAATTTGGCTATGAGTATTCAACTCTTTTCTTGTATTTTCTTTAATTGTTGGACCTGCAATATCAATGCTCGGACCCTCATAAACATCAGGATCATCTTCAATTTCATGCATCATCTTCATCAGGTCACTTGGTTCCTTCTTCTTTCCATCTGGTCCTACTAATGATGATATGGATGTGGATAAAGAGTTCAACTCAATGGGTGGATATAAGTCTTCATCTGCATCTGACTTATCTTGATTCAAAATCCTAAGTTGCTCAGGGGGTGGAGCGGATTTCTTAAAAGAAAATCTCTTTGAGAAAGGAGCTTGGAAGCCACTTGCATGCTTCTTTGCAGCATTTTTTGCAGCTTTCCACCTTTGTTGTGCTTTTGCTTTTTCCCTTGCACTTCTTGCTGCTGCTTCCCTTGATTTGGCCAGTCTTCTTTCTCGAGTGGTGATAACTTGATCAGAACAATTGTATATGATGAGCAGCAAAGTACTTGTAGCAGCCTGGATATGCAATTAGTGTAACTTATGGCAATCAGCTAGCTGATTCTTGTATTGTAAACTTATTTGAGAAGAATTACAGGTTTCATTAAAAACTCAATTTCTAGAATAGAATCTAGAACACAGAGATGATATAGAAAATAAATATTTCACATTATGCAAGACTTAATATAGAACATGAATCAAATAAGCTCCTGATATAAGAAGTTGGCATAGTTTACCCAAATAAACAATTGAAGAAGTCCCCAGAGAAGTGAAGCTAAACTACTTTCTGAAGAAAATGTAAAGATAGCAACTTACGATAAGCATAAGTCCATATGCATGAATATTTTGATTTGAAGAGTTTGCATCACATGAAGTCAACCTGAAGCATCCTGAAAAGCAAGCAGCAAAAAGTCAAAGACAACCATGTGGAGTTGGAACAAAGTTGACTGTAAGTAACAACAGCAACAACATTAGAGTAGGAATTCTGTTGAAATGCGGGGTCTAGGAAAATTCAAAAGTACACAACCTTACTCTTAATTAGTAGAGAGGTGGTTGTTTCCAATAGATACACAAAAAAAAAAGGTTTTTAAAACAGTTGAAAGAGAACATAGTTGACCGCAAGTAAAGGATAGTAAATCTGATTTTATCCAAAATACACGAGCACATAGCACTCAAAGGTTTGCATGATCACTTAAATTGCTAAAATATCAATATAAGTAACTTCATTAACACCCAGAAAAGGAGGAACAGAAAAGAAAACACTTACGTTTCTCAGAAGTAGAACCCATTCTGCAATAGTGTCTGAAAATCCAAAGATTAAGTCCAACATCAGTAAAAATGAATGTCAAAGGCAGTCCGGATCGTGTGGAGTTGTCAACTATTTATTATTTTAACAATTCTGACAACTATTTATTATTTTAACAATTCACTTCAATGCACATACATGAGAGCAAATTCCAATCAGCAAAACAGTAGGTTGGATATGTAAGTCTTTGGGATAAAATAAATACCCACTACTGCATTCATTCTTCTGTACTGTAGATGAGCAGTATGATCCTGCTGGACAGAATATCTCACTACTAGTACCAACATCAGCCCATAAGTTTGCTCCTCCACAAGTATGATTTGGTTGTCCTGGAGGTAGTTGATAATTGTATCTGCAGAGACATACATTCTGGTATATTATTGACCATTGTGATTGCATATAGGAACAACCTGAGAGCTAGAATCCTAACTTACGGTTCACATAGACCAGTTATCTGATTGATTTTTGCGGGGGGGCAGTGCGAACCCAATGGGCAAGCTGAAAGAAAATTCCAAGAAGTAGAAAATATCAGAAACTAACAAAAAATGCACATGTATAAGGGCACAAATTAGGTAACACTTGATTCCTGGAAGACATAAAACCTGTAGAGAAGCAAGCCAAAACAGCCCAATATTTGTGACAGAATTAGATTATTTTCCATTTGAAAGCGTAACAGACAGGACATTTTAGGTACTTATCCACTATGACATAAAACATGTGTATCTATACATTTGCAATTCAAGTGTAGTCCCAACAAGGAATGAACATTTAACTACAAAGATTTTAGCTTCAATTCTTCTTCAGAAATACTTACGTATCATGCATGTGAGACCATGAGGACAGAAGAAACCCTCACAACATGTCTGACAGTTAAAAGTCCTTGAAGGGATATCCCGTGAGTTTTGAAGGTCAACAGGCTGATCTCGACTGATCATGCAAGTCCATCCTGGCTCACAGCCAGAAACCCAAGAGCTTAAATTACAGTTTATGTTGGGTTTCAAATAATTATCTTTGTTTGATGATTCAAAGAAACTATTGAAGTAGAATTTCAACTCCGCCACTGTACACAAGTGCCTAGAAAGTTGTCCTGTTGCAAAGATCAAATAAACCAAATGAGTATTCGTTGATAGAGTATAATAAACCAATACATTGGAGGGAAAAACAGGTAAAAGATAATACATCCTGCATAGTTTTGTCAAAAGTTTTTCAGAATTATTAGTTATGTCTTTCTGCCAGATTATTCAATTAGCAGATAATCGATAGTTGATAGGACCTGTGCTGAATGTTTCAACCTCAACTATTTACTAACGATGAAAGCTTTAAGTAACAAAGTCTCAATGCCATAATAGCAATCTCAATCTCTCAACACCCAGCAAAGCTTGCTTCACTGAGATGCTCTTAAGCTATCCCTGTATTCTTCTTAATATCCTAAAGTTCTTTGTCCCTGTGTATTCTTCTAATTATCTTAGAAGTTATAAATGCTTCCTGGAATCTAAATAAGGAAAATTTTGGTGTTAAGAGCATAAGCATTTCTCTCTATGTCCTCAACTCTCACAAATCAACCAAAACAGGATCATATCTTAGTTGTTACTCAAGCAATACAAATACCTTCAGTCTTCATAATGCATTTAGCCAAGAAATCTGTATTGGAAGAAAAGTTGAATGCTTTGTTCCAATCAGCTTCCCTGAAAAAAAAAAAACTTTTAACTTACCTTCATTCCTAATGTTATTGATCAAGACAGATGGAGAAGTAAACTACATAGAAGGGCCTGAATCAAAATTTCAAATAGAATAACCTAAACAAAGAAAGTTCACAAAGCAATGAGACCAAATTCCCTGTTTTGGCATTAGAAATCCCACTGTTCCACACAGAGATATGCCTAATTCTGAGCCTAAGGAAATTTAATATATAAAGTATTTTCTGGAACAGAAACTTACGGGTTCTTGACGCAGAACTTGGAGCGTTTTCCAATAACATCTCTGCTAAGAACAGCAGTCAGATTCGATAACCTGCTATAGGCAAGCTGTGTTACGAATGGACGAAGTGTGGGGTTATCAATTCCCTCATAATCACCTAAATCTTGGCAACGAACCAGTTGTCTTTGTAAACTCAAAGCAACAATGACCCATATAAGCATTACGCAGGAACAGCAGATTCGCAGCTTCTTCAAGCTCATATCTTTAAGCTCAAAAGCACTTGAGTGAATTGAAAAAGACTCCCAGCTTTGCGCTCTCACATGAAAGTTGCTGAACAAGGATTGATTCTTTATGCTAAAGAGAGATGTGAGTCCATTGTAAAAGCCATTCCCTTCGTCAAACCAGTCATCTAAAATCTGGGAAAGGATGAGTTCAGATAATGTGGTGGTTGCAGGTCAACAATTTATGTTAAATGTTAACAGCGAAGTTGCCAATGATGGCCGGCTCTTAAGACATGCTCCGCTGTGGTGTGGCAATACAAAAGGCATTGGCGGTTAGTTGATTCTATAGTAATTTGTTAACAGTTGATTATATTAGATGATTTGACCAGTAGATAATATCAGCTGTTTATTAAAGATGTTTGGTAAAATTAGCTATTTATATGTAAAATGACTTATAAAGGTATGACTTAAAAAAAATTATAATAACATGAGTATTATATTTTAATACTTCTTTGAATATTTTTCATAAGAATTTAAATTTTAGATATTTAATTTTACAAAA
>JAOQMM010000003.1:21814142-21824246 GCA_027563515.1 Erythroxylum platyclados | reverse complement strand
TTCATGTCCCTAACAATTTCACGCTCAGCTGTTGTAGTGAACGAATAGCCTCGCTCAGTCAAAATTTTCATAAGGGCCCACTGCTCGGGGGCAGTGGAACTGGAGTAAATTCCAGGATAAACTGCCAAAGGACCGTCTTCGTTATATCAATGCAGTTTTCCCACCAACAGCAGGCGATGACTTGGATACCCTAGCCTGGAAGCTATCTGATACTGGATTGTTTATTGCCAAGTCAGCCTATAGATTACTTAGCGGCTATACGTCGGAACAACCCTCATTCAACTGGAACTTGATCTGGAAATGGAAGGGTCCTGAGAGAATCCGCACCTTTCTTTGGCTAGTGTTGCACGGAGCATTACTTACTAATGGAGAAAAAGTTCGTCGGCATCTTTCGGATGACCCTTCCTGTGACCTCTGCAGCTTCAGTGAATCTCAGGAACACGCTATTCGCTCATGTGCTCAAGCGCGACAAATTTGGATCGAACTACTCCCCCAGGTAAAACAAGATGCTTTCTTCTCTACACCTTTCACTAACAAGATCTCCTCTAATCTGCAGGATAATTTGGAAGTCTGCGGCACTCCATGGAAGACGATCTTCGCGGTTATGTGCTGGTTCATCTGAGAGATCAGGAACCAAACCTGCTTTAGCGGTGAATACTCTTCTTAGGAATCCATCCTCGCCTGCATCGTAGCTAAGTCCAAAAGATCACCTTCACCAATGCACTGCTGGGTCATCACAGAGCTTCAATGCAACGTCAAGATACACTCATACGATGGACTCCTCCCCTGCCTGGTTGGTTGAAGATCAACACAGATGGAGCGTGCAAGGCCAGAACCCAATTAGCAGCAGCTGGAGGCCTGATACGGGACGATCTGGGACGTTGGCTAGCTAGATTCATTGTCAATATTGGCCGCTGCTCTTCGTTTGTGGCGGAACTTTGGGGAGTTTACTATGGACTGTACACTGCTTGGACTTTAGGGTTCAGACAAGTGATCCTCGAGTATGATAATAAGACAGTTGTGGACTCCCTTTTACTGCAACAATCTGCAGGTATCAACTTTGATCCCTTGCTTAAGCACATTAGAGGTCTACTCCAATAGCAATGGGACGTACGCATTCTACACACCTATCGGGAGGGGAACAGATCGGCTGACCTTTTGGCTACCCTTGCGTTGGAATTTCCGCTGGGATATCACTTTCTTGCAGGGATACCCAATAGTTTGTCTAGTGTGCTAACACAGGATAATTTTGGAGTGGTCTGGCCACGGAATGTAACTGTTAACTAGTTGGGTGCTTCACCCCCCTTTTAATCGAAAAAATTTTTTTAGATGCTTTATTGAAGGCAGACAGATAAAAAGTTTGTAAAATCTGAGAATATCTAGTGGTGACGATTATTCAGAAATCAGATAGGTACTTTGAAAGAAAAATTTATAGGAACCGCCGACTAATGTTTGCTTTCTTTTCTTCACAAATCACCCCTTTGAAACTCTTACATTTATATATGTAAAACTAAACAGCTTTTACACTTAAATCACAACAACGTAACACGATAATATAAAATGAAAAACTCCTACTCCAAAAGAATCAAATTAAATAGTTCTTCCAATTAGCAATTTTTGTCAGAATTAGAATAGAAAAATATGCATAACTCACATGGTGGAAGCATTGAAGTTGAATTAGTTTCATTCAACTTCTTCTATCTTAAACCTCTTTTTGGACATAAAGTGGAATGACTCTGCACTTGTTGCTGATCTTTTCAACTTGGACACTCCTACAGTTGGAAAGTCAAATTCAACCTTGTCTTTTTCAACATACAGAGGAACAACCCCTCACCCTTTGATTCTACCACCAAACTTAAAAAAAGCTACATCCTCTTCAATGTTACCTTGTCTACATACCCACTCGGAACATCTTATACTCATGAAGACTATCATATGTTCTTTACCTTTTAGGAAGAACAATGGTTCAGAATCTGCAGAGGAGAAATGGTAGTTGTCTCCAAAGTAACAATCATATGTAAGTCTTTGTTCTAATCCATCATAATACTGATAACAAATACAGAAAACAAATCCCAGAAAAAGATGATTCCACCAATGAAAAGGAAGAGAGATTTGAATGGAATCACCCATGCTTTGATACTTGAACCACTCTGGTATTCTATTTCCTGGATAGATCATTTTAAAATATCCTGACAACACAAATTAATGATTATACAGATCTAAATCAAGAAAGATGGAGAAAGACAGAGAGTTACATACCAATGGTTTCTCTATTTGATTTCTTGTAAAAGCAGTTAGATGATTCCTCAACAGTGTGTTTGTGACTGCCTGACATTCATGTTCATCCAACTTTAAGCGAAGTAAATGGAAACTTCTCCAATGCTCTTATGATTCAAGGTTTATTTGTTTAACAGCAGATATTTGTTTAAGTGATCTAAAATTATTAGAATCTAGCAAAGAGACATTCGATGAAATTTTTGGCATGGATTGAAGCCTTGGGCAGTCGTTTATGTAAAGTGCTTCCAATAGAGGAAGTTGTTTGGTGGCTGCAAGGATTTTCTCAAAATTATTTCCACTCAAATCTATACTTTCTACAGAAACTGGAAAGCTCTCCTCAGGCAATTCCCTTAAATTATAGTTGGAAAGGCCTAGGTAATGTAGAGAAGAGAGGCTACCCAATGACAAAGGCACCGCACGGTGGACATTCATTGCTAAACACTAGAGACTTTTCAGATTGCCAATAGACGATGACAACTTCTCTATGGTTGTCCCAATTAAGTTAAGAACCTCCAAATTATTCATGGGCTCCAAGATTTCAGGAAGCTCCTTAATATGCAAGCACACAACCAGATAAAGTTCTTTGAGAGATGTTAACTTGTTAAAAAAGTTGCTCGGAAGGCTTTCAAGCATTGTACAATACATCATCTCTAATTTCTTTAATTTACTGAGGAGTTCAACTGATGATGAAGGTACCTGTTTTATAGCAGTCCAAGTTAAGTTTAACTCCTTTATGTTGCTTAAAATTTCTAAGAATGTATTCAAATTAGAGCAACCCCCTCCAGATCAAGAACTTCACGAGCTTCTAGAAGTCCAACTCTACCATTTGGAAGATTTTCAAGCTTTCTACAAAACTTCATCTCTAATTTCTTTAATTTGCTGACGAGTTCAACTGATGATGAAGAAACATGTTTTATAGCAGTCTCGTCTAAGTACAGCTCCTTTATGTTGCTTGAAATTTCTGGGAATCTATTCAAATTTGAGCAGCGTCTGAGATCAAGAATTTCAAAAGCTTCTAGAAATCCACTTCTACTATTTGGAAGATGAGTTATGCTTTTGTTGTTTGCCAAATTGAGGGACGTTAACTTGCCCATTTGACTTCTATTACTGTAAGGGAAAACCTTAACAAAACTACAAAAACCATGAACAATCATTCTGAATATTCCATATGTCAATTGAGATGCCATTGAATATTCCTGTAGTCAACAAAAAATAACAAAAGGATTAATTAACCCTAATCTAATATATCTTTCAACTTTTATAACAAGAAAGAAAAATAAATTAAACTGTTAAATACCTTAGCTCCCTTCCATAATTCTTTGATCTTGCTGTCAGATAACCCAAGCACCACAAGATTCTCCGGTTGAAAATTGGGTGGAAAAAATTCCAACGGGTACTTATCCCGATGAAAATACCGTAACTTATTGGGAAAATAATCAAGACCTTAGGTGAGATGTAGATTACTTTTTTCTTTAGAGCTTTCATAAAAATTGAAAAACTTAAGATTAGGCATCTTCATGAATAATTTTGGATTTAAATCTATCTGTCTTATCTTAGACAAGTCCAAAGTAATACTTTCCACCGCTTCAGCTTCCTAACAAAAAACACCCAAAAATATATATCATTTATCATGAAAATAATAACTTCTGTATATATATTTTAGACTAAATATAATTAAATTGATACACAAGCTAACATTCTTAAAAGAGCAATTGAAAAATAAAAGCTACCTTACCTTACTCTCCACAAATGTTTCATAAATATCTTCAGGATCCCATAACCTACTACGATGTTTCGGATGCTTAGATTCTTGACAAATGATTTCCTTCCCCAATTCTTATAATAAATCATGCATTATTAATATTTCTCCAAAAATAGTCACAAGAGATTTGTCAACAAGAACACTAATTATAATATCTGCATCTAACCCACAACTTTTGAGTATTGCCTTCACAACATCTATTTTGTCACATTTGAAGAAGCATGCAATGTCAAGAAAGACATCCTTCTCCACTCTATTTATGCCATTGTAACTAATTTGTAGCACATGTTGAATATCCTTATTTGGAACTTTTGACAATTGATTCAATGTACTTCTCCATTCATTTTCCTTTTTCCCAATCAGGGTAGAACCCAAAACCTTCAAAGCCAAAGGATTGCCTTGTGCATAATTGACCATTGAATTTGATAAGGACACCTAGTCATTTCTTGGATTTTTGTGTTTAAAAGCAATCTTACTGAAAAGTTGGAGGGCCTCATCATTATTTAATGGTTTAACTTTATATATATAATTAGTCTACCCTTCAAATACTTGCTTATCTCTACTAGTGATCAAAATCCTACTTCCTGAACCAAACCAACATGGATCTCCAATCAAAGACTCTAACTATAGTGGATCATTCACATCGTCAAGAATAATTAACATCTTCTTGCGACCAAGTCTTTTTATTAAAAATGGTCCAGGACCAACATTGAATGCATATTATACGGAATCTTTTTCACCTAATGCTTTTGAAATGAGCTCTTCCTATAACTTCTTAATGCCACCAGCCTCGACATTTTGTCTCACGTTATGTACAAAGCAACAACCTTGAAATTGATGGGACATATTATGATATATGACTTCGGCCGTAGTAGTTTTACCAACACCGCCCATCCCCCAAAATCCTAAAATACGAATCTCCAATGGGTTTATGGTGAATACTTCTTTAATTTCCTCAATGCGTGAGTCCATTCCAACCAAGTGCTCAAAATCATCACATGTCATCGATTGATTCAGTTTTTCTAAAATGTCTTCAACAATTTTGTTAATAAGTATATGATCATTCCTGTATATTTTGAAACACAATTTAAACCAATGAAAAGCAAAATAACCCTTTACTTGTATTGACCATACAAACTAAAACATACCTGAATTCCTTAGAATCAAACCCACTTAGATTGGTAGTTGTGAGCAAGGCATCCCTCCACCTTGGGATCTTGTGTACAATATAAGTATTTTGTTCGTGTTTTACAAAAGCTGCTGCAACATCATGGGACTGCTTCCTAATATGGGATGCATCTACCTGGTAAAAGATAGGTATGACAATTTGTCCATGGGTTCGATGACATTCAATGATCTCTACAAGCTCATCAATACACCAAGTGGAAGATGCATAGTCTTTTGAGAATACAAAGATAGCAACAGCCGAATCTTGGATTTCTTGGGGAAGGGACTGAGCAATTGCTTCTCCTCTTTTGAGTTCCTTATTATCAAAGAAGTTTAGGAGATCCTTTTGGCACAAAGTAGCATAGAGATGACTGGTGAAATTGCAACGAGTGTCCTCACCCCTGAAGCTTAAGAAGACGTCGTACTTCAATAGGTGAGATTCCAAAGAAGCAAAAGAAGAAGAAGAAGCCCTTATTGTTGAATGATAATTTACATCTCTCCCGTGGTCTTGACTAACTTCCTAATAACATAAGATATTTTTGTTGGAATGAATGACCACTACATTCTTTTCCACCTAATTCCCAGCCACCACATATGGTGCTTAGATTACCCAACAGCAAAAAGTGTGGGGTCATTCCACTGTACGCCCAAGAAGACTCAAACATTTGACTTTCCTTCTCTAATGTCCATATCAAAGACTCGAGAAGTTGAATCAAATGAAGAGTTACACTGCTTCAAGTTCAATTTGCAATTTCCTTGTGCTGTTATCATTGGAACAGAGGAGACTTCGCATTTGATGTAGATAAGATATTTTTGTTGGAATGAATGTCCACTGCATTCCTTTCCACCTACCCAACAGCAAAAAGTGTGGGGTCATTCCACTGTACGCCCAAGAAGACTCAAACGTTTGACTTTCCTTCCCCAACATCCATATCGAAGACTCGAGAAGTTGAATGAAATGAAGAGTTACACTACTTCAAGTTCAATTTGCAATTTCCTTGTGTCGTTGTCACTGGAACAGAGGAGACTTCGTATTTAATGTAGATAAGATATTTTTGTTGGAATGAATGTCCACTGCATTCTTTTCCACCTACCCAATAGCAAAAAGTGTGGGGTTATTCCACTGTACACCCAAGAAGATTCAAACATTTGACTTTCCTTCTCTAATGTCCATATTGAAGACTCGAGAAGTTGAATGAAATGAAGATTTACATTGCTTCAAGTTCAATTTGCAATTTTAGTGTGCTATTGTCACTAGAACAGAGTAGACTTCAAATTGAATGTAGAAATAATTTGGACCATTAAACAACTTCTCATTTTTTTTTGGCTGCCAAGATATAGTGAAATAACGCAAATACACTCAAAAAGGGGGGTGAATATATTATTGTGTTTACTCATTGGAAATCTACAATATATTTAATGTATGTGGTTCCTGTCTGAATCTGTTACTTAGTGAGCGTTTATGTGTTTACAGTTATTAGCCTTCACTCTCAAGCTTCTTTTGTTACCTTGTTCACTGGTGTGAATTTCTCTAAATGGAGCGAACAAGTCACTTTTTATTTAGGTGCTTTGGATCTTAACTTGGCGTTATTAGAGGATAAGCCTGTTGATCTTAATGATAATATTAAAGAGGTTGAAAAGGCACATCATAAAGCGTGGGCAAGGTCTAACAGGTTATATTTGAATTTTATGACAATGACAATTGCCAGCAACATTAAGTCCACTCTTCCTAGCTCTGAAAATCATAATGCTAAAGATTTTCTTAAGCTTGTAGAAAAAAAGTTTTGTTCTACCGATAAGGCACTTATAGGGACACTTATGGCTAAACTCACGAACATGAAGTTTGATAGGTCAAAGAGTATGCAACAACAAGTCCTTAATATGACAAATATCGCAGCAAGACTTAAGACACTTGGTATGGCTGTGGAAGACTCCTCCTTAGTGCAGTTTATCATGAACTCACTTCCTACTGAATATGGACGATTCCACATCAATTATAACACATTAAATGATAAGTGGAATATTGATGAATTGTCCAGTAAGCTTATTCAGGAGGAAGCGAGATTAAAGAAACAAGGAGTTCATTATATTAACCTAATGGGTAAAGGAGCTGGAAAGAAACTCAAACCAAAGAACAAGAATTTTAAGAAGAAAGGACCTGCTAAAGTTCCACAGGTTGCTGATGGCGAAAGGAAGGGACAAAAGTTAGATAAATGTCACTTCTGCAAGAAAGAAGGGCATTATCAAAAGATTGCCTAAAACGTAAGGCTTGGTTCGAAAAGAAAGGTATACATTATGTTTCTGTATGCTTTGAATCAAACTTATCTGAAGTTCCTTCTAATACTTGGTGGTTTGATTCTGGTGCCACTACTCATGTTTCCAATGTTATGCAAGGATTCTTTTCAATCCAAACTATAAGCCCAACTAGCAACTTTCTGTTTATGGGGAGCCAAATGAAGGCCCCAGTTGAACGTGTAGGGACTTACAGGCTCACATAATATATTGGGTTCTACTTGGATTTAATGAACACTCTCTATGTACCTTCAATTTCTAGAAATTTTAATTTTTGTTTCTAAACTTGATGCTAATGGATATACCTTTAAGGTTGGACATGGTTGTTTCAATTGTATAAGAATAAGTCCTTTATTGGTTATGGAATGCTTATGGATGGTTTATATAAATTGAAACTTGATGATTTTTTTTTTCTGAATCCTTATTTATTGTTAATCATAATATTGGAATGAAACGTAGTTTGGCGAATGAATATTCTGCTTACTTATGGCATAAACGTTTAGGTCATATATCCAAATAAAGGTTAGAAAGATTAGTAAAGAATGGCATTCTACCGAATCTAGATTTTACTGATCTTGATTTATGTGTGGAATGCATTAAGGGCAAGCAAACCAAACATAACAAGAAAGGAGCCACAAGAAGCAGTCAGCTTCTTGAAATAATACACACCGACATTTGCGGACCTTTTGACAGTCCGTCCTTTAATGGAGAAAAATACTTCATCACCTTTATAGATGATTTTTCACTGTATGGATATATCTATTTGTTGCATGAAAAATCTCAAGCTGTAAATACCCTTGAGGTGTTTGTAAAGGAGGTTGAGAGGTAATTAAATAGAAAAGTGAAAATTATAAGATCTTATAGAGGTGGTGAGTATTATGAAAAGTATGATGAATCTGGATAGTGTCCTGGTTCATTTGCTAAGTTCCTCGAAAGTCATGGCATATGTGCACAGTACACTATGCCAGGCATACCACAACAAAACGGTGCGGTAGAAAGGCGAAATAGAACATTAATGGATATGGTTATGAGTATGATGAGTAATTCCTCATTACCCAAAAGTTTGTGGATGTATGCACTTAAAACTGCTATATATCTGCTAAACAGGGTTCCTAGTAAGGTAGTTTCTAAAACTCCTTTTGAGTTATGGACTGGAAGGAAACCTAGTTTAAGACACCTACATGTTTGGGGTTGTCCAGCAGAAGCATGTATCTATAATCCACATAAAAGAAAATTGGATTCTCGAACAGTTAGTGGTTACTTTATTGGTTACCCAGAGAAATCCAAAGGATACAAGTTTTACTGTTCGAACCATAGTTCTAGAATTGTTGAAACAACCAATGCAAAATGTTTAAAGAATGGTGAAGTTAGTGGGAGTGTTGAAAATTAAGTTGTGGATATTAATAAAATAAGGGTTGATGTTCCATTACCTATAAATGTTCTTAAACCCACAATTACAACAAATGTTGTTCCTGCTTTGGAAGATCAAAATAATCAAGAACAATATTTAAATAATGAAGAAGCACCCTATGAAGAACCTAACTTACCACCAAATCATGCATAGGAACCAGTTGGTATAGCTTTAAATAAACCTATGAGGGTTAGAAGGTCAGCTATTTTTGATGATTATGTGGTTTATTTGCAAGATTTGGATTATGATTGTGGCATTGATAATGATCCTTTTTCGTTTTCACAAGCCACTGGTAGTGATAAGTCTGAAAGATGGATTGATGTTATGAAAGAAGAGTTGAAATCAATGGTTCAAAACATGGGATCTTGTTGACTTGCCAGAAGGTTCTAAACGAGTTGGCTGTAAGTGGGTCTTTAAGACCAAACGCGACTCGAATGGCAATGTTGAAAGATATAAAGCTAGACTTGTTGCCAAATATTACACTCAGAAAGATGGCATTGATTATAAGGAGACTTTCTCACCTGTCTTAAAGAAAGAGTCATTGAGAATAATTTTAGCATTAATGGCTCAATTTGATTTAGAGCTACATTAGATGGATGCGAAAACAACCTTTCTAAATAGGGATCTTGAGGATGAAGTTTATATGGATCAACCTGAAGGTTTTTCTATTGAAGGTAAAGAAAGTATGGTGTGTGAATTGAAGAAGTCAATATATGGACTTAAACAAGCTTCCAGGCAATGGTATATTTTCAATAATACCATTACTTCTTTCGGTTTTGAGGAAATCACTGTTGATCTATGTATTTACTGGAAGATCAGTGGGAGTAAGTTTATATTTTTAGTTCTGTATGTTGACGACATTTTGCTTGCTGCTAATGATTTGGGTTTCTTGCATAAGACTAAAGAATTTCTTTCTAAGAATTTTGAAATGAAAGATATGGGAGAGGCATCCTATGTGATTGTAATTTCAATATTCCGTAAGAGATCAGAGGTTTATTAGGATTTTCTCAGAAAGCCTATATTGAGAAAATTCTTGAGAAATTTAACATGAGCAAGTGCTCAGCAGGTGTAATTCCTATTCAAAAGGGAGATAAATTTAGTCTTATGCAATGTCCAAGGAATGATGTGGAATGTAAGGAAATGGAAACAATTCCATATGCTTCTGTTGTGGGTAGTTTGATGTACCTACAAACCT
>JAOQMM010000003.1:21789755-21802405 GCA_027563515.1 Erythroxylum platyclados | reverse complement strand
TTTAAACTCAAACCAGATGGATTGATTCAAAAATACAAAGCTCGACTAGTTGGGTCTCTTCTCATCAAAGGCTATACTAGACAGGTCTCATACTGGTTCTTCCTACGCATGTTTTCCTGAATTTAAGCAATTTATTAAATTATGCAAAAACGCCTGAACTTTGCAGAATTTATGGTTAATGATCGCAAGTCTTTCAAGCAAATTCATAATCCAAAAGTACTTGTAACTTTTTCTGTTATTAGTAAAATTGGAAACATATGTTGGTTTAAACCTAACTGTCAAACAATGATGTGTTGATTGTTTTCAGGCCGAAGATACATGATCTGGTTGAGAACAAAGTTGAAGGAGATGGTAACTGTTAGGTTTGTTGTCTTTTGAATTTTAAAAATTTATTTTCTTATCAGTAGTTCACTTCTTTTAGTTACTACTCCATGTTGTTAAAGTCTTTTTCGAATTTCAGTTCCTTGCCTTATCAGATCAACTTTACCGATCTCCTGAATACCACAAAATGTTAGAGAACAAATAGTAAATCAGGTTAGTTGACATCTGAATGAGTTAGTGTTAACGTAAACTGTTTTAATGGGGCGATACCATGTCTGTATATTAGACTAAAATTGGAATTTTCTAATCTGTATCCACATTGTATCAGCTCAAGTCTCACCGAGAAATATATGAGGGTTATGTTTCAATTGTTTTCAGTGAATATTTAAAGAAAATGAACAAGTTTGTTGCTCCACTTTTTTCTTTGTTTCCCTTCGAAAGCTTTCTGAGTGAATCCATGTTTACTCTGTTTATTCTATGGTTGGTACTAGGAGTGATGAATGGGGTGATAATGTCACATTGCTTTTATATGTCCAATAAGCTGCTGCAGATTCTGTACTAGCAATTTCCAATCTTTCAATGTTTCCTTTTCATTTTACCGATTTTCTCTATGTTTCTCTATTTTTATTTGCTTATTGGAACATATAAAAGTTATGTTCTCGAGTCTTAACTTTTAAATTTATGTAAGCTTTGTGTCAATTTTGTTCTGTTCTTTCTTATTTGGAAGCTTTTTGCATTGCGGACTAATGCATCTTGCCACCTAACTGTAGTATGGAATAAAGATATTTGTTATAACATCATTCAAGGATACATGTTACATTGAGATCTTGCCACACTCTCAAAAGTCGGAAGAGAGAGATTTTGAGACTGTAACTCAATATACCCTGAAGGAGGTAAACATTTTGGTACTGAGTATGTATCGGATCAGTTTTGAAATGGAGATAGATACATGCCTCATGGCATGTCATGAAACTTGAAATCTATGTTCTCTCTCATATTATGAGCTTTGCATATGTTGCTATGATCGAATGCAGTTCCAAAGTTTCGATTCATTTCTGGACAGAGTGCATGAATACTTTCCAGCTTTCTAGTTTCTTATTGCTCTTGTCTCATATTTGTTTTCCAGAGCTACCTCTGATGGATACTGGGAAGAAGAAGAAATGGTGGATGCTTCATGCTTGGAAGCTAAAGCCAAGGATATCTAGTGGCAAATCTAGCATTGAAGAGTTTTCATTCTGAATTTGCAGGAATCACAGAATTCTGTATTGCAAAATTAAGCTGTTGATCAATTGCACAGGTTCTCTGTCTTTATAATTTCGTCACTGATACTGCTAGATTTGTTTCAGCGTTTGAGTTCTTCTTGACATTGCTTCTTATGTTTTCTGAAATGATCTGTTTTGTGGTGAATATGGTACTTGCCATCCTTATAGCAAGCAATGAACTGATGTTGGTGCTTGTTCTGATACAATACCTGGCTAAGACAAGAAGAAGAAGAAGAAGAAGAAGAGGTTCCTAAAACCTGTAACTCGATCTAAAGAGAGTACTTTGTGGTCTAGCCTCTATAGATTCTCCATAGCAGAGATCAAGAATGCCATAAGTTATGGCAATGATAAGATAAGATTACAACAGGGGAGGCTTACAAAGGTGTTTTGCAAGTGGCCAAGTTGTGGCCATCAAACACATATATCAGCATAACTCCAGTGATTCTTTACAAAGGGATTGCAGGACTTTCAAGTGTTACACACCCAAACCTCGTTCGTCTCTGTGGCTGCTGCATTGACGGAGGCCATCTGTATCTCATCTATGAATATTGTTCCGCTGGCAATTTGGCTTACCATCTCTTAAGTAATATATCTTCTTTAGGAATATTTTGTTAGTATTCTATGTGTTTTTTGCTTCTTATAGTAACAGGATAGAAATGAGACTGTTTTCAAAAGCCTAAATATGCTATTCATCCGCTTTACATTATCTTCAAGTTGCTTAGTGGCTGTGTATAAGTCTGCAGGAAAAGACTGTGTTTACAAATATATTAGGTGTAAAAATCGACCATGGGATCTTTTAGGTTGGTTTTAAACTCAAGATTGCCTGAAATCTGATTAACTCAACATTGACACGTTAAATAAAATAAGAAAGAAAGAGACATGAGGGACATGATAGAAGACTATAATATAATAATCTACATAAAATTACTTGCACAAACACGAGTTCATTTTAAATTTCCCATTTGCCTTATTTAATACATTCAAGAATCAATTTTACCAAGTCAAAGTTCAAAATAGTTTTAAAATTATTCTCACCTGACATTTGGTTTCTTTCTAGTTCTACAGAGCCAAGCAAAGATTTTTTTAGATTAAAATCCCCTTTATCACTTACTTCCACTAACTCATAAAAACACTTTTCTTGCCTTTAATCTGCTAAAACTGTTCTGAGTTGCCTTGTGGGAGGCAATCGTGTTTAATCTCCGCAAGTAAGCCCCATCTGATGGTTATGATGCTGAGGATACGATTAATGGCTCGTTTGCGATGATCGAGCTTAAACGTTTTGCTATGAGGATCTCCATCTACTCATAAATCCTTCCAATTTCATCGGATTTAAACGTCTGAATTCCGCAGTCCTACCAACTTGTATTGAATAATTGGCTGTGCTCTCCAGGTGATAAGTTCTAAGATAAACCTGCACATATAGAGTGAAAAAATCCCATTCAAAAAGGAAATCATAATGGGAAAAAAAAAAGACCTGCCAATCTTGCTGATATGATTAGGAAAATTATGATTTTCTATCTTTGAGAAAAATTATGACCGAAACGTGAAAAGCTCAAAACTTGTTTTTTCTTTCTGAAAAGTTCAATACTTACAGTGATGAAAAGTTGTTCCCATGAAGGGCATAATTTCAGGAATGAGACTAAAGCGTCAATGTCAATTCTTTCATCATAGTCATCAATCCACCACAGTTCTTTTAGGTTATACAATTGGAGTTCCACATGAAAGGTGGATAGTGATGGATAGATCAGTGCCTGCAATAAGAATTATTAGGAATTTAATTGTTCCGATAGGCCGAAGTCAAAATAGGAAAATTTACTCTATGACAGAGGAGTTCCATTTACAGAGAGTAAGAACCGCAGCATTATTTATGGTCAACAGACCAGGATCAATGTTCTTGACATAGATTAAGCTATTTCGCTAAGTCCTTTCTCCGCAATCCAGAATCGTATCTGCCAGTTTAAAGTAATTATGAGGCCAAATCAATGGCATAGTTGCGAATTCATGAAGAATAACTCCACTTCCGTTCGTTGGAGGTGCTGTTCTTCTGGTCAGGTCATGGAAGTTCATTGAATTACGCCTCCTTCAAGTAAATTTCTGTTGCCTTTCTTTTTCTTCCTGAACAGAGAAATGCAGCGGAACTTGATCAACCCCCTTCAAACGAACAACTTCAACAGATTCTAATAGCACACTTCTACTATTTGGAAGATTGATTTATGCGTTCGTTGTTTATCAAACTCAGGGACGCTCCCGATTGATTTCCGTGATTGTAGGAGAGGTAAATTACTTTTTTCTTTTTTTTGATCGCCTTAAAATGATCAGAAGCAGAGAATTGCAATTGCCGAGTGTTGAGTGGTACTGAATAATGCACCTGTATTGTTATTGGACGAATCTAACTTTGCTGAATTTAAGTTGAGTAGGCTTGACAATATAGAGTCGGTTCAGCTCAAAATTGTTCCGACCCGGACTCTTATCCGAACGACTTGCTTGAACGTAAAGTTTTTAATGAAATAAAATGAAATAGTTTATAATAGAATGAAATGTGAATAGATGTAATATTAAAAAATTGTTATTTAGAAGGGATGGAATGGTTCATAATATAATATAGTGAAATGTTGTTTGGATAAGAGTTTATAATATAATATAGTATAAAATTATTTATTATTTTACGTTCTATTCTAAACTTCCAAATTGGAGGTTTTTCATTTTTATACGATTGAATGGAATGTAATATGAAACCCTCTTCTTCTATTCTATTTCATTTCATTTCATTTCATTATAAATCCTCCTCCCAAACAATAGAATAATATTATATTTTCTTCCGTTACATTAATAAACCTCCAATTAGGCTTAAGTTCAACATTATATATTTTGATGTTTAATTTCTTAAACTTATAGGACAATACAATATCATTTAGGTGACAAAACTCGATCGTTGGATCTTTCGAGTTAACTTTCGTGTCCTAGGTTATCTGATTAATATCCGAATTAAAGTTTAAGTAGTTGACATGTGAGTGTAAGAAAGAAAGGGACATGATAGAAGACTATTATATAATAATCTAAACAGAATTAGGTGCAGAATTACAAATTCATTCTAAATTTCCCAGAATCAAGCTATGCTTAATAAATCAAAGTTCAAAATATTTTAAAATTGTTCTCACCTAGCATTTGGTTTCTTTCTAATTCTATACAGCCATGTGAAGATGTTTGACATCAAAATCCCCTACATCACTTACTTCCACAAACTCATAAAACCATTTGTGTTCTGTTTTTAAACTATTAACATTGTTCTGACTTGCCTTGTGGGAGACAATCTTGTTTATTCTCCGCAAGCAAGTCCCATCTGAGGAAGATGACGATGATGATGATAAGATTAATGGCTCGTTTGCGGCGACCGAGCTTAAACGTTTTGCTACCAGAATCTCCATCTTTTGGTTTAGAAATCCTTCCAATTTTATCATTTTTAAACGCTTGAGTTCTGTGGTCTTCCCAACTTGTATTGAATAATTGGCTATGCTCTCCAGGTGATAGGTTTTAGGATCAATCTGCACATCAGAGTGAAAATTTCTTATTCAAAAAGGCAATTGTAATTAGAAAAAGTTCTTACAATCTTGCTGATATGATTAGGAAAGTTCTGAATGTCTATTTTTGAGAACAATTAGATGACTGAGACTTGAAAAGTTCAGAACTTTCTTCAGATTCTTTCTAAAAAATTCAACACTTACAGTGATAAAAAGTTGTTCCAATGAAGGGCATAATTTCAGGAATAAGACTAAAGTATCAATGTCAAATCTTTCGTCTGAATCATCAATCCACCACAGCTCTTTCAGGTTATACAATTGGAATTCCACATGGAAGGTGGATAGTGATGGGCAGATCAGTGCCTGCAGCAAGAATTATCAGGAGTTAAATTGTTCCAATACTGCAAGTCAAAATAGGAAATTTTTACTATATGACAGTAGTTCTTGCTAGATCAATACCGTGAAGGTCCATTTACAGAGAGTAAGAACTGCAACATTCTTTATGGTCAACAGAACAGGATCAATGTTCTTGACATACAGTAAGCTATTTTCGCTAGGTCCTTCTCTGCAATCAAGCATAGCATCTGCCAGGTTAAAGTGATTTTGAGGCCAAAACAAAGGCATTATCCCCCGATAACGGAAAGTTTTGAGCTTGTAAGACCTTATGAGGATAAATTTCAGATCAGGACAGTCAAAAACTGATAAATTTACAAGCTTTTTCTCCGAACCAACACTTATGGTCTGTAAACCATTGCAGGCTATGATTTTCAGGGTTTCAAGATACTGGAAATTCGATAGCAGAACAGAAACAATTTCACTTGTAAGATGACTGACAGATGCTAGATGCAATCTTTTAACAAAGAAAGTGGACATAGATGGTTGTTTGGCAATATTTTGGTGATCAAACCGTAATTGAAGGCCAAAAGGAACGGGAACTTCCTGATTTTCAGTGGAGAAACAAAGATGGAGTTTGTTGTTAGGACCAACAATAGCTAGGACCTGATCTTCGTTCTCAAAATGGAACTCAAACTTGCGGGTGTTTTTCGACGGATTCTGCTCATTGAAATTGTTCAGAAAGGTAGAGATTGCAGTGGCAATATCCTCTTTTTTGCCATGTTTTACTAATGACTTCTCCCACAGAAGTCTCCATCTTTTTGAGAGGAAGATAGTTTCAATAGCAGATTCAAAAGGGAGTAAAGAAATGATGTGCTGAAGCATCTCATCAGGTAGACCACTAATGATATCTTCCATAGTTTCCTCCATAACCAGCTTCCTGTGTCAAGTTTAAAAATGAAATTAGTCCTGTAGAAGTTCCAGTCTAAATTAGATTCACCGATCAATACTTACTCTACTGTTATGAGAGTATTGAGAAAGCTTCTTCTGGTTTGATTTCCTTCTCTTCTCAAAGCCTCAGGACTCCTGATTCCTGCCTCTTCTGTTAACACCAAGTCAGACATATCAGAACTGCAGGCATGGAGAGGAGTTTCTGAGACAACTCAGGAAGCCTTAAGCACGTAACATATTCACCATTTAAGGAACTTTGACTTGGTTAATTTTCGTCTTTTTTTAGTCTGATTCATCATTAATTCATTGTTAAGATTCACAAGCAAGTGATAGTTGACCCTGTGAGATCTGATTACCTAAGCACCAGATTCTACTGTTGAAGGGCATCTTTCCAAAATTCGGAAAATTGAACGCAACTACCATATGATTATATTGTGCCAATTTAATATCTTTGAAGAGTCAGCTCTTTTATCCTGGACTTTCCCGGATGGAGACAAGAACCACAAGAAATATTACACTATGTATATACAGACATACATACATACATATTTATATATATATACAATATAAAAGAAGGAATAAAATATTTATTCCATAAGTCTATCTCTCAATTTAGGAACATAAGAAAGTGACAAAGGGTAATTACAATTCTATGTTATTTTCGTTGAAGTATGATTGATATGAGAATGCATTTTTTCATTTGTTTTATTGGGTTGTAGAAGGGCAATGAAAGTATACGGACGCCATGAAAGCTTAGTTGTTTCCTGATTCTTAAAGCATAGTTTTGATAGTTTCAAGTGCACAATGCTCGGAAAACAGAGGTACTCTGCATTTCCTGTAATTTACGAGGAGAATAAGATAACCCCGTGCACCTTTCTGAAAATTATTTCATAGATTTAATCAGGAGGAAGAGCAATTATAAACAAGAAAATTTTTATTCATATAGTTGACAGACAGGGAATTTGATAATATCTGTCAAACGTACAAGGGAATGTCCTCTGTTTTTTCCTCTTTTTTTAACTTTTCATAATGAGATTGCAAACTCTGAAATGGGTATTACAGAGGAATAAAATTGTCTCAAATCTACGGATTCAAGGAAAATTCTGATGTCGACCAACCAGGAAAAAACAAAACTTTCAATTGCTCAACTGTTTAAAAATTCTGGACAGGGCTGAATAGGTTCCAACTGCTGATGATACAACCCCTACAGCAATAATTGCAATGCAAAATGCAACCTAGAAAAAGAAACAACAAAATCAGGAAAAGAAAAAGATAAATTGAAAGGAAAAGAAGGGTATTAATTTTGGATGCAATACCTGTAATGGAGTTACTTTTCTCCTCAGTATGCTCAAGAAGCAAGCACATGGAAGTATCAAGGTCTGCAATAGGCATTATTACTAGTAAGTTCAATACCAATTCTGATCTTCTGCAGAAAATTTATGAACAAATATGATTTTTGGCTAAGCTTCATTGTTGAAAATCATAGCAGAAAGTTTACCACAAGCATTGTAAGCAGAGATCCTATCAATGACAACACCAGACCTGAGAAAAAAAATGAAGTTCTTTTTAAGCAATGGAACTACAATCTGGTAGTAAAAGGCTAATCCTGTATTGCTTCACAGAAGCATATTTCAAGAGGCCGATTTAGTAAAATCGGAACGAACCGAAAAAGGGGACTGCAAGACCAACAACCAAGGTGGAGATCACAAGGACTGTCCTAATGCAGATAGCATAAAGATGAGACTTCACATGGTTTGAAGGTAACAACTCCTCCAGACTCATCGCCACAGGAGAAATAGTTATAGCATATGTGCTTTAGATTAAGGAGAACTAGTCTTCTTTATAGTTCAAGTGTTAAAAGCAGAAAAATTATAACTTTGATTTTTCTAAAGTTTGAACAATAATTTCTGAAAAGGATATTTGGTGAATGGGTTGATGACCTGCAGGAACATACATTTTAATCAGATTCTGACAGTTCTTTAAGAATTATCATAAACATTAAAACTAAGAAAAGTTAAAGATTCATACAGTCATCCACACAGCAATCTTTGAGGCAACAAGATTTTGGGGCAAATTGAGGGTGTACTGGGACTGGATTGATTCTCCAAACATATTATACCCCATAAAAGCAACTCCAGCATACATTAGAGTGCAAATACCAAAGCTGCAAAGTTCAGTGAAGATTTGGTAAAACCTCTGATTTTCCACGATAACGGAAAGTGATAATGGCAATTCCAACTTACCATGTCAAGAGAACTGCAGGGAATTTGCTCGGTTGCGCCATGGACGAATAAATGTTCGGGAAGACGGCATGCCCAGAATAGCAAAATCCATAGAGGCCAATAGCAACAGGAAGTGTTCCAAGGTTTAGCAGTGTCCCTTTGCTATGAACGTCAACTTGATCAACCAGACCAACCCAAAACAAGGAGAGGACCACTACCACTGTTGAAATTACTCCACCAGCTGGAGGAAATAGTACGAAACATTAAGCAAATCCTGTGAAAAACTGGTTTTTGGACATGAGACACTCACCAGATATGTAACTGAGGACAGTGAGATCACGAAGCCAAACTGTTGGAATGACAGCTAGAGTTGTTAACAGAGCAAATAAGTGGTGTGAATCCAAATCTAGTCCACCAATATTAATATGTGCATTTGGAAAAATTGATGACAAGTTATCACTTTCCAGAATAATATACTCAACACAACTGGCCTGCAGGTGAAGAAAATGTGTAAATTAGTTCCATAGCTGAAAAAATTTAGAAACTTCATTGTCCAAGTAATGGTAAAACATCGAAAAGAACAAGCTTTACTTACATATAACTCCACATACAGTATGATCTGCAACAAGCAAAGAAACAACAACCAGTAATGGCACTGTTAGTGGTAATCTTTTGTGTTTCATATGACTTGATTCCAAATCGAAACTTACTGATATGACAATCCGTCCGGCACTACCAAAAGCAGCTTGGCCAATATCTGGAAAAGTTTCAAGTCCAGGTTCACTATCCAGACAGCATCGTAAAAGCATTCCAGTGTAAAAAGATAGTACTCCAAATAGAAGCAATATAAAGAGACCAAGCCATCCTCCTTCTTTCACAGCGTAAGGAGTAGATAAAATCCCAACTCCACATAGAACATTCATCCCTGCATTCATTAGAACACCCTTTTTGTGTCATGAAAACTATAACATGTTCTGTCCATTACTATCTCATGTAATGAATCATAATAAACAGATCAACCTGTGTGAGATCAACTTACCATTGAGCACAGCTTGCCTGAAAGAGCTTTGCCTGGACATGTGAAGTTCATGTGAAACCCTGGAGGGCTTATCATCCTTTCTTATTGAAGATTTTCTTGGAAGAGGAGGAATAAGAGAACGAGAACTGCGTCTGTGGTGTGCCTGGTGTTCATCTTCTACCTTCTCTAGTAGAGGCTTTACTGTGGAAGGTAATGCTTCAGGTGTGAGCCTCCTCGTGAGTGAGGTTGAAAGAAATGAACTTCCCAACCTCGATAATGAAGAACTGCCCAAAAAGTTGACATTTGGAGATGGTACACTACTGTATAGATCAATGGATTGCCTGGAATATAAATCAACAGAGAAGGCTGAGTTCTTTGAGCTGGACTTTAATGCACACTGAGAACAGAGCACAAAGAAGAAAACAGAAACAAAAAACAGAGAGATTTGGAGATGACCTGTAACTTTGTGGCCAAGAAGTAGTGTAAGATCCAGGCTTGCTTTGTCGCCTGATCTCAGCGAAGGAAGTATCTGAATCTGACCCAGTTTCACCTTCTTCTCCTTCTCCGTTAAGTTCCTCCTCTGAATCTTCTTCATCACTCTCTATGTAAAAGCTCTGTTGTGAAACCGAATTCTTCATTTTCCTCCTACTCTGCTCTGACACCAAATTGCAGTACACCAATTCACGTTTGGTTTATGAGAATATAATCAGAAGCATATCCAGGAACCAAATTTAAAGGAAGGAAGAGACATTCAAACGCCTTTGTCCCAACTGAACCTTAGTTTGGTATGTTTCTTTATTGCATTACCTGAAATGGGAACCAAGAATAAACATCAGTCAACAAAAATGAGTTCCAGAAAAGGTAAAATCACTGACCATAACAAATATCAAAGAAAAGCTAGACTTTGAAACAGGGATATGCAGATTCTAAAGAAACATGCTTGAATTACTGAAAAAGATGGTATCTTTTACGTCAACTCTCTGTTTGTTTACTGGGAAAGCTCAGGAGAAGTAAATCGCAGAGTCGTTTGCGGAATGCAGACTCTTTGTGGTAAACTTTCGTTTTCTTTTTCGTTTCAGAACTTAAAAACTGCCTTAGAAAATGGGAAGGAAAAGAGAATTGGAACTTGGAATTTAAAACAACTAAAAGACAAAACTTTCAGAAATTACATGAACTGGTAATCTCCAAAACAGAGAGGAAAGACAGAGCAAAAGCAGAGCATTCTTAATACGGAAGACAAACGGCAATAACATAAAAGGCGAGAATAAGAGGGAAAGAGTGACTTCGTTTTTTATAGGCAGCTCGTAAGGGTCCATTTATAGTTTTTAATATAATAATTCATATTATTTCAATTATGCAAATAATTTAATTTGAAAATACATTTAGGATTGAAAATAAGTACAAATGTAGGTTAGATAAATATAAATTTCAAGAATAGTGGAAGTTTGTATTTAAAGTAAATTGATTATTATTTTAAAATTTAAAAGGATAAAATACAATTTAAAATTTAAATTCTAATGATTTTATGCTAAGACATACTAACTTAAGTTTATTGTTATCTTTAAGGATAAGATAATTAATTTAAAACAATGTAAGGATATTTTCTTTTATTTGAAAGTTACATTTAATATGGAGTTGTTTATTTATTTATTGATTTTTTTTCTTTTTTTTTTGGTTTAATTAAACTCATATTAAAACAACTAAAGGATTGCATGATCCTCACACCTAATTTCTTACCAATTAATACAATTATCACTTGTCATGACTTTTAGATAGCAACAAAAACATCAAGTAAACATTCCTGCGTCGGGTTTAGTTGTAACCTTATTTGTAACTAGTAGAGATGTTGTTTTTAAATGAGATTCTTTTAGATAGCAATAAAAAATAAATAGGAAACTATTTAATTATTTGAATGTAAGTAGAAAAACCAAGATAATGCTTTCGAAAATTAGTTGTGGTATTCAATTAGGCCCTAGTGTTAAATTAAAATTATATAATTCATTTTAAGAGTAATAATTGCAATAAATGTATTAGTATTTTTAAAAATAATCAAATTATATGATATTTAATACAATTAATCCAAATAGCAACAACAATTATTATAAAAAATGAAAAACAAGAAATTTTACTTTTACATGAAATCGGAATTTAGGCTATTATAAAAAAATAAAGAATAAATTTATTACTTGTCATAATTTTTTAGACAGAAATTAAAAATAATCAGGAAAACTATTTTATTTCAATGTGAGTAGAAAAAAACCCAATATTTATGCTATGCAAAGTTAATTGTGCTATTCAATTAGGCCCTAATGTTAAATTAAAATTATAGAAATCCTTTTGAGAAACAATTGCATTAATTTATTAAGTTCTTTTAATATTCAAATTACATGAGATTTAATACAACTAAACCAAATAATAACAATGTACTCGACTAAGCATGATATGATGAAAATCTATATATGATGTGATTATCTAAAGCATAAAACAATAAAGGATAGTGTAAAATGGCTCAAAATGAGTCTAATTCAGATCGAACTAAATTAAATTAGATTATTTTTAAAACTTAAAAATAACTTTATTTAATTTAAAAATACATAGTTTTTAAGTTGAACTAAGTTGAATAGTACGAATCTAAACTTAATTCAAAGTTCGAAGTTCTTTTTCAAAGTTCGAACCCAACCCAAAATACAACTAATTCAACCTAAACTTAACGATTTCAGCATAACCCGAACAAAAATGTCATCTCTGCAACTCTGCATGTGTTATGTTGGAATAGAGTTGAAGAACTTGAAGCATAGTGGATAAGATGGGTGTCCCATATGCAACTACAGAGACCGATCGAATTCCATAGACGATGAGTTTTGTTCGTTTTCTGATCTCTCTGTATCAAAACTTGACACAACGTTACTTTTATTTTATACCATACACATGTCTGGCTAGCTGATCATGGAAGAATATAACATATAATATAATATTATATATATTTATATATATATATATTAAAGAGAGATTATATCACGAAAAT
>JAOQMM010000003.1:21766938-21778052 GCA_027563515.1 Erythroxylum platyclados | reverse complement strand
AACTTAAATTTGAATTTTTCAAATTTTTAACATATCTAATTTATTATCAATTCTACATCAAATCTTGCACTTTTAACATGATCAAAATTATTTATTAATTTATGCAATTTGTATTCTAATTCCATGTTGGAATTGACTTTTTTTTTCACCCCGTATATTTATGAGAATTTGAACCCTACATTATGGGATAATGCATAGAGCTTTAATCATCAAAAGCCAGTATGATATCTCCCTTTTATGCTATTAAAAATCAACTTTTATTTAGGGGTGGCAATGAATTAGACGATGACCTGCAACTCGGGGCCTAGCCCTCTACCCTGAAATTGTTTTAAAAATTAAAAATGTGAAAATGATATCATTTTGCTTATAAGAATCAAGCTTCACTAAACTAATTCGGCCTATCCCCGAACTTTTTTAAAAAATTAAAAATGCAAAAATGATATTATTTTTAATAAAATAATATTATTTTGCTTCTAAGGGTCAGGCTTCGGGCCGAGTTGAGCCTGGACAACTCTAGTCCTAGCCTAGCCTTAAAGCCCGATTTTTTAATAACAAAATCATATCCAAGACCCAGCTCGAGATTTACTCAACTCACGCCTGATCTGTTAACTCAGGTCGAGGTGAGGTGGGCCAAAACTGGTCAGATCCAATTGCATCTCTACTTTTATTTATTGTAAAAAGTGAAAAAAAAAGGACTCCCCAAATACTAATCACATACTTTTTATACACAGGTGGACCGGTCCCATGATTCGTGTGGCCTCAAATTACAAAGTACAAAGTCGATGGTTATGATCATTCAATTTTTGGTATCATCCGTATTAAATTTTTTTGCTATCATATTTCTTTGAGATGGGGACTCTACATATAGGTGCATTTTAATCGATCATGCTGACGAGTGGTGGGGACCGTTGATTCCATTGGCCAACCTCATTGACTTATGCAAGATCATACCAAGAAACTTGGGTTGCAAGCACACATTTAAATAGTCTGTCCTGTGATCAATTCAACTTTGGTTGATCAATGAAGGGAAAAGGTACTGAGAGTCTATATGGGGGGGACCATGAACTTTTAAAGTTTCTTAATTTTAGTACAAATAATAAAAATTTTATATTTTTTAATAAGTTATGATATTAATACTTCGTCATTTATTTATTCAACAAATTTATAAATTTAAAGTAATAAAAACGTAATTTACCGAATCAAACAAAGATTAATTCTCGAGTGCAAAGATAAAAACGAGTTTAATTATGAGGCTTATACAAAGATTTGGTAGTAAATAATAAATATTAACACAAATCAAAAACCATTTCTTAAGATATTTGCTTGAGCCACTTAATATTAAGATGGATAGGCCACTATCAATGAAAAGTGAGATGTTTGGTGTTCTTGTACCATATTCAATAATACGACGTACAAATATGCCCAACTTTTTTTCCTTTCTTCAAAGTAAATTAATGGCTGTGAGCTACTGAAGGGAAGAAGATGTGGCTATGGAGTTTGCTCTCCAGATTGGCTTTCACCATTTTTTTTCATATTGTAATAGAATTTCATGCTAATGTGAATTGAAAAATGACACAATTTTCACAAAATTATCACAAATTTTTTTATTACTTATAATCACGATAGAGAAATTAGATAGAATAGAATTTGATATGAGCGAGTGATTTTATCTCTTATTTTAATTAAATTATTAATAAATACAAAATAATTTTAATAAGATAATTTAAATTACCGAAATTTTATGACAGAAAGGAAGGATTAATCTAAATAAACTATTATAATCTTGAAAATTCTAATTTCGATATCATAAAAAATATTAATTTTCAAAATGTCTATTAATATTAAAAATTTTGAATTTTATTTTAAGTATTGATAATCAAATTTGTATTCAATTTACTTTATTTTAAATTCGAATATGAACATTTAATTATATAATTTTAGTCTTTTTGTTAAATTTGTATTCTAATTTTATCCTAAATAATTATTGATTATATATATTTGATATATTCTATAAATAATTTAAAAAGAGATAGAATCTAACTCCTAGAAAAACCTTACTAGAACTTATATAATTTAAACACTTCATTCTATGCAAAAACATTACATTTCATACAAGAATAAGCAAAGAGAAGTTATTTCTAAGGTTTTATTTTTACCGGAGAAGAAAGCATCAAATCAAGAAGTGAAAGATTTGGCAAGCAACGTCCAAAAAACTGAATTATTTGCATATGCATACAAAGCCATTCTTAACAAGAATCGATTTGCCATCATCACACAGTACACATTCAAGTTGTTTTTTATTGTTCAGTTCTGTGTGGACCTTAAGAAGGAAAAGGATCATCTTCTGCCCTTTTCCTGCACTTATCACCTTGACGTAACAGCTCTTGTTGTCACCCCCACATTCACACGCCTTTTAAGATTCTTTCTTCAAATTCACCTGAAACTTAAAATGGATCAAACTAGCGATTATGCTGTGATTGCAGGTTATTACGATCGTAATTACGATAAATTACAGTAACGAACTTGTAACATTAAAGAACTTTATACATGAATGATGAAGCAGTCACTACCAAAAAATATACATATATCGATAAAGGACTGTCCTTTTGAGCATCCTCCAACTATAGGACATGGAATAATACCAGGTTGCATTTGCAAGCTTAATAGAATATTAAACCAAAAGGGTTTAAGTTTTATAACTCAGGATCTAAACCTCCATCATCGAATATATAAATTACTATACGATCATGTGCAGTTGAAAAACAAATACAAAATTTCAGTCAACTAGAGCCATAATGATCATCTCTTTTTTTTTTCCATTTTTTCAGGTGAATTACAGCTATTTGTTTTTGTTTTTGTTTGGTCTTAGCATGTGGGACATTCTGCCAGAACAAGCCTGACTGTAATATGTCCTCAACCTAGTTAAGCTCAGTCCCACGAGATTTAATTTGAATACCTTAGATGTGATATTATATATCTATTTCTCTCTATATCCTCATGCAAACATTGTAAGCACCAGCAAGTTCCTATGAGATTCTTTTGTAAGGCCGACTCATATATAAGAAAATGGAATAAAATTGAGGAAACATCAATATCCAAATTAGCATAATTTAGTATCTTTAACATGCTCAAAAGCAACAGTGGATAGTACTTCATTTTACTGTATATTTCCAAGAAATAATACACTATATCTGTTCTATTCTTGCAGGATGATTCACTAGCACCTAAACCAAAAGGAACTTTGAAACAAATGGGGTTAAAAATGGTGATTTAGGTCATCCGATAATAATTTCTGAAAAGATCACAGTAGCTAATCAATAGTAAAAATAGGCTGAAATTAGGAGGATTCCATCTAAAAGTATCAAGACTTCTCTTGGTAATTGAGGATAGCCGCCTGTTATATTTGCTTCTAGAGATGTTTATATACATTTTTTGTTGATCAAATATCAGAATTACTCTATCAAATTTATGGTATTGTATACTTTTCTTGGCTGAGACATAAAATTTAAGAGGCAAAGGAACAAATTCAAAGCAATCTGAAGATTTTCGCAACTTTTCCATTTCAGTTAAGAGGCTTCAATACTGCAGACCTACACAAGTAAGAATTCCCTACTTGGTCAATATCTATGCTAATCTTCTTACTTGTTTAGTCCTAAACTTCTTAGGAATAGACCAAAAAGACAAAGAAAAACCCTAATTCAGGAAGAATTTGGCTTCTTTTTATGAGAACCCTGATAATAAGTACATCAATGGACTGTATTCCAGATGGTAAAGCTCACAAAATACAGAAATATGAATTAAACATGAAAAAAGGCCATGGAAAATATCCGAGAACTCTCACCTGATTCCTGTTCCAATGATCTTGTATGTTTGTCCCTGTCCTTAATTTGAAATAGTATCTTTCATTTCCTGTAAGAGTACAGATAAAAAGGAGGACCCCAACACACTAATATCAAGAAGAATTGCAACTGGACTTGTACTACATATGTTCTGTACAGCCCAGAAGCCATTATATAGTGTCTGACAATAATTACTCAGAGAACCCACCAAATTTAGGCAAAAGTTAGAGTAAAAAGGAGAAACAATTGAAGCAGCTTTACCATGTTTTAGATGCAGAAGATCTTAGATCCAGCTACTTCAGGCATAGTCATTCATCGCCGATGCAGCATCATCAAGATTCTCATGCTCAGATAACACTTAAACAGCACACAAAAGAGCTTGTACTTTTTACCTATAACAAAAAACAAGCCTTGCTTGCATGTGAATCTTGATGATGCTGCACCTGCAACCAATGACTGTTGATCAAAGAAAGATCAGAGTTTTCACCTAATCGATCCCATCTAAGAGAAGAGAACCCCATGTATATACCCATTAAAGTTTTTGTATACACTTAGTTACATATACACGCATACGTGTGTGGACAACAACATGGGAGGGATGAAAGGAGCAAGAAAGCTTGGATCAGTCGATCTTGATGAAGCAAAGTGAATGAATGAATAGAGCGTTCCTAGGAAGTAGGAAGTAGGAACTAAGAACGCAAATTCTTCTACCATAAAACTAATTACCCTTTACTTTATTGCCTGTATAGGCATACATACTTAGACATTCCAACCATAGATACTTTCGTTTCCCATGTTTCTTGATGATCTGAGAGAAACCCTCAACTATTTAGAACTATAAAACATTGCCCATGAAAAGAAAAGGACTGATAAATTTAAGGAAAGGGCAATTTTCAAGGAGAAGAGCCAACTACTTTTTCTGTTCTGATGATTTATGAGACGATTCCAGGGAAGAGTCTAATCCTCTAACTGTTTTTAGAAAGCAAAGTGACTGGAAAAGAGAAATCAGATAATATAGAGAGATAACCTCATCAGGACGAAACAAGGGAAAAACATCCATTAATAGATTGAAGCTGCTTTGAAACAAATCATCAATGGTGAAAAAATGTAGTAGTAGAAGAACATGAAGTGGAGTGATGAAGATCTAGTGGCTAGTTGATGAGGAGAGTAGGTAAGGCGAGGAGGGCTTTTGCTAGAGGTTCTTTATATACACATACGACTTCACTTGAAGCCAATCTCTCTTTGTCACCGATGGGTGCACACTATCCTGGCCTCTTGCTCTTGCCTTTGTTTTCTTGGTCTCTTTTTATTAATATTATTATTGATTTATTATTTTAAGCTAAAATATGGTACACTATAACATTAGATGTTCTGAGTTGACATATTCCTACTATTCTTTAAGAACCCTTTCTTCTTTGGTGAATATAAATCATAATTTGAGGGGAAGAAGGTTGAGATTTAAAATTTTTTAAGGATATTTAAATAATCGATTTGTGGATATAATAAGATGTTTGCCGCCGATTTGAGCCATTTTGTAAGAATTTATTGTGCTCTAATAAGAAATTGAAAAGCTTTTATTATTATGCTAAAATTAAAAAATTTAATAAATATAGCACCTACACAAAAGTGAATCAAAAAAATATACTATATATTTGTAACGGATTAGTGTAATGATAAGTGAAAATAAGAGAATTAAAGTTCGAATCTTAAAATTAAAAGGAATTTAATTATTGTGTTCCTAATTAGAAGAAAAAAATATTTCATAATCAAAGAAAAAGAAGTATTATATTTTATATCCTTCTTTTATTTATAAGGTATTATATGATTTTCCATATGCATCATAATCATATCGTGCGTCTGGAAATGGTATAGTCTTAATTACATATTGCTTTTATTGCCAAGGGAAGACAATGAAAAAAACTCTCTCCATTTGGAACCCAAAATCTCCAACACATTTAGTGCTATTAAATTATTAATATACTCTTGTGAACTAATGTCTCTATGAATCTTGTCTAAGGTGATGAGGATATAAAAGCATATAGTTGGGCATAAATTGTAAGCCCTACAATGTTTGAATTCACAAACCTAAACTTCAATATTGTATGCATTAAAAACTTATATAAGGAAAAAAAAAGTTTATTGGTGGGTATAGATGACCAATAATATTATAAATAGTAAATATTTATTATTTAATAATACTTATTATTAATGACTATATAATTGGTCCTCTAATATAATAATTATTATATGAAATAAATTAATTTTCCTAGTTTAAAAATAGAATAAAATAATCATGGAGCCTTATTTTTTATTGAAAAAACAATAGAAAACTAAACTTTTGATATTTTACTGATATATTCTCATTTAACTATTTAAAAAAAGTAAATTCTTTTTAATTATAAAATTTCTAATAAAAAAATTTACACATAAAAATAATAAGCTTGAAAATTTATGCAAATAATTCGTGTTCAATTTAAAAAAATTATAAATAATTTGATAACAAATAACTTAAAATTTTTAATTAAATATGATAAGTGAACAAAAAAATCATTAAAAAGCGACAAAAAAGGATTCAAACAAGGGTTGATTGATTATTCAAAAGTTGTTCCACAACAACTCCAATTTGATTGTAGTTAAGTTTAGGTGAAAGAAAAAGAAGAGAAAATGGAGAATATGATAAGGTTGTACATTCTATGTATATTGGTAAACGAAGACCTCTTCCCAATCAAAATACATATTTTAAGTGGACTGCTTAGACTTTTTTATATTATTATAAGGAAAAATAAATAGAAAATATCTCTTTATAGTGCCGTCTTATCGACTTGTAGATGATTCCTAGATTAATAGCTAAGGAATTATCAAATTAGAACGTACTAAGAAAGGAGTTTGAAAGGGACTAATACGTATTTTGCATGGAAATTTAATCTAGGAATCTTGTTAAAAAAGAAAAAAATAATAATAATGTCAAGCAATTCATGTTTGGTACGCTAAGTCAAACATAAATTAGCTTTTCGATGGAAACTATATTGACACTGATCTGAATTATTGTCTGAACATAACAAGACAATTCGCAAGAGAGTTAATATAGAATTTGATTCATGTATCTTTTCATGTATTAAAGAACTGATTAAAAATATATACATATATTAACGTAAGAAGTCAGTTTTCATGGGACTAACTACAAGGTTAATGTCCCTAGATCTTGGACTCGGTCAGATGTTGCTCAGTCCATATTATTTAAATGCTTATTACTATGTTTTATCGTTGAAAAGTAGGCAATAGGGTGGAACTTTCGAAGAAAGTCTAAGTTTTAGAGGAAGTAGGTACTACTATTTCACTTATTTAAAAGAATTTAAATAGACAAAAGGTGTGAATTGTGACTTAAGGTCTTTTAAAAAGTCTAAATTATGTCTCATCAATATCAATAATATCAAATTATAATTTAATGTTTTCAAAATAGTAATGATAGTATTATAAATATTAACTAAATTAAAATTTGGTCATTTTTAATATATAAATCATAAATTTAGTTTATGTCTTGTCACAATTAAATAAATTAAATTTACTAAATATTTATAAAACTTTTAAATAATTTTTTTAAATATTGAACGAAATGTGTGATTTTCATTTTAACATTTTACAACGTGTCTAAATAGCTCTCAATAGTTATGTTTATTACTATTTTTAGGGTATGATAAGTATTATTTTGGTAACATTTCAATGTAATGAATATTAATTTAATAACGTTAATATGCAAAATTGGTGTAAAAAGTAAGAACTTATTTAGATTTTTTAACCAATTAATATGCAAAATTGGTGTAAAAAAATCAGTAACTACATTCTTGATGTATGTAGTTACATATAAATTTTTTATAATTTTAAAAAACCGAAAAAAGAGTTTAGGACCTATAATTTAAGTGTTTTAGAAGATTATATCAATTCAAAATTTTTAAAAATATTAAACTATAATTTACATATATAAATCATTTTTTTGTTTATTTTATATAAAATTTATTTATAATTTTAATATGAGAACTCGTAATCGAGTAATAATCATATCTACAATTTAAAATTTAAGTATTTTGAAAAATTATAGCTATTAAAAAAATTAAATTAAATTAATTTTTTATATGTAAAGCACTTTTTTATTTTCTATATAAGACTTATTTAGAATTTTAATGTAAAAACTCATCCTGAGAAATAATGAGAATTTATATAATTTCAATATGTGTGTAATATATCTTAGTGTTTGTTAAATTTAATTGTCTCGTTTATACTTATAATTTCTATTGTATTGATTTAAAGATGGAAGTAAAAAAAGTGAAAAATGGTACAATTTCTCCCTTTTACAACCCATCTAATTAAAAATGGTAACATACTTATTGTGTATTATTAAGTTCTAATTAATTTTTAATTAAAATTAAAATTAAATTGAGATAAATATCTAAAAAATGGTCTCTTTACTAATGATTGCGTATTATTAAACTTTTTTAACCCTTTTTTTTTTTTGCTAAATTATTATTATGCTCGTCGAGACAAAATTCGGGTCAATTTTCTATCTCTACATGGCAAATGAAGAGAATCGTACGTAGCATAATAAAAGAGGTATGAAAATGATCAGAAAATAACCTACTTTTTCTAAAAGGCTGCATGTGGCAGAATCTGTATGGTTTTGCATAGAAGAAGATACGTCATTTTCCATTCAATAGTGGTCGTTCGTGGTAAGCCCATACACACATATATATTATCAGCAACTACTTACAAACTAGACATACACCCCCACAAAACCACACTTTAGTGTGTCTATATGTATATGTGTGTGTGTTGTGACACTATTATTATTTGTTTCATTCGAACAAGTCCCACACATAACATCATCTTATTGTCATCCATTCTAACTTTCTTATATGTCATCACTTTTGTTCACATCGATTGGCAATTCTTGATGTTTAAGTTTCACACTATAGATGATTTTTCAATTATCTGCTTTTAACAATCATTTATGATGGAAGACCATAAATTTGATTTGAATTTATGTTCTAATTGAATATTTTCTAATATATGGAAAATAATTTTTTTTATGATTTCAAGATTTTAATACTATAACTTATTTTGTTAGGTTAATATTTATTTCTAAAATTATAAATCTATTTTTATTTTTTATCTTTTATTTTTTCCTATGATCAATGAATAATTTATCTACTTTATAAATGGAATTTGACTAAAAATTTTATGAATGTTTTGATTCTTGATTATCAAATTTTGTTGATTCGGTTTGAAGTTTGAGGGTCAAATTCAAATTGATAAAATTTTAGGTTATATTTAAATATCTCAAATTAATTCTAATAAAATAATTTTTTTTATTTAATAGTTAAAATAAATAAATAAATAAATAAATAAAACTATATCATTTTATTAAAATATAATCAAAATGATTTCATTTTAACTTTCAAATTAACTAAGTTTTGAATTATCCAAACTTAGGTAATTGATGATAGCTTAAGTTTGTGTTTCATTAAAATTTTGTCCATTTTAACCGGTTTTGTTCACTCCTCTGGCTGAAGAACCTTAACTCTTTAAAGTAGTGGTACTCTCCTTTGTCTCTTGGATGTATATGTGATAAAAAGGCAAAAAGTGGAGTTGTAGGACAAGCTCTTCACCACATAAAACTCTGAAAAAGAATAGACCAAAATACAAAGTGCAGATTCTTTATGTGTCAAGGGAAGGGACCAACTTAAATCAACACCACTTCAATCTCCACCGATCAAAAAAATTGAAGATATTTCAAAAAAAAGGAGAGAAAACGTATTATTAGATAAATTATATATATATATATATATATTAGAGTTTTGTTCCATCCCAAATAAAATTTCATTTTAATATATTTTAATACATGACGAATTGTTTAATTTAGAAAATTATTCATTTACTTTTTAAAAATAATTAATATTCTTTAAATATTACTTATTATATCTTTTATTGTTAATCTTTACCATAGTTTATATGTTGGGTATTATGTACTGCATTACGTTTTTTATTTTTATATATTTCTATTTATTTGTATGTATTTATATTTTGTATCATCAATATTTTGCATAACACATGGATTTATCGAAAAAAACATCTCTATTAGATAGAAGTAAGGCTGCATATTATTGAATATCCCATTCTTCCCAAATTCTGCATTTTAGTAGAACTTTTACTTAGTGTTATTGATAGGCGTAATTAATAAATTACGCCTATCAAGTTAATTACACAAACATATAATAGAGTTAATGATTAATTTATAAATAATAAAATTAAAAACTTTTATTTGGATTTTTGTTAAAATTTAAAGGTCAATTCGAACCTTTAATTTTTAAAAAATATATATTATGTTCTGTTATTCCGGTACAATGATAAGGCTTATTAATTTAATTACGTGGAATATCATTTTCCCATCTGGATCGTCCTTGAACCATGTTACAAATTTAAATATTTTAATTGCCAAATAAATATTGACCAACTTTGGCTAAGATAATGTTTGAAAACTATCGAGTCGCTTTCATTTCTCTGTTTATAGTACAATCTGTCATTAAAATATACTTAGGGTGTATATATATTTTTAATGTCAATTAAATAATATAGTCACACCAGATAGATATTATTAATTAAGGAATCACTTGACCCACATTTCCAAGTTCCATGTGCAATTTAAAATTAAATAAAGGTATACTAATCAGCCGCTGACAAAAGGATGGTCTTTAACTATAAGCAACAACCATAGAATCTTTAATCCTTAAAAGAACATGTTAATGGTGTGACCACACAATTATGGGATAATTACGAGGTTTATATATGCATGTGTGGGTGTGTACTTGGTTCATCACAAATGCCATTAATAAATAGCATTAATTTAAGGGGATGCATATGGTTTTTATTTTAATGTAATGTAGTTTTGTGCGTAAATCTAATTATTAATCTTTTAAATTCAGTCTTGTTAATTATTATTTTGCACTTAAGATTGTTTTAATATCTTTAATAAAAATATTTTGTACTATTAACAAAATCCAACTTAGACACAAGGTCGAGAACTTAATGTGTAAATGATTTGTAAATAGAAGTAATATAAGAATAAAATAAACAAAGTAAAAAAAAAGAATTTACAAAGTCCGATCAATTTTATAAATTATAATCACAAGCAAAGGGATAAATTCTTTTATCGCAATAAAAAAGGATATAAACAGCAATAACAACAATTTAAGTACATAAGACTCTCTGATTTAGTTGTAAAGG
>JAOQMM010000003.1:21751000-21766838 GCA_027563515.1 Erythroxylum platyclados | reverse complement strand
GTTACTCCAAAGTTTGCCCTTAAAAAAAAGAATATAAACATAAGTATAATAACCAATTTTCAGTATTTCATTAATTAATTTAATTTTTTGACAATTTTTTATAAAGTTGTTGAACAAAAACTGCTCTTATCTTTATTTTTTATAGAGAAAAGTTATTTTATTTATTAAAAATTTTAATTTCAAACTTATGAAAGGACATATTAACAATAAAATATATGCTCTGACACTAAACTAGTATTTTATTGATAAGATATTTATAAATAAATGTTAATAAAAGTTTTAATGTAAAATAATTAATAAAATTTAAATACTGAATTAAAAAATTTAGGGATTGACATATTAAAATAAAGAACATCATTAAGTTAAAGCATTTTCTAGTTATTTGGGGTAGGTTTATTTGTTGGCGTTAGTTGGACCACGTTCAATTAATATAAGAGACACTTCTTGTTCTTTCATACAATAAACCAGAAACAGTTTTTAAATTGATAGCCAATACGGTCTCCTTAATGCTGAGCAAAGAATAAATGAAGGGAATCATTCCAAATGATGATAACGGGTCAAGTTAGATTCGACTAACGATTTTAATCGGAAGTCGAGTTTCGAAGTTCAAATTCATTTGAACTATTTAAAATAATACCGTTTTAATATTTTTAAAATAAACTTAAAATGACGTTATTTTGCAGTAGATTGAATTAATTAGGTCGGATAAATTGTCCGTCGTAGTTGTTGTATTTAATTTATGGAACTGAAGCTAAAGTTGAAAGTAATGTATGTTGCTCCCAATTGAAATTCATCAACTGAAATAAAATTTGTGTGCTTGGAAGTTGGTGAATACAAGTCAAATTGGAGTAAGTGAAACGAACGAACGAGATGGAATGTGAATATGACACATGATTTGTGGATAAACCATATACACTTAGCTGTCTTCGCATCATACCTTGTAAGAACTGCACTGGACAACTAATCTCCTGCAAAATGTCAATTACACAGCCAATTCAACCATCCAACACTAATGATATCTAATGTTGCAAGCATGAGCTTGACCCAATTCGAAACTAATTAGTTAAGTTCAAATTTATCTCAATATTATTTTGAATAGTTTGATTAGACTCGAATTCAAACTCGAGTCACCTACTCAAATACAAAAGAGTTTTGAATTGAGTTTAAGTCACATGCATAATTTATACATATTTGGTCTTCTCTATGTTATATTTGAAAAGAAAAGTTTGCTCTTATTCAGCAATTTTTGTGCTATTGTCTATTTTCTTTAAGGTTATATTTAAATTTCGGACTAATTAATCCAAATTTTATGAGTAAAACTCAAGTTAATCATATTTTAACTCAAAAAATTTGGCCCAAATAAAATTTATTTAGATAAAAACGTAATTTTATTTAAAAATTGGTCAACTTATAATTTGAACTCAACTCGACTCAATACTTACCTTAATTTTTGGATGGGTTGATGCTAAACCTGCAAAATTGCCGTGACATTCAAATAATGAAAGTTAGATTCATTGGTTAAACACTTAGCAAGTGATGCTGATAGACCAATAAAGATATGTCACGTGTCCATATTCACACTAACAAAATGCATATAAATAGTAATTAACCATTGGATCCCAATTAGCAATCTCTTATAATAATGACAATTACAAGGTTAGTTGCTTAGCTGGGTGTGTGATTAGGTGGGGTAATTAAGCTTAATCAATGTAATTAAGTAGAGATCATGTAACCAAACCAATTAACTAACTTTGGTAACTTAGAATGATGGGGCTATATGCCTTTGTCATGGCCAACAACCTAGTACTACAACTACTTTAGCACCCACGATCAAACTTGCTTTTTTGTCTTAAACTCTGTTTTCACTTTCTTCTTATCCTCTATACATACAAAACCCTCTTTTTTAATCTCCTTTTTCAAATTAAGGATAGGTGTGGTAGGTAAAATTTAGCTTGTTACATCACAAAACAATGCTTCTTGCTTTAGTTAACTTGATTGAATCTTTAACTAAATATTACAACCTTTCCTTCATATTTTTTAAAATAATTATCTAAATTTGACTAAATAAATGTAAATCTCAAATACAAAATTTTAAAATAAGTTTTATGATATAAAATTATAATTTTAAAATAAAAGATTCGATTCAATAAAAAAATCTGAATTAATCATTCGTTCATATGACTCATGTGATTGATTATGATTTGCTTATGCAATAATCCATTTATTGTCGGTTATGATTCGACCTAGTGACACTGATTCCTAATTTGTTATATAATTAACTTAAATTTATAGATAATAATACAATCGTTACATATCTATCCAAATGTCATTATATCAATTATTAATCTGATTACTTAAAGTAGCGGAAAGTTAAACATGACATCTCATTTATGAAGCGTTTGGATTAAGTAATCTCCTTAGTCGTTTAATTAATCCTTAAACTTTCTCGAAATTGAGGATTTGTCCCTAAACTCATGCCTTGTTAAGATGGTATGTCGCTAATTGTTGTTGCATTAGGACGAAAGTAGTCGGCCATTTTCACTATAATTATTCCCACTTTATGTTCACTTGATGTTTGTGTTTAGATTCTCTTTGTGAAGCTCATCCACATGGACTGTGCTGCCAGCCTGGCATCTTGGAGATAGAGTCATAGAGAGAGTTGAAGAAACCTAGGACTTACCTATTCCCACAAGGATTTGCAAAATCTTAAGTTAAATCACTCACTAAACAAAGTGTTTAATTTCTTGTTTTATTTTGGGCTGAATTGGACCTTTTGTTTTTTGAAAATCTTGTTTGGGCTCAAATAAGCCCTTTAGAGCCCAAATCAGTACTCCATCATGTGGTCTAACTTTTCATTAGTAATTTTTTTTAAAAATCAAAATCCCCTTTTTACATTTTCAATCTCAATTTTCATCAATCTTTTAAAATTTGGACCAGAAATTGAATTAATATGATAAGAGGTTTAAAATTTAAAAAGTTCAACTTATATTATACAGATATAAAATTAATATTTAATAAATAATGAAAAAATTTAAAAATTTAAAAAATGATTAAAAAAGAAGATTATTCTTGTTACTAAAAAAGTTGAAACTTAATTAAAAAAGGGACTAAAATTTTTTCAATACTTAATAAATATTATTTTTATAACTAATTTTTCATTTTGCATTAAAAACTTGAATTAAATTAGAAGAACTAATTTAAGAAAATAATTTAGTTTACAAAAATTAACTAATTAACCAATCAATTTTTAAGAATAAACTTTTTAAATAAATCGAACTAAATAGTTGGTTGATTCAAAATTTATACAGTTGAACAAACCAAATAGGTTCAATTTTTAAATCATTAATTTTTACAGTAATTTATATTTCAATGTTTAGTCAATTGAAACTTATTACTTTAAGCTATAATAATAACAACAATAATTTAGTGAAAGTTATACACGAGGTTTAAAAAGATCTAGTAGTACACAACTGTACCCTTAACTAATAGAGAAGCTGTTTTCGATAAATCTATATAACAAAATATATATAAAAAAAGAAAAAGGTTGAAACAAGATAAGTTTTACGATACCAAAATTTAAATTTGTTTCCCATTTTAGAAAATTGAAACACAACTTGGGCATATATCAATTTGACATAGCCCAAATGTTCAATGACATAATCAATCATTGACCTTCCGTTTGAAAGCTAAGTTTAGAAAGCTGAAGGAAAGGCTAAGATTGAAAATGGTATGGGCTAAAAGACTTTGACGGACCTATTAAACTTCTGTAGTACTTGCTATATATGTTTGAGCTTGGTTTTTTGCTGATTAGCTTAGAAGTCCTCAATCCTGAAGGTTAGTACATTCTTATTGTTAATATTATTAATAATTAAAAAATTTAACCGATTTGATTAATTTAATAATAAAAATTTTAAAGGGACTAATTTTTTATTTAATTTTTAACTTTTTCAGTTTGATTTACTTTAATAATTCTTATTGTTAAAAATCAATCAGTTTATTAATTAATAAGTTCTTATAAATTTAAATAAATAAATAATTTTTTTAACAATATATATTTTTAATCAAACTTTAAATTTTTTGATAAGTAAAAATAATCTTTTTTAATCATATTTCAAATTATTTAATTTTATTTAATCTTTAGCCAATTTTATAATGGTCTAATACTAATTGAATCTTTTAAACTTTAAACTTTTTGTCATTTCAATTTAATTTTTGGTACAATTTTTAAAACATAATCTCAATTTTTGTTTGTTTTCAATCAAAATCAATAGCTTTGATTTAAATTTGAGTTAATTAATCAAAATAATATTATCAAGTTCTATATAAACAACGTTGTTATAACTTTGGACTTAATTGGATTAAGCTCAGATTGAAAAATTCGAATCAAGCTCAAAGTCTAGACTTGATTTGTTATCAACCCCAACAAAACTTGTTTCGTCCTCCAACTCAATCAAAAGGAATTTGAATTGAAAAAATTTGAATCAGGCTCGAATTGTATGTAGTCAACCCGTATAGTTTTGGTTTAAGGATACACTGTGAGAAAAGGATACATAAGAAGGTCCGGTTGGAACAGTGTTTTTGGATTACATTGTTCTGGAAGTTGCTGAGATTTTCAAAGATATCTACATAGGAAGCGAGCGAGTGAGAATATTAACTTCAACAACAAACTAAATTCATTATCTTCAAGTTGGATCAAGTGAATTCCTTCGTTGAGTGATTTTGATGAGATGCTCTTTGAAAATGAAGATAGCACCAAAAACACTTACTTTCCACATTTGCACATGCTGGGCAGCAGTAGTCATTGGTGAAGGACCCATCTTATAGTAACCATTCAACGGAAGTATGTATTCAGTAAAGATTTGAGCAAAGAGAGCTCACCAAGATCTTGTGTACTTCCATTGTTGGGGCTAATTTCACTGCTTATAATTGAACAATTGCAATAATTACAAATGTTTGGAGTACAATTACCAAAAATATGACCATAATTATAACAAATCATGTAACTGTTGAGATCACAATTGTAATATTATCATAATCTAAAACTCTATTTATAATTTAGTATTTTTGAAATTACAACAAAATATGTGACAAGATCAACAAATCTTAACTTGGTTTTTCTCAAAAACATTTTTTAAAACCCCTAGCCCTGGTTTTGGATTCCAAGACTTTGGATTCATATAAACTTTGTGATAAAAAATATAATTTTGTTTTATATTAAGAGTTATTGGGCATATAGTTTTAATTCGACTAATTAATTTAAGACATAATTTAGAAACTAACGTAAATATTTAAAATTCTGTCTGATAAATATTTTTAATAATAATGATATTTAGATTTTTTGTCAACAAAAAAAGTTAAATATAAGAAAAGGACCTCAACTTTGCAAAATAATATGAGAAAATAGATTAGAAAATGTTTAATCTTTTGTTATTTTCTTAATTTAATACCAAACTTTTTAAAATTTTCAATTTAGTTACAAATTATAATAAAATGTTATTTTTATTGATGTGGCTAATAGAGGGATATTTATATAATATTTAATAGACCCGTCACATCAATATAAACAACTTTTTGACCTAATTTATATAATTAAGTTTTGAAAAGTTAACTACTAAATAGAAAAGTTTAAAAAGTTTGACATTAAATTAAAAAAATCTAAAAAAGTTAGATACTTTTGATTATGTTATCCATAATAATAATAATAATAATCACATCAAATACTATATACAAGAACATCAATCTTAATATAAATGATATTACCTTAATCTCCCTAATTAACACTTGAAAAATTAAAGAAATGTATCTAGTTAATGCAAGTCCCTTCAAGCACCTTAATCAAACTTATATAAACCCTCAAAACCCTCACTTTCTTCACCACCAAACTGTCTTAAGAATCTGTCTACCTCTTAACCTCTCTTCCCGTCTCTTCACGACCAAATTTCCTTTTTCAGTAAACAAGATCGAATGCTCACAATACCACTGCACAGAAAACAACTATTCAAGAAGAACAGAGACGTGAATATGAAGAAAAAGTGTCCAAGTTTTTCTAAACGGAAAGTTCAATACCCTTTCAGATCCTTTTGCAGGAGATGCTGCCGGCTAGTGAAGGAAAAAAGGGCAAGGTTCTACATTTTCCGGCGATGTATTGTCATGTTAGTGTGTTGGAATGAGTATAGTGACCTTTAGTAGGGTATATGTCACAGGACTTTGTAATAACTTTTTTGTTCACTTTGTTCTGTGACAGCTACTTATGTGTGTGCTAAGAAAGATTGCAGCTGATATGGTTATTGTTTTCAATGCTATGGTTCTTCCTTCTATGTAGTTTGATCTTCTATCTTAAATGATAGTCTTTTCTCAGTATATAAACTTGCATTAACTCTGATAGTTTACGTTCTTTTAATTAATTATATTGAGAGAGACAAAGGATGATAATTAATTATATTTTAGATTAAACTCGAGTTTAAAAGTAATTAGTTTAAAGTTAATAAAATGATATTATTTTATTGAACGGCTTAAAAATTAATTAACAAAAACAGTGTTATTTTGACTCCTATTCAATTAGATTTTAGATTATAACGGACATTGTTATCTTTAACGGGAGATTCTTGATGACCATTGGGAGTTTTGGAACACCATATACTTGTTGATCTTATTTTACCTCTCTCTTGCTTTTGGAGATAGGACATGGATGGTCTGAGGCTTCTTCAGGTACTATGATTGGACATGGATAACCATACACAGTTTAATTTAGTTCTCAGGACATAATATAGTTATATACCTAAGTCATACGTAGTTTTCAAATTTGAAGTTATAAATCAATGCAAAATTCTTCTATGATACACTATACTTTTTGACAAGAATATTGAATAATGAGTGTAAATTACAATCAAATTATGTTTGTATTTGGACGTACTTATGAAGTATTTGAATTCTAAGGGAGAAGTTTAATGGAAGGCTCCTTATTCTTAAATGAGACAACAATAACAACATTTAGTATGAATCTCACTCATATGCGAAATCTGGAAAAGTTCAAAAATACGCAGTCTTACTCTTAACTAGTAAAAAGGTTGTTTTCAAATTATTCTTAAATATGAGTTGAATTATTAAAAGTGAGATTTTCTTATCTTAATATATGTTCACTTTAGCTATCTTATCAAGAAAAAGTGTTTCTTACACTTTAATTATTTCTTACAAGTATGTTTTAATAATCACAACTTAGGCCATCATATCCACTCTTACAACTTTGTTTAATGTGTGTAATAGTCTCATTTAAGAAATAAAATAAATTAATTTTGATGAATATATTTAATTTTTTTCTTTGGGTAACAATGTAGGGTTCCAAAATTAACTTATTTAATTTTTTAAAAAGTTGAACATTTTCTACTAGATGAAATTAAATTGGCATTTAAGTTATGCATAGAAAAATAATAATTATGAGTTAAATACCCAATCTTTAGGTGACGATCGTAACTAACCTCATAATAACTCATTTGTGTGCAAAATATTATTTCTAGATTTATTTATTTAAACTCATGTCACTTATATATATATATATATAATGATTACAAATTTTAACTGGTTCGATCGATTCAATCGTAAAAATCTTGAACCGTCCAACATTCTGGATCGATTTACTTTAATAACTCTTGTTGTTAAAAACTAATCAATTTATTAATTAATCGATCAATTTTCATTAATTAATAAGTTCTTATAAAAAGTTCTTAGAAATTAATTAATTTTTATTTAACAATTTTTTTCAGTTAAATTTTAAATTCTTTGATGGGTAAGTACAATCTCTTTCAATCATATTTCTTAATTTTATCTAATATTTAATCAATTTTACGACATTCTAATATCAGTTGAAACTTTTAAATCTTAAACATCTTTCTTACCGATTTAATCTCCGTGTTTAAAACATTGTAAATATAAATAAACAATCAACATTAGCAAGCTCATGTCATATATATATATATATATATATGTGCGTGTCTGGAGCATAGCACTTACTTAAACACGAGAAAGATGAGACATTAAGAATATTTTTGTTCCTTGAGAGTTGAAATTATGATATGAACATATTCTCATTACATGGGGAGCATCAGAGAAGAAAAAAAAAGGAAATTGAAGCCATTGGAGAGCTTCTTCAGAAGAGGGACTACTTTCAAAGCTTGACACGTTCAATAGGAGAAAAGTGATGTTGAGGACAGATTGGAGATGTGGTGTCTCATCACTTATCATCAAAAGTTGTATCAGATATCATTTCACCGATGACTGGAATTCCAGTTCACTAGATTGATTTGTTGACTGGATGAATCCTTGAATTCCCATGAAATTATTCAGGAGGCTTTCAAGTGATGCTGAACTTGTGGCCACGATTGTTTTACTGCTGATTTTTAGTATTGGTTATGAGTATTTAACCCAAAAAAAAGAGTGACTTGAACAATTTTAAGTTCTATAAGTATAGCTTGGAAAACGTCAGCAACTAGGACCAATCAATTTCCAGGATCCAGAAACAGTATGTCCCTTGAAAGTAAGTTGGTCTAATCAAACATCTCTCGTTCATCACTCTACGTACCAAATCTGAGTCGCAGGCTTTATAAAATCTGGAACCTGACGGATTTCGTAGTTCTACCTGAAAGGCATGCACTCTCTGGTTTATCAACATAACCTATCAGGTTTCATCTTCCGGTACGAGAGGTAGAATTAGAAACCTGAAACAATAGATAAGGTTATATTTGGTTGGATATAAAGTTTTTAATGGAATGGAATAGAATTGAATGCTTTATAATAAAATAGAATGTAAATAGATGTAATATTAGAAAATTGCTATTTGGTAGGGATAGAAGAGTTCATAATCTAATAAAGTGAAATGTTGTTTGGATGTTGGATGGAATGTAATCTAATATATGTATAATAATCATAAATGAATATTATACCCTCTTCTTCTTCAGCTGAATTTCTCTCTCTTTTCTCCTCTCTTCCCCTTCTTTCTTTTTCTCTCACTCACTCTGTCCGGGTAAGTCATATTCACGGTTGTGACTTAACAAGTCACAATTGTGACTCTTTCTTTTGCTTTCTGGTTTTCGGAGCTGGGTTTTGCAGCGTTTGGAAAATCACGATTGTTGGCAACGAGTTGTGACTCTTTCTTCTGCTTTTCGGGTTTTGGAGCTGGGTTTAGCATTTGGAAAATCACGACGACGGTGCTCTTCCTCTACTGACGTCTTGCTCAGTATTAGGGTATGGTATATTAGGTATTACGTATTTATCATTTTACGTTTTATCTTAAACTCTTTCAAATTGGAGGTTTTCTATTTTTACTGTTTAGGATGGAATGAGATACAACATGAAACTCTCCGCTTTTATCTCATTCCATTCAATTCCATTATAAAACTTCATCCCAAACAATGGAACTATATTATATTTTTTATATTCCATTATAAAACCTTTAACCAAACAGACTCTAATGAGAATCTTGAATGTTTACAGGATCTCAGGTTTGTGCTGTTTGGCATGAGATTACCATATCTGATATCCATCTTAAACTAGGGTTTCAAGTCAGATGCGGCCGCCTGAAACTTGGGAAGTTTCCTGAGTACGTGTTCTTGCTGTTTCAAACGTTGGATCCAACAAGTGCTTAGGCTGCCTATAACACAAGAGGTTTCGTTGTCAAAAAAATAGAACAAATACCGAACTTGTAACACAATCTCTAAAAATATGCAGAAATAAAATTTCATGACTAACTATATATATCTATGGAAATAAAATTTTATTTTACTTAAACTTCTTATATATAACTATATTATATAAATAAAAAAGCATCTTGCTTAAAAAATTGCTGTCATAATATATTTTTTATCATCTTCTTACAGTAATAAAAAAATATATCACCTTACTACCGACTGTATGTCACTTAATTGACCGAACAATTTAAATTATTGTGTTTTTGTGGAGGTTTAAGGATTAAAAAGTTTAACCGGTATTAAACTGTCATAAAAATAGTTAAAGATTAAATAAAATTAAGGAATTTGAAAAATGATTAAAAATATTGTCCTTAATACTCATCGAAAAATTTAAAGTTTAATAAAAAAAGAGACTCTTAAATGAAAATTAATTGATGTTTTTATTTTATAAAAACTAAGTAATTTACAAAACACGGTTAATTAATTAATTAACTATCGTTTTTTAGCAATAAAATTATTAAACTAAATTAAATCGAAAAATTAAAAATTAAATCAAAAAATAGACCGATTTAAAATTTTCACTGTAAAATCGGTCGAATCAATTTAGTTTTTAGAACATTGCATTTAACACATGATATGATGGATATATGCTTTTGTGAAAATAAGATAGGGGTCTCTAACATAAATTATAAAGACATATACCCCACAAAGATTAAGGTTAACTAAGTCTTTCAAGGTTGTGATAGACCAGGATATTTTTGTCAGGAAACATGCACGACTTCTTTTACTCCAAAAAATACCTAATAGCTTGGAAGACAAATTTAATTTCAGCTTTTAATTCTCATTTTGATTGATGAATTTTTAGAGATGGATACTTTTAATCTTGTCTGGTGACTGAATTATAAGTTAAACATATAGAGACAAATTATTGCTCGTGAGGAGGATGAATCAGACAAACATAATATGTTATTTCAATTAATATTTTCTTTTACTTGTAAAGAATATATAACGTTTAACATAATATTAAATTGTAGATGGTAATTATAATTACCAATGTTTTAAATATCACATCGAAATTTAATCGGGTAAGACAAGAGGGTTATAGTTTAAAAGGTTCAACCGGTATTAGACTGTCATAAAATAGCCTAAAGATTGAATAAAATTAAGGAAATTGAAATATAATTGAAAGAGATTGTCTTTACTTATGGAAGAATTTGAAGTTTAATTGAAAAAAGAGATTGTTAAATAAAAATTGATTTATTTATTTTATTTTATAAAAATTTATTAATTAATGAAAATTAATCGATTAATTAATAAATTGATCAATTTTAAAAACAAGAATTATTAAATAAATCAAACAAAAAAGGTGAACAGTTCAAGTTTTTTATCGTTAAACCGACCGATTTGGTTGAATTTTTTAATCATTGATAATTACACTTACGTAATTATGGTTTAGCAATGGTAATAAACTTAAGGGATAATAAATTAAATAGTGCCTCACTTTTTAGATTGTTCTAATTTATTGTTCAAATTTTTAAATTTTTTAATTTAGTAGCTAGCCTTTTAAAGCTTATACAAATCAAGTTTAAAGTTTGTTTCATAACATTTTAAATTTAGCTGTACAAATTTTGAAAAGTTAAGTAACTAAATTAAAACTTTTAAAAATTTGACACTAAATTAATAAATTTCGAAAAGGTTAGACACTTTTGAATTTGCTATCTCAAAACTTAATTATTTAATTGAACATATCACTATGGTTTAACTTAATATTAATATGATATGTAATTAACTTTTAATTATAATTAGATAAAATATCCCAAGTTATGATAATTACATTTGTCTAATTATAGATTGCAATCCATAATTTAATATTATTGGTACATCTCTTTATAATTGGATTCAATTGCATGATAAGAGTCACAAACCATGGTCCCTCCACACAAAGTTGGTGATAATGTTTGGGATCACACCAACTACAGCTAGAAGATTGGGTATGACATGACAATCTGAAATGTTAAAAGGAAAGAGCTATTAGAGCAAGACAAGTCCAAGTTGCTAATGAATCAAGACCCTTTTTTCTATATAATGGACCCAAACTTCATGTGGGACTGTCCCCTCTAGGAGGTTGATTTGTCCTTTCAAAGACCTTAAACATCACTAAAAAATGTTAACATGTCCAAACTTAAGAGACTTATTGGCTTAATCAGACCTAATTCACCATTATTTGTATAATTCATGCAATGACTTGCCCTTTAATTATCAACTCTCCAAAGTACCAATCATACACTCAAACATCTCCAAAAGGTAGATATAGTCTCCATAGACCATGTCCCTAGCTAGTAGCTAGTAGAGATAGTCTCTTTTGATCATGTTCCTAGCTAGTTTGAGCTGGTAATGTACAGAAACTAAAACAACGTCATTTTCGTTTAGATTTAGTTAGTCCTAAAGAGTAAACCGGGGCTATCCCTACTAACTACTACATATAACTAGTAGCTAGTAATCCAGGAAAAGTGAAACATTTTGAGCTTTTCTTGCTCTATGGAGTATATAGAATGCTATTATTATCAGCAGAATATACGTATCATCTCACGTCTTAAACGATGGTGTAAAACCAAAAGTGATTAGTATGAGCTAGAGCCCCACATGATCACATGAAATCTCTTAATGTGACTTAAGTCAAAAGTTAAGTGATATTAAAACGCATTAAGCAAATGGTAACTGAAGCATGAAAAAGATTGATTGTCACTGCGAAACCTATACTGACAGAAGAATCAAAGTAGGTATAGCACTACACAGTAAATCAGGATTAACGAATTTTTTTCACTACACTATCCAATTTTCTTGAAGATCCCGCTGATATGCAGGTAACTAGCACAAACCCACTTATGTTCTTTCCAGTGAATATGCAGGAACGTGGATAGACTTTCCAAGTCTATTTCCACCTTTGGCACTTCTGTAAACTCTGAATGGTGAAGAAAACATGTCCATACGATCTCTTGTGTTCGCTAGAGATATTGTCAGTGAGATGACAATCACATTTCGCTTTCGAAGCCACTTCTGTGACTCTTTTCAACGACCCTCAAGTCCAAATGGCCACGTTTCATGTTCAACAACCGTGAGACCATAATTATCTAAAAATCTAAGTGACACTCACTAATCAATCTATTAACTCTCTTAATCTTGTTTTGTAATGTAAGTAAAAGTTGATCAGGCTTCCACTTCATGGCCTGTATCGAGCAAACTCTGTCAAAAGGCATAGATCAACACTTATTGAGCTTCTGACATTGACATTGCAGCTGTTAGGGAATAGTTGTCACCTTTCTACTTCCCAGCCAAAACCTTACAGCCTGTTATGATATACTCAATCTACCTGCTTACAAGCATTCTTTCTTCAGGAAAAAAGAAACAAAAAGCTAGACATTAAGATTTTGTTTGAAACCCTCTTACTAGTTCTATGTATCAAATAGTAAAATTCTAAGTTTTAACTACATTATTATAACTTTAGTATCAGTACATCTATTGAAATGAAAATGCTAATCATGTGAGAATTGGAATTCCAATCAAACGAAAATAGGATTTCTCATTCCAAAAACCGAGTCTGAAAGTAATTTTCACGCTGGCCTAAGAAGTCTGGAATAAGAACATAAAATCCAACTTCTGTGCAATTTATTTGGTGGAAAACATCACCTGGAAAGACAGCCAATACAGTCAACTGAGCGAAGAATCCATCCATGCTAGTAATAAATCATCAACTTGCAGTTTATCTATATTGTATTTACTCCCTTTACATATAGCAGCCTGCTTTTGATTAATCTCCAGGATGCAAGTAAGTAGACTTAAAGTGGTTTCATGATGTTGAATCAGGAAGAGCAATTTTTCAAAAGTGAAACCCAATCACATAAAAAGATGACATTACAGAAGCTGTGACAATATACACAGAGAAAATAGTAAAGAACACTTTCCACACATTCAAGCCAACAAGTCAATTGAGTTTCATGATTCTGCAATCATGATGATGCGGATGGGCGAGGAATTCGCTTAGCAATTTCCTGCAAATTCAGATGAAAATTTGAAATTTAGTTGGCATACAAGAAATAATACTACAATGGCTTCTAAACACTAAAATCCGATGGGATCTGGATCACTAGCTGCAGTAGCAGCATGACTGATGCCTGCCAACTCCAGAATGTTTAAAGAAGCAGAAGAAAACCCTAATTGAGTGCAAGTGCAAAGTCCTTTTCAAGCACTTAATCATGTACATGAACACATAATGTTTGAGATCTGAAATGCACCGTAACAAAAGATCATCCAAGTAAAGCTGGAGGTTCAGACATAAAAAGACTATTGACCAACTACACATATGAAGATTGAAGAAAGATAAGACCCGCAACTCATGCAGATGTCAACTAATTATACTTATAGTTCCAGAACTCTTAACTCAGTCAATTCATCCATTGCTCAAAATTGAACAATCAACACAGCTCTGGAAAAGTGACAACAGAATGAACTTCAATGAAAGCAATAATGTTGCACTGTATTTAGGAGCTTAAGGGCAAGACGTCATTACTTGCATTGAAATGGGTTCTCATAACCATCAGCAAGAAGGAAGCATATGTTTAGGAGCTTAAGGAGGTAAAATAAGAAAGCATCATGGCTTATTTTTGTTCATACAACCATCAGCAAGAAGGAAGCACATATTTGAATGGGTTATGGGTACCTCAAACAGCTGATTTATGTTATCTGCAGTTTTTGCAGATGTCTCTATAAAGAACATCCCATTCTTCTCTGCATAGTCAATACCATCCTGTAGTAAAAGAAGAATATAAGTCGGCGCTCATAAAACATGCTGATCTATTATTAGCATTTACTGGAACTTACCTGAACAGGTACTTCCCGTTTCTCATGAAGATCAGCCTTGTTACCAACTAAAGCCAGAACTATATCAGGGCTCCCATGTTTCTGTAACTCCTGCAATTTTCCATAAAAAGATAAGCAGAGAATAAACAACATTTGCAATGACCTTAGAGCTGGGAGAGAGACGAAAACAAAGAAAGTTGTATATTAAGCCCTGGGCCCATAAACTACCTTAACCCAGTACTGTGCTTTGTTGAATGACTCTGGACTTGTTATATCATATACAACAACACCAACTGCAGCACCCCTGTAATATAGAGGCGCCAATGCAGCATACCTGCAGAAGAAGCAAGTAGTAGTCAGAATTTGAACAACTATAGCATTTAGAAAGAGTTAAACAAGCAAGAATGAGAAAACAATCTCTCCGATAAGAATAAAAAACCTAAGGATTTTCATGTGGTCAACATTCAAACTTTTTGTTTGTACTCAAAAGAGCTATTGTTAGTTGAATATAATAATGAGCTATCAGTACCTCTCCTGTCCTGCTGTATCCCATATTTCAAACTTAACTGTTGTTGAATCTTGCAAAGCTATTGTCTGCGACAAAAATGAAGCTCCAATAGTCACCTGAAATAACAAAAACCAAATAAATGTCACTGACTGAACCAGAGGGATCCCAGGAGCAGATGCAACGCTTATATCCAAAAGAGAATATACTTAAACAAAAGTTGCAAAAGAAGAGATGTGTAATCACCACATAAAGCGGTCATGGTAACATCAATTACCTTGGAAGTTGGATCAAATTGACCCCGCACAAACCGTAGAACAATACAGCTTTTACCAACACCAGAATCACCTAACAAAACCAGCTATCCGTAGCAACAGAATCAAAGGGCAATGTCATTCGTTGAAATAAAAAAGTGTAGACGGGAAGTGTATAATATATCTAACAATAATGAAAAAAGCAGTATAAAAGGCAACTAAGCTATGGACTTGCGCAAGTTACCTTTACACGGAGGTTTTTGGCATCAGAAACTCCATTGCTCTGAGGGTTGTTATTGAGTCCGCCTAGCTGCTCCGAACTCCTACCTATAAGCACAGCCCAAGAACCCAATGAGAGAGGAAACCAAAAGGATGTAAGAAACAAGACTTCAAACTCATTTCAACGGTCAATACTTCAAACTCGTTTCAGTAATCGAAGAAATTTCGCGACCATAACGGAAGAAAGCAAAGTTAGAAACAATGATCCTTATAGATCACCTTATGAGATACACATATCAAGAACCAAACTCAAAAATCAAAAG
>JAOQMM010000003.1:21654124-21676841 GCA_027563515.1 Erythroxylum platyclados | reverse complement strand
GAAGCTTCAATTATATTGAACTTGCCTCAAACGGCATGTTCAATAATTCATAGTAAGTCCGAACATGATCTAGCCTCTGCTGTACAGCTTCACTATCAATTGATGGAATTGCTGCAAGGGCCTGCAGTGCCGAATTGGAAAAACATATTCCGCATCAACATGAACAAAGTGCAGTTAAGTATCAATAGTCAATGAAATGCAATTACGCAAACAATTCAACCAAGATACAGGCAAAACAATGATAGGAGATGGGAGGAAGAGTGGCTACCTGTTCCAAAGCAATTGAATTTCGACATATTTGCTGAACCCCAAAGAGGTTAATGGACTTCATATCAGCCAAAGCCTGATTGGTCAAGTAAAACAGACGTTCATGGATTCTAAAGTATGCCAAAATCTAAAAGGACTATCACACGTACAAAACTTCGTACTCTAACCATACCTTGATAGACGCATTTGCTGCAATGCTGCAAATTCCACCAAATATGTAATTCCGCTTTACTTCTGCAACAAAGGGTGCCATTTCTTCGTCTCTTCGAGTTATCTATGAGCAAAGAAACAAATAGAAATGTAAATTTTGATTCCAAAAGCATGGCATGCACAAAATCTTCCAATCAGCCAATCAACTGTTAGATGCCAAGATTGATGAACATCTTAGATGCTTCATCAAAACTGCAGTTAAAGCTAAAAGAAGCCAAACCACTATTTATTTCATAAACTTGAAGGCCAATGGCCATTAGCTTTATGTTCAATTTTCCCTCTTTTCACCATGGGCAAATCCAAACAATATGCATAACATCTTCCTATCTCATCCACAAACCCAAAAAATTTGTACTCAAGGAAATCCCAAGTAAATGCTAGGGAAACCCTTTTACCACCTGATCATAGCAAGTTTTTCCAACCATACGGCTGGTAGCATGAAGATGTTTGCAATTTTGTAAAGAAATCAGAAATTCAGACACAAAGCAATTCCACATAACAAATGAGAAGAACAATGAAACCACCAAAGACTCTTTGAATTGTCAGTCTTTTTTGACTACATAACATATGCTAAGATCTAAAATAAGATGTGTAAGAGCATCAGATAAACTATGTCTAAAACAAGCTGTAAGGAAACTATGATCTAAAACAAGCTGTAAGGAGAGATACTGACCTGTGCAGTAAGTGAGATAATAAAGTTATCGGGCTCTTCTGCGTCTTGGTCCTCTAAGTATTCTCTGTTTGTCATCTCCTGTTCAAGAAGCAATTTTGATCGCATCATTGAACTAGAAATTCTAATAAATGTAAGCACAGTTTTCACAGTGCATAAATGTGCGGCAAACCTGCATATGGAACACTGTTTCCAGTTGCATCTCAACACGTAAAACCTTTAGGCAATCAATTGCCAGTTTTCTATACTCATTTGCAAATGATGCCAGACTCTTGCCTTTTTGATCTGGTTGATTCGATGCTCTTATTGTTGTTTGCTCAAGCCTGTAAATCAAGCAGATTGAATTACATTAGTTGTTGCACATAATTCACTGAGAAGATATTTCACAAAAAGTTACATGTTGGTAAGTCAAAAATGTCCCAAACAATTTGATCAACAGAGCACATAAGGCATAAAATATGTCCACCCCTGCAAGTCAAGATATCCCAAACAATTTGATCAATAAAGAAAATAAGGTAATTAAGTCCACCCCTGCAATATCATTCCACATCTGGACAAATATCAAATGAGCTAAAACATGGAATAGAATCGAAAGATAATATGATGCTCGGTAAATTGTTAACTATCCTGGATATGCAGGGTAGACAACAAATTATGTTTTCTAGGAATAAATTATGAGGAAAGCAGCTCCCGCTAGCAAAAATTGCAGAATCTAAGTTTAATCATCAAAGTTTGTGGAGAACCAAGCATATTCCAGTAGGGTTATTGAAAGCTTGAGCCTCATAGCATGTTCATGCAGCTTGGCAGGCTATCTAGAGAGAACTGGGGTGATAAAAAGATTAGGGCATGGCTGACCAAGCAGCAACCTGAAGGATGCACTACTGCTCGTTCGGTACAAGGTGGCTCAAAATCCATAACCATGAAGAGATCCTTAATTTCAGTGCAAAATCTCCAATATGTATACATTTCCTACACAGCACATATTTACTGACAGAAGGCAAGTGGAAAGTTTCGTGACAGGCAAAAAGCAAGTTTCCATTTCTAATGGAGACTAACAGCCACCATTAAAAGGGTTTAATCTGACAGCCCACAAAATCAGCAATAGGTGAATATATGGACATGCCTGGAAATAAAAACTCAACATTTCCAGTAAAAACCAGTATGACCACACTGTTTGCTCTTAGTATACTTTCATTTTCTGCTAAGCAAGGACACTAAAGATAACGTTATGGAATAAATGAATGAATAGCAAGCAAATAACTTGCCTATCAATGGAGTCAGCAATATACTCCAATGAATCACTAAGAGAAGCCAGCAAAATAAGTTTGTTATCATCACGAATTAGATTTTCCTGCAAAAATTTACAAGAAAAAAAGATGAATAATATAAAAGGGTATTGCACCGGGATTTACCACAATAAGTTGAAAGTAAATAATATGCTATTAGCAAGACAATAATGATGCAGAAATTTGGTTGAGAAGTCAAATCTAGCAGCATATAGACACATGGAACCTTGTCTAGAAACAAATAAAATTGGTAATCCAAGATAATGCTTATATAAAGGTAATCAATGCACCCTAAATAACATGGACATTACATTACCTGCCTGATAGGCCGCAAATTTAAAATTAATTCACTCAATTCAGTGTCAATTTCAATAGAGTCATTAGACGTGTTATTCATCGTATTTGACTGGCCAAGATTCCCAGGCAAACATGCACTTGACGGGTCAAGTCGCATTAATCTGTCAACATCATGCCTTCCAATCAGCATGTAACTCTGTTTCTCAAGAACTGCCTGAAATATAACCAACACGACTGAATTAATGGCAACTAATAACGATCCCGTAATATATAAATGCCAATGATCTGTACCAATCCCATAATATATAAATGCCAATGATCTTTATTTTTGATTGGTTTATACTTTCTCTATAACTACCACTACCAGTTAGCTCTTTATACCTAGACTTGACCATTGTATAAGGAGAAAAGTTGTGGCTTAAAAAGCCATATGTTTCAACGTGATGAAGTAAAATATTATGTCAATGAACCAGAATTTAGTAAACAATGAACATTTTGTCAGAGTTAGTGATAAAAGTAACAATAGCAGATATTATGTGATAGAACTTCCTTGCCTCTGTGTATGATGTACGACATCTTTCATATGTACGCTCAAGGAAGGACTGCACAAACTTCAGAAGATCACCAGCAAATTTGGGCATTGCTTGAGCCCAACCAAGTACCTACAGAGAATTGTAAGCCACATATGCAAGGTCACATACAGCCTGAAATGATAATAGTCAACACCAGTGTATGTCCTCTTTTTCTTCTTTCTCTAAGTATAATGTCATGGGCTCAAAACCAAGACCTAATTTCAGGAAAACATGCTGCAATGAGTTTGTTCTTCAGAAGTAAGAAGTTGATATAATAATCATTGAATTTCCAGTGCTTATGCACTGGAAATGTAACAAACCACTAACCTCTCTTGCTAAAAAGTCTATTGCTAAAAGACCCTGCAAGACGGGTCGACCTTTCTCAACGGATGGAGTATAAGTAGCAGTATGTGCCCTAGGACGAAATGCAGCTGGACCTGTTGTAGAGTTACACAGCATATAACTACCACTGGATGTTCAGATAAAACTCGAGTATAAGAAGTAATCTAACCATCAGCATAACTCATGCTTATGAATAGAAACAGACAAACTATTATAGGTTTGAACCATTCCAGTGTGTATGCCGTATTGGAATTTAATCTCTTGCGGTAGTTGAAACTAGTTTTTCTCACACTTTATCTGGTTTCAGTGTTCATATTCATATCACTAAATACAATTTAGTTTTAATACCAATCTATGTGGATCAGCTCTACTGTCTTTTTCATCTATTTTGATCTAAATAAGATCATAAATAAACTGTGGTTGAAGTTATTTATTTTATCACTTTGTTCAAAATATATAAAGATCATGGTGCTAGGTACAGATGAAGCTAATAATGTACCTAGGCAGTTATGAACTATATTCATAACAGTGATGATCATATATACCCAAAAAAAAAAAAAGTAGGCAAAAGAATAATGTTTCCACCCAAATTTACAAGGCATAACACACAGCATAAGGTAAGCATATAAAGCAATCAACAAACAAAATTCAATTGTAACAAATTAGAACTTTCTTGATATTGCTTGTTGCACACTCTTCCGGTAGTCCACAAACATAGTTGGTAGAAAGTGATCCTTAAGAAAGTTCTCTAGAAAAGCTAGCAATCCATCATTCCTGCAGTTTTAGAAGAAAGAATTTAGGGTCATATCGACGTACCAAAACGTTAAGGGTAAGAGAATGGAACAAAAAAATGATAAAGAAAGCAATATCTGAAAATTCAGACAGATAAAATAACACAGATGCCAATGATGCCAACTTCATCAACCAATCAAGGAAAATGCCCACTAGGAGAAGCATCTAAAGCAAATGATGACTCCCTACTCCTTAAAATAATCAAACACACTAGACTTTTACATTATCTTCCAACATGTTCAACTCTGATCCTGAAACTATCAACAAAACAATTTTTTTTCAGCATTTTGAGGTTGTTCTTATTAACAATTGACTCTGTTTAGGATCACAAGATGCCATCAAACTAGATATCAAAAACTGAGAAACACAACAGCATACAGCATTGCACCTTGTACAAAGCTAGTGGAAAATATGTGGGAAGTTGTCTTCAGCATATGAAATAAGTGGTAACATATCATAAGACTTTTACATTATCTTCCAACATGTTCAATTCTGATCCTGAAACTATCAACAAAACAATTTTTTTTCAGCATTTTGAGGTTGTTCTTATTAACAATTGACTCTGTTTAGGATCACAAGATGCCATCAAACTAGATATCAAAAACTGAGAAACACAACAGCATACAGCATTGCACCTTGTACAAAGCTAGTGGAAAATATGTGGGAAGTTGTCTTCAGCATATGAAATAAGTGGTAACATATCATACATTGAGAAAAAGCTCAAGTAGAGCACAGACTTTCTGTTCTGGTTATCTACAATAGCCCATGGATTTCCCCTAGAGTTACAATCTGAATCACCCATGAGAAACAAGAAACAAATGTAAACCAAAGTATGAAAAGCCTAACAAAAAGCTTTCAATTGAATGTATCCCCTGCTATACCAAATACATTGATCATGCAAAGTTATCTATAAGTTTGATGTCACTGACCAAGAAGAATGTAAGAAGTATTGAGCTTACCCAAGCTGGGAATACTTTTTCGGTAGCATTGAAGCAATCTTATCTGTAAACTGCAGAAACAATGTGTTCAGAAAAGCAACGGATAGGAATAATTCAAATCTGAAAGTATGGATTTATGATGCCCAAACCTGAAGAACAGGTCGGTATATAGATGCTGCTAAATATATCCCCTGCTCGGGCAAAACAGCAGCAGAACCATAGCCTTCTTGTAACACACTCGGGCCCCTCCTACTCCATCCTGTACAAATGAGATCAACAACTAAATAATAGGTAACTCCAAATGATGACTCGTTGAATGAGACTCATAATATGGCTAAGGATAATTGGAATAAGCGACAAATTTTGGACCATACTCAGCATACCTTGATTAGGAACTGATATAGTCGCATCCGTGAAACGAAAAGCAAAGCTAAGACCATCTTCTGAACCATCCCTGTAATGCATTAAATCAGCATTCAATAATTAATGTATTCTCTTTAACAATTTGGCTATGCATACAGAATCAGCTAAAGATGCAGATAGATTGATAATCTACCCATTGTGTATATACATACAGAAGACAAATTGTAATGTATAGTCCTGTGACTTACCTCTTCTCTTTGGAAGGGACCTTATTTGCAAGTCTAGCAGTTTGTACAGCAGCATCTGCTGATGCAGCTTCAGGAGTTGCTCGCAGAATTTCACACAAGAGTTGTTGACATTCACTCTTTTGCCAATAGGTCCAATGTTCAAAAAGATAACGTAATGGTTCAGAGATATAAATTTTCTGGATAGAAATAAGAAAAATGAAATGGAAACCTAGCAAACTACCTGTAATACTGTCAAAGAAGAACCAATGTTGTAACCTCCAGTAACTTGAGCTCCTTCAGAATCAGGATTCCAGTTTATATCCACTGCCATCGCTTTTGGGGTGTTCATATCAACATTTTGGGAAGATTTCGACTCTAGAAGCTCTCCAACAACAATATGATTTTCTAGAACATAAAGGTTGAAAAATCAGTTTGGAAGTAGCAGTAACCCAAATAGCACGACTCGGTTGATTGGATTATAGAAAATGCTTTGCTTAAATCCATTACACGTAGAAGGAAGTCAATACCTACCAAATATCCGAACTGCAGTTTCCAAGATAGAATCTAGAAGCTCTTTGGCAGCAGCTTGTGCTTTACCAGTGGGAGCCATGACAGGTGACACAGGGCTTACTGCTAACAGAGTACCTGCCAATGATATTCCATTCTGGAGCTTCGGTTTTGGCAAGTGGAAGCTTTCTAATTGTCCCTTGACAAAATGAAGTCCTGTAGTAGCAGTTCGGGCTGCCTGACCAATGCTGGACCTTGAAGAGTTGAAATGCTCTGCATGAGCTCTTATCTTGGAAGTAATAATGTCATGAATTGTTGGTCGCAGTCTCTGGCTGTTGGAGAGCAGCAGAGTCAACAAATTAAGGCAGTCTTCCAGCAAAATTGGATCATATCACAAAATTAGGAAAGAGTAGACAGGTGGGGGAACTATTTGGGAATATTCATGAATGTCCCAAATCATATATTTGAATGATCATTATAATTATTATAGGAGGCACGTTAACCATACAATCATACCATATCATTGCACCAGCAGCTGCAACTTTGCCTAGTATGCAAAGGCACTCAACCATGGTCTGCAGATACTTCACGTGGAGTGGAGCATCGCTCTTTTTAATTGTTTCCTACATCAATTTAAATTCTAGCATTTTAGGCCAACAGCACAAGAAAAAACACAAGGATTTTGAAAAGAAGAAAGGTCATATAGTTTTCATACAATGAATTCATCCGGTGTGGAATTCGAAAGCCAACTTGGTATTTGACGGTGGATTTTAACATCCTTAATGCTCCCATTTGATGCAGCAAGACCTTCTGCAGCTGCATCATCATGTACATCTACAGAAGCATCCTCATCATGACCATCAATGGAAGAGCTGAAAAAGGTAATCAGGCAGAAGCTCAATCAAAAACACAGTAGGAAGTGTTTTCCAAATTTTGGACGAATTAAAAATTAAAAGAAACTGGTAGTAATTGAACAAAGATTCAATGTGTCCATTCAAGGAATTTGCAGGGCAGAAAGTGAGTAGGTGACAAAGATCAATAATTTCTTATCCTATGCAAACCACCAACCAAATACAATACAAAGTAAACACTATAATTTGTATAAATGGAAACAAGTTGTTCTAACGGTCCTGGCTTAAGGCCACTGAAGGAAAGAGAACATTGCATTAAAAGAAAGAAGCAAAATTGTCCGTGCCAGAGCCACTGAAGAAAAGATAACAAAATAATGGCAAAGCAAATGCTTCAAGAGATAAATTAAGCAAATTATAGTTTAAGAAGTAACTTTGATTCATATATAAACACACAAACATGAAAATTTTAGCAGAAAGAAAACAAATTAGATAACTAACAGAGAAGAATCAGTAATGAAACAGTAAGAATTCACTAAATTTTCCCTCAATCAAATGAACCTGACCTGTATGATCCATCCGCAGGTCCATGATGTTCACCTTTCATTAACCTGGTTCTTCGAGATAGAGAATGAGAATTACTCATTGTAATTGCAACAGCTGTTGTGGTTGGTAATTCATCGTCTCTGTAATCCATACTTGAGACAACTGAGCTGGAGAAAAATAATAGCTTCAGCAAAGATGAGCTCCACAAACAGAAACCTCTTCTGATTATAGCTTGCTTGAAAGTCCAGAAAAGTAGACTTCATTAAATGAATACTAAAAGTTAAGAAGCTCTCTTATGCAGTTTTTACTGTTCATCTAAAAAATATGTATGGTAAGTTGGTAACTCCTATAAATCATTGCCATGTAAAGGCGGATGAAAAGTACTACAATGTCCTTGATCACCTTAAACCCCAGTAAAATTAGTACAGTTTAAAATGTGAATGATATTCATGGCAATAAGAAATTTGAGCAAATTTTCCACATAGAGAGCCGTTACCTGTACTCGCCCTTGTTATAAAGATGTGAATGCAAATCCTCCAAAATCTTATAAAAGAGAACTCCTCGCAACTTTGTCAGCTCAGATCTGACATCTTGAAGCGCACCAACCTGGTATGTTATTCACCATAAGAAACAAAATATTTCTGTCCAGTTTACTCCAGATGCATACAAGGTTTGTTTAGTAGGATATTAAAATGGTGGCAGGGGTTTGTACAACGAAAGACTACATAATGAACCCAGAATCAGATAGACTCTAGTCCAAACCAAACAAACAACCGAAGGAAAAAGGACACATAAACAAAAAGAAATGTTGCATGGAGACTGGCATACCGCTTGAAGACCCTCTCGCTCAAGCATTAATGTTGACTGAGCGTGGACTTGAACTGCTGCATAAAACTGCTTGTCAGCAATCAATTTCTCAATACGAGCTGGAACCTGGGCCATCAGATAAACAATATGTTACTTATACAACATGATCAGATTTTTAACATGGAAAGACCTAATGTGAAAAATATTCTTAATTAGTGACGAGATTAAGTCGTCAATTCATGAGTATATGAGGGTAACACAAGGAATCCAATATTGAAAGAGAATGCAACCAGCCTAATACATGTTATAAATGAGTAAATGACAAACCTTAGCTATGCCCTCAATTTGATCCAAAAGTGAGATTATGTGTCGTAATGTAACGGATCGAGACCATAATTGATGCAATTGCTTATTGCGAGCCCCAAGCCGCTTTTTTGCATCAGCCAAATCAATCTTTAATGTAGAGATGCTTTCAGCAGACTCGCTGAATAACCGCAAAATCTGAATAAAGAAAACATAATTACAACCTAGAAGATATCACCCATTGTCTTTTCAAATAATGGAGTCATATAGGATACAAACTTTAACCACCATAAATTGGAGTTTTCCAAATCTAATATCATTAAGAAATTCACATTGAAGTCAATGTACATGCCAATTTCTCAGAAGAGAATAATATGTGCTTATAACTGATAATTGTATGCGTTCGATAGGTTAAAAAGGTTGCAAACGTAACGATGGATTGCCTAATACCTCCAACACCAATTAGCAGGATATTCAAAGAGTAGCCTGGATTCAGTGAGTCTAGTGGACGGTTCTGACAAACCTGAGAATAATTTTGAATTGCCTTGTTGAAGCCACTGTGATAAGCATGGACAACCTCATCTACAACCTCCTCAACAACATCACTTTGATCCTTTAAAACTTGAAGTTCACCATCACAATCTTTTGATGTCAAAATGTGAACAACATGAGGCAAAGAGTCAAAACGTGCAGCAGCCCAGCTCTCATCTATTCTGGCCAGTTCCTGTCTTAAATACTGCATATACCAAAAAGGACGATGACACAAGAAAAAAAGACTGGTGGGGAAAATTATGCAGCTTCCACCCCCCATAATATATTTTCAGTTAGAACAATAACATTTGCCTAGAATATGAAAGGCATCCCCATATGGAGGTAAAACAGTATAGTTACACATGTTATTAATGACAATAGCAACTGTATGCAGTTTCTCTCATAAATACCAATTACAAAATAAATGTTTTACAGTTGAAAATATTTTCAAAAAAAGATCTTCTTCCATACTTGAAAAAGAAAAAAAAATTTGGCTCACAAATATCGCCTATATAATCAATACAGTGTGTGCAATCAAACAGATGAGATTGATAGTTCAGAACTTTTTTCCTGGCAGATATAAACAAAAAGAGTACATATAACTGGAAATTGAAAACCAGGCCACCATAAAAGAGATGTTATGTAGTAAAACGATCATGTAAATCCTGATACGGGTCTATTTGTGTTTCATAGTTCATTAATATTATGGTTATAAGACCCTCACATCCTTTCTTGGCAAGATAATCAACAGTCTAGTACTCTAAGGATGTGCAAGACACCAACTGCATTAATATGTCATTGATGTTACTTGCAGCATGTTCTGAGAGTTTCATATCAGTTTCATGCCCAAACAACTTCTCATTGGGTTCTTGGTTTTGAGCAGTATCAAAATCCAAGTAAAAAATCCCAGAAGATACTAGCCAACATAAATAATAGTATAACCTCAAAATTTACTTTTCAGCCAAAAACTATTAAGCATGATTAAAAAGAAAAAGATCATTACTTACTTCTTTATCAGGAGGAACTGGCAACCCATCAAAAAACCTCATGTTGTGCGTTCAACGTCAATAACTGTCTACTAACCAACTGCTTCCAACAGAACCCCTTTATCTTCTCTTCCTCTGGATAATTTAGTCAAACTCTTACAAGGAAAGTAATAACCGAATGTAGCACAATCATTTAATAAGTCTCCACTTAGCAGCCAAGTAAAAGAACAAGAGGATCAAGTTGCCTTATAACTGCTTAATTTGGAAAAAAAAAAATTAGGCCAAGCTAATATTAGCAGTTCACCGCTTAAAGTGATTCCACTTTCCTTCCTTGAATGAACAAATGCAATCAGGTTTTCCAATTAAGCAAAGGCATGATAGTCAATTTTCAAGCATAAAAATAGAAAAGACGAATTTAAATCCTGCACCTCGGTGACATATTCATGGCAATCAGACACAAGAAGCTCTAATTGAGGAAATTAAATTCAAAGAGTCCAGATCCAAATACAGAACAGTCACCAATACCATAACCAAACAAAATCACATCAGGTTCAGAAGAAACCGTTAAAATCTTAAGAACGAGAGGAATAGTGACGATTTGAAGTGGTTTTGGGTGAAATGTTCCTGAAAGTAATAGATAACTTACCAAACGAAAGAGCTCTCCGGCTTCTTACAAATTGGCGATTCAAAAAGAAAAAGAAACATGAAGCCACCTGAAGAAATTCCAAAATAAGCAACATAAATGAGAAGAACAAGAACAACAACAATTCTTTCCTCATATCCATCAATGCCTATAAATCACGGAATCGAACAGGTGAAAGAGGAAAGAAACAACTTACAGGAAGCTCTAGAAGGAGACAAAGGAAAGAGGGCAATTAGTGACAATCATCTATGTCTCGGCGATGGTTTCCTTTCCAAAATTCTTGAGATTCGATCTGAGACTAATCTTTTTCAAGAACCGTGAATTTATCTGGAGCTAGTCAAGAAAATGTATATTCTGGGCCTATTTGAGCTTGAGGAACTGTAGGCCCAATTAGGCCCATAACACTTAAAATTTAAACGTGTTGAGATAGAAAACTATTTTTTGACAAATGGGGAAGAAGCACTACAGTGATAGCGATGAGGACGAGAGCTTCTACTACCGCTACTCCTCCGTCTCCACCTCAGCACCGGCGCCGTCGTCTTCCTCCTCATCCAAACCAAACCCTAAATCCTCCGGCTCCGGCGGCTTGGCCCCATCCAAATCCACCCTCTACGTATCCAACCTCGACTACTCCCTCACCAACTCCGACCTCCACACTCTCTTCTCCACCTTCGGTAAGATCGCCCGCGTCACCGTCCTCAAAGACCGGGCCTCCCGGCAGTCCCGCGGCGTCGCCTTTGTTCAATTCGTCTCTCGCGAAGAAGCCGTGGCGGCCGCGCGCCAAATGGACAAGAAGATCCTCAACGGCCGGACGATCACTGCCTCGATCGCAGTGGACAACGGAAGAGCGCCGGAGTTTATAAAGAAGAGGGTTTACAAGGACAAGAGTCGGTGTTACGAGTGTGGGGAGAGCGGACACTTGTCTTACGAGTGCCCCAGAAATCAGCTTGGGCCCAGAGAACGACCGGTGGCCAAAAGGCAGCGTTTTGGAGCGAGAAAGCAAGAAGAAGAAGATTGTGGTGGAGATGAATGGGGTGACGGTGATGGGTCTTTCGAAGAGGATAATTGGGCTTCGGTGGTGGACGGTGGTGCTGATGAGAGGTTGCTGAGAGGAGGAGAAGGGAAAACTCTAAAGCAGAAGAAGAAGAAAGCAAATTACTTCAGCGATGAGAGTGACAGTGGCGAAGAAGACTGATCTGGTGTTATGAATCTGTTCTTCAAGGTATGATTTTGAGTAGTATGTAGAATATAGCTAAGCAATGATCTTATAGAACTTGGTCTGTGCCCTAATCATCATAAGCAAAAGTTGCCTTCTACAGAAGAATGGTTGGAATTAGGGCAGAGAATGATGCTTTGTTTAGCTTCATGCAGATGAACAGTGATACGACTAAATTGTGTTGTAGGAATTCATTTGTTCCAAAACCTTAAGTTAAATGTTTAACGCTGCATTTGATTACTTTCATTACCAATGGAGTTTCAGGAACTGAATCAATGAACATTACCAGAAACAACAGATAACTGTGTATTGGCATTTCAGATTCTTTGTTGGAAATGATGGTTAGTTTACAATAAGACTAAAATAAATGTCAGACATAAAGACATGTTCTCCAGAAATGGGAGAATTAAAGGACAAAAGAGGACGTATTCTACAATATTACGATCTAACGTTGGCAAGCCGTGCTCTTAGTTGCTCCAATTCTTCCTCATCATCTACACCTTCAGCAATTGCTTCTTCCTGCAAATGTTAAGATGGGTTTTTGAGCTCCTTGCACTTCTTCAAAACACAGCAAGAAGAATAAGTAAAATCAGGATAATTGGAACGCATACCTCGCGGGATGTGCTTGCTTCCTCAGCAGTTGCCTGCATGCGTTCCTTCTGAATAGCTTCAGGAAGCTGAGCAGCTGTCTCACCAGCAATTTCTGACAGTACTTTATCAACTTCTTCTTCAATTTCCTCTTCTATATCCTCTGAATCCAGAGCTGTATCAACAGCGTCATTTACTACCTCTTCAATAACACCAGCCTACAAGCAAATATGCAACAAAGAGGATTAAGAACTGTGGCTATTAATACGTTTGCAGGAAAAGGCAATACAAGGTAACCAGGAGTAACATTAGCATCATTTGCTTAGTCACATTCATGATGTTTTATGCACAAGAGGCAAGGAATTGCTCTTGAAACATATGAACTAGATTGCACTTACATGAACAATTGATTTTCCAACATATGAAGCAATAAAATTACCTTGATCATTTCCTTGCTGAATTCTTGCATTGTAGCAGCCATTTGTGGAGCTTTCATTAGGTTATTTACAAGTTTCATGACCTCAGCACTTTTGGATAGATGACCCACAGTACGTGCGATTGCTGAACAAAAAGAATAACGTGAAAAAGTTCTCAAGAACTTCGAACTGCGAATACTGCAAGGAAGTATGTTGCATTATGCTTTATTTCCATTGTGCCAAAAAATAGTAAATGCTGATATTCCAATACCAAACATATGAATGCAGACAATATTAGAAGAAAATGTAACGATAGAAAAGCATCCTGATCTTACCAACACTTTCTCCCAAGTGCATTGATATTGAATTCATTTGAGCCTTGTTCTCATAAAGGCGATTCACAGCTTTTCTTGACCTCACAATTTCTTTGGCAAGTGCCTGAAGAATAATACAGAAGGATGGGAATGTAAGCATCTTGGAAGCATGTAATGTGACAATGCTATTTTTGTGGCTAAAGTTAAGTGAAAACAATAAGCAAAAAAAGCACAAAGATAATGTTCATCTTCCACAACTCCTTTGCCTCGTTATACACAGAGATTTTCTGTTCCATTATGATCTTAGTGATTCAGAACTTGGCGAGCCTTCCTAACTCTGTGCTCAACTGCAAAAGTCCATACTTTTCAAACTGCTTTCTTCAGGACAAACTTAAGCAACCTTTCAAACTCTTCAACTATATGGCTCTATTTTGTGGATTAAACTAAACCAGTGAATGGGAAGCTAGACCATTTGGCAAATATTAAGCTTAATGAAGCATGAGAAATTGCAAATTCCATGTCTGTTGTTAGTTCCAGCAAACATGAACAAATAATTAAGAAACTCAGTTCATGAAACTGGTCAACGGGCTAAGCTAATCAGGTTTTAGTAAGGTCTGATCACTTATATTGTTCTGAGTGGTGTTCTGATATGCTATGGCTTTAGATCAGCTAAGATTTCAAATGAAGTTGAGTGCTTACCTTAGCTGAACCTATGTCATTTCTCTTGGCAGCCTCTTTAATTGCTTTATGCACACCTTTCTCTTCTCTCTGAATATCTAAAACCACAACAACCAAATCAATCTTCTTAGCCCAAATAGGCCATCGAAACACAAGATCATATTCAACATTCCAAGAGAAAAACAATCTTCAAAAAAAAAAAATCGTTAAAGCGTGAATGCTTCGACATTGACTCTCAAGTTTTTGGCTCATATATCATAAAAATATTGAATCAGGGATCAAACCGACAAAACAAAACCTGAGAATGAAAGGGAAAAGGCAGAGAACTTGCCTCTGATTTGGCGCTCGATGTTGCGACATTCTTGACGAAGCCTTCTCTGCCAATCTCTCAACAGCTGTTGAGGGTTTTGTTTCGGTTTCAGCATGCTCTTGAATTTGTCCATCTTTCTCCAAATTGAAAATTAAACAGCAAAAGAAAACGTCGAAATTGGGTTTGGGATCGTAAACTCGCTTAAGATAGAAGAAGGTTTACACTATCGAATCTTCTTCTGCGTTTGTTTGTTTCCCAGGAAAATTCGTTTTTCTTTAGCTCTCTCTCCTCGCCGGGAAAAAGAAAATCCTGTCTAGCCAAAAATGACGTCGTTCCGCTGTTATTGAAAAGTTAGGACCAACAGTCAATCTTCACACACTTTTCATGACATGATTGGTTATAGCTTATCTTTTAACTATTTTAGGATCAGGGAACTCATTTATGTATTTTGATTTGCTTTAAACAATTAACCAAGACCGACCTTAGCTCAGTTGGTAGAGCGGAGGACTGTAGTCTGAGCTGTAATCCTTAGGTCGCTGGTTCGAATCCGGCAGGTCGGAATCTTTTTTAATTTTTTGAAACAGTGCATTTTAAACTTAACAATTGAAACTCAGTATTAAAAAATAATATTTATAGTAGACTCTAAAATGTAATACTAATACTTAAATATATATTATTTAAAATGCAAAGTTTAAAGAAGTTCAATATTACGCAACTTGTAAAATTTGAAAATCAGTAATACATAATCTTACTCTTAAAGATTAATATTTTACTATTTCACTATTTTCTAATATAGTGATATTTACTAGTTTCTTTTTTTGAAAATATATTTGTATCCCTTTTTGAATAGATATATAGACTTTTAACTATACCTGAGTATTAACCTATTAGGCCAATAGTTACACGTATTAATTAATATTCTACAATCATAACACTAACAAGAATGATATAAAACATGATTTGAAAGTATTAGTGAAATTTTATTATTCGCTCTAATATTAATTATTATAATAATAAATAATTAATTTAAATTTTAAATCGTTAGAATTCATATGCTATCATTCTATACAAACAATAATATTAATAAAAAATTACTTTGATTCATAGCAATTTATATATTTTTAAGTATAACAAAGTAGAGTTCTTTTTCTTATAAATATTTCCTTTTTTTTTTTGCTATTCTCATTTTATAATGATCAAATATATATAATAAACTTTTTAAATCTTATTTTTTATAACAACTATTTTAAAAAAAAATTTATAAAAAATCCTTGTGATTCTAAAGTTTTGAGTTTGATAACTATTATACCCGTTTCGTTAAAAATAATCCAATAAATTACATGGACCACTACATATTATTAAAAATAATCTAACATTTAAATCAGAATTCAAGCATTCATTCGGTATATAAGATTTTAGTTAAATCATAACTCCACTCCATTGCATTGATACCAAATATCACATAAATGTTATACGGATTCAAGACTTTTGGCAGTCTAGTTGCCCTGTGCACAAGCATACTTATGAGTACCTGATGCTGGAGTACAAGTAGACTTTATATCTAAGACTTTACATGATAATTTCGTTCAAGGAAGTAATGGGTTGCAAAGTTTTATAAACAATTCAATATTCGGTTGTACATGTGTGATTGTAAGTTTTGGATCCGAAACCAATGAAGTCTTGTTTGTTGGGCCTAAAATTTTAGGAGCATGCAAAGGATACGTAAAATTAGTCGTTTACTTGGACGTTAAGTCTTCCAAAATTAGTTTCCTTATTCTTTCAAATATTTAGTTTGACATCGTATTATTTAAGTTGGTTCCTAATAATAGTAGGAGTTTTCTTTCAAATCTTTAGTATGATTCCATATTATCTAGGTTGTTTCTTAATAGTACTGGAGTTTTCTTTAGATCTTTAGTATGATTCTATATTAGCTTGGTTGTTTCCTAATAGTATTAGGAGTTTTTTCCACTATAAACAGGAGTTATAAGGTGTATATTTTTCGGGTGTAATTTAGAAATAAAAGTTCATACTTTTTCTTCACAAATTCGAAGTTGATTCCTTCGTTTTATGTTGGTCTTTACACCTGTATGGCTAGTGACATCCTTGAGAGCTTTATCAACAATTGGTGCATAGCTTTATCAACTGTTGTGGTGTTCTCTTGGTTTTTTCCCTTCAACTTTCAATATTTTCTATTCATTCAACTTAGCCTACTACCAACCTTTACTTTTATTCTCCCAAGTTCAATTGGTGTGCCTAGTTTATACATCAGATTGGTATGAGAGCTCAGTTATTAGGATTTTCATAAGCCTTAACGATCCATAATTGAGCCTCTCTCACCTAAATTCAAAAGTTTCAAGTTTGATCTTACGGGGTTTGGTACTAATATGGCTACAAATGATGGAAACAGTAACAACGACACCAACGATAACAATTATGCTCTTTTACAGGTAATAGAGCGATTGTTAGAACGTAATATTGGTGAGATTCATGATCAAACTGAAGACATCAACAATCAACTGGCCTATGTGCAAATGCAAGATGCTAAATGGAAACGTTTTATGCAGGGTAGAACCTAGGAATGATCACGTGAAAGATATAGAAGGACTTATGATGAGTCCGATGAGGAGGAAGAAGAAGAGGAGGAGGAGTACGAATCAGAAGAGGAACAACCAAGACATCATAGATCGGGAGGTTACACATGCTAAGATCGCAACTTCAAGCTTGAATTCCCCGATTTTGAAGGTAAGCAGGATCCTGAAGTTGCCTTAGATTGGATTTATAGAGCTGATCGTATGTTTGAGTATAAAGCCTTTATAGACTAGGAAAGCTTTAATTATGCTATCCTTTAGCTAACCGGCTTAGCAGGTATTTGTTATGATGACATGCAACGTGAGGAATTAAGAAGGGAAGGAAGAAGAATTAAGACCTGGACTCGTTTAAAACGTGAGATTAAAGCTAAATATGTTCCTAATATTTATAGGAAAGAGAATTATGTAAAGGCAACAACTTTGAAACAAACCCACTCTATTAATGAGTATATTGATGAATTTGACAAGTTACCGATGTTGCTTCGTATCAAGGAGAATCAAGATCAGAAGATGACTCGACTGAGTTTGAAAATCAAGGATAAGGTGGAATTACAACCTTATTAGAACTATAGTGATTTGTGTAAGCTTGCTTTATATACTGAACAACAAGTTAACAAAAAACCTGATTGGAGGTCGTTTCCACAATGGAAGTGAGAAGAAGCAAGATTGAAAAGGAAAGGGTACTTTGAACATGAACGAACTTGATAAGAACAAGAGGCGATGTTTTAAATGTCATAGGTATGGGCATATTTAATCTGAATGTCCTACAAACAAAATCATGACAATTCAAGAGTGTCAAGAAATTGATGCTTTGCTGAATTCTTTATCCATAGAGGAGGGGGAAAAGGAGTTAGATATTGGAGGAGATTACAAGGAAAGAGTGGAGGATATGGTTGAAGGCGAAGAGGAAGGGCCTAGTCTTATGATTCATCGTGTTTTGAAGCTGGTCCTTCTCTAAATGAGTCCCAATGTGAACAATTGTTCCATACGAGATGCAAGGTGCAAGGAAGGCCATGTAATGTTACCATTGACAGTGGTTTTTATACCAATGCAGCTTCTACGGTGCTCATGGATAAACTAAACTTATCTAGTCTCAAACACCCAAGACCTTACACAATTCAATGGCTTAATAAAGGGAGTGATTTGAAGGTGACAAAACAGGTACTTGTTTCATTTACAATTAGGAATGAGTATCATGATCAGCTACTTTGTGATGTGATTCCAATGGATGCATGTCATATCTTATTAGGACGTCCATGGAAATTTGATTGAAAAGCTCAACATGATGGAGTTGTTAATTGTTACATCGTTGAGAAGGATGGGAAAAGACTTACGCTTGCGCCTTTATCTTCTTCTAGAATAGGTGAACTAAACATGGAGCAATCTAAAAGTGAGAATTTGATTGTTGGGAAGAGTGAGATTATTCGAGAATTTGCTGAATCGCAAGTAGTATATGATTGACCTAAAGCGTGAGTAGTCAAATTAAAATACCGCAAATGCACAATGTAGCTATAGTTAGTACCGGTAAGTACGAGTACAAGGATGGTAAGTACTAGTAATTACTATTATTTTATTATCTAGCCTACAGATTGATTGTGATTGAATTAATAAAACTAAATTTAAACAAATAAAATAAGCAAACAGGACGAATCAAAGCAAAGGATTGACAACACTTAATTAATTACCGAATTCAAATGATTAGTGCCTGGGCTTCGAATCCCCCTAAACCTTTAACTAATTGATCATTTGCCATGCAATTATGTTGTTGATTAATTGGACCGTGAAGATTCCTAAAGTATGTTAGTAGTTGAGCTTGAATCTACTAATAATTAATCCTAAGGTCTTTAACCGAATTATTCAGGTTAAAACTTATAAGATTGCGTTATCATTTTATGAATCCTCTATTAGGTTTGACCTCAATCCAAAGATTTATGTCATCCTATTTCTAAGATTGCAATCAACTCTTTCCAATTATCGTGGATCTATTCAACCTAGGATTTCTCAATAGCTAAGTATGAAATCAAATTAAAGTCTAAAAATCATATTAATAGATGGTAATAAAAACAGATAATTGGATCTCAATAATCAAAAAATGCAATTGTATTCACAAAATAACCAAATCATGTTTCAAAATTAAATAGGGTTCATCTGACCTAGATACTAATAGAAAATTTAGCTATACATCGACGAACACGAAATCACATTCCTATATACAGAAAACATTAGAACCATAATTCTAAATCTCCCTGATTGTTCTCTATCACATATTCTGACAATGTAGATGTCCGATCTTGCGTTCTGATGGATCTCTTGATAAAAATACCGCATCTTCCGCTCCTTAAGCTTCGAATCACCTCTAAAACTCTCTGGACGTTCCCAACTGCTCTCTCTTTTTTTACCTCCGAAATGTCGACTTTATATGAAAACCTAGAATTTTGGGTTATGCACACCCATGTGCACGCTCGTGCATATAAGCGTGCACAATCGAGGTACGCCAAAAAGTGCATGGGCGTGTAAAAGTGCACGAATTTGCATTCTTTCCATATTGCTATTTTTTCTATTTTAGTCGCATTTTCACATGAATTCTTCTCCTTTAAGTCCATAAAGTTCATTACCCTCTTGAAGCATATTAAGCACCAAATATAGATCAAAATCATAACATATCAAGTAAAAATACATTAAATATGTGGTAAAAATATAGTTAGTTATCCATCTATCAGTATATGCATTAGTTTCAAAGGAGGTCTATGAAAATCCATTTGATTCTTACCCACTAGATCTCAAGCCTCTTCTAGATGAGTATGTTGATGTGTTTCCTAATGATTTGCCTCTGAGTTTGCCTACCATTAGAGAGATCGAGCATTAAATAGATTTGATTTCGGGTACATCTTTGCCTAAAAAGCCCACATATAGGTGTAATTTAGAAGAATTGAAGGAGCTTCAACGACAAATCAATGAGCTTATAAGGCGTGGATATGTGCGTGAAAGCATGTAGCCATGTGTTGTACCAGCTCTTCTTGTGTCAAAGAAAGATGGTTCATGGTGGATGTGTATTGATAGCCTTGAAGTGAACAATATTACCATCAAATATCGCTTTCCCATGCCTCATCTAGACGACATGTTGGATGAACTTTATAGTGCTCAAGTGTTTTCAAAGATAGAATTAAGGAGAAGTTACCACCAGATTCAAATGAGAGAAGGTGAAGAGTGGAAGACCGTATTCAAGCCTAAGTGTGGCTTGTAAGAATGGTTAGTAATGCCATTTGGTCTCAATAATGCTCCAAGCACATTCATGCGACTTATGAATGAGGTATTGCGCCCTTTCCTTAGCAAATTTATTGTTGTATAGTTGGATGATATTCTAGATTATAGTAAGAGTAATGAGGAGCATATGTGGCACTTAAGAATGCTTTTCAACGTGTTGAGAAAGGAGAAGTTATATGTGAAGATTGAGAAGTGCACTTTCATGGTAGATAGCATCGTATTCTTTGGATACGTTGTGTCTAAAGATGGTATTTCTGTTGATAACTCAAAATTGACGCTATTAAATCATGGCCAACTCCTAAATTTGTTAGTGAAGTGCGTAGCTTTCATAGATTGGCTTCTCTTTATTAGAGATTTGTGAAGAACTATAGCTCTATTATGGAATCGAATATCGAATGTATGAAGAAGGGGACATTCGAATGGAGTGATACTTCACAAAAAGAGTTTGAGTTGATTAAACGGAAGTTGTGTTTCCTGATTTAAACGAGCTATTTGAAGTAAAATGTGATGCTAATGGAGTCAGAATTGGGGCTGTACTTGTTCAACAAAAATGTCTTATTAATTATTTTAGTGAGAAGCTTAATGGATCTAAACTGAATTACTCTACTTATGATAAAGAGTTCTATGTGATCATTTAGACTCTTAGTCATTGGAGTCATTATTTGCGACCTAAGACTTTCGTGTCGTATAGTGACCATGAAGCACTAATGCATATTAATAGGCAACAAAAACTTAATCCACGTCATGCTAAGTGGGTCAAGTTTCCATAATCCTTTACTTTCTCATCAAAGTACAAGGATGGATGCTCTAATTTCGTAGTTGATACATTGTCAAGGAGGTATTCTATGCTTGCAATACTTAATTCAAGGCTCACTGGCTTTGAAATCATCAAGAATTCTTATATAGAGGATGAAGACTTTGTTGAATTATTTGAACTTTACAAAAAAGGTGTGCATGACCAGTTTGTAATTCAGGATGGTTTTCTTTTCAAAGGGAATAAATTGTGTGTTCCCAAGGGCTCTTTTCGTGATTTATTGATTCACGAAGCTCATGGTGGTGGTCTTGCTAGTCATTTTAGTATTCAGAAGACTTATGAAATTCTTCAAGAACACTTCTACTAGCCTCGTATGCTTGATGATGTGCAATTTATTGTTAATCGGTGTGGTACTTGCCAAAGAGCAAGTAGTACTTTTCACCAAGGACTTTACATACTTCTTCCTGTTCCATAATGACCATGGGAGGATATTAGTATGGATTTCATTGTTGAATTACCTCGCACACAGCGTGGTAAGGATGCAATTATGGTGGTTGTAGATTGTTTCTCAAAGATGACTCATTTTGTTGCATGTCATAAGACTGATGATGCTTCTCATATTGTTGATTTATACTTTAAAAAGATAATTCATCTTCATGGGGTACCAAGAAGCATTGTTTCTGATCGAGATTAGAAGTTTTTGAGTCATTTTTGGCGAATGATGTGGAAATTACTTAGAAGAAAGTTGTTATTTAGCATTGCTCACCATCCGCAAACCGAAAAATTGAAATTACAAATCACACTCTCAGTGCCTTGCTTCGTCGATTGGTGAATATAACCACCAAAGATTAGGATTTAAAACTTCCACATGCTAAATTTTCCTATAATAGATCTCCAACACATGCTACTAGAGTATCTCCCTTTGAAACTTTTTATGGCGTGAATCCTTGCATGCCTGTGGATTTATTTCCTATTTCAAAGAAAGACTTAATGAGTATAGATGCAAAAGCCAAGGCAGAGAGAATGAAAAAAGCTTCATGAGCAGATTCACACAAAGATAGAGAATATTAATGAGAGTTACAAAGCCCGTGCTAATCGTTTTTGCAAGCAACAGAACTTTCAGCCTGGTGATTTGGTTTGGATTATCTTCGCAAGGAAAGATTTCCAAGCAAAAGGAAGAATAAGCTTATTGGTGGCTGTCAAACCAACAAAAATAAATCACCTTAATTCACTAAATACGAGTATAGAGTGAGTATGGATCGTCTCCACAGGGAACGGTGGATTTATTTCTTTTACAAAAATAAAAAGTAAAATTGGGGGATTTTTAATTGATGAAAAACAAGTTAACAAAAAAAATACACTTCAAAAGAAAACAATGATGTAAATAAATTTAAGAAATTAATTAAGAGAGAAAGCTTCTAGTCAAAGGATGTATTTCTACTTTAATTCCATTA
>JAOQMM010000003.1:21617077-21629428 GCA_027563515.1 Erythroxylum platyclados | reverse complement strand
ATATTTCAAAATACAATTGAGATTAAGCTCAGATTAAATATTTCAAAGTTTATTGAACTCAACTCAAATTGAATATTTCAACTTCAATTAAATTTTGAACCAAATAAAAATAATTAAAAAAATTAAGACCAAAAAAAAGATTGCAGAGTTCCAGTGCCTTTATAAGCTGTATAGTAGCAGAGTAGCTTTCACCATTAATGCATGAGCTACCTTGTAGGTCCTGACATAATTTATGAATGGTGGCAACTTGGAAGGAAGATCAAAGATGAGAGAAAGGATTATCATTTATTCAGTGACTCCACTGCGATTCCAATGGTTTACACGAAACTGGAAATATACAGAATCATATATGACCAAAATGGTATTTGGCAAGTTTGGTGTGTTTTTTTGAAGAAAGTGAAAGTAACCCATCGCGTCGCCTAAAAAGAATGACCAACGCCCCATCTTTTACTGTTAGCGACCACATGGAGCAGATGATCACACTTCTCTGTTGCGTGTAGTCTATGATGGTGTGTCATTCATAAGTTGCATCGACATGACCACTAACCAATTAGTTCGTATTCAAACAGATTCGTTTCGGTTTATTTCACCAACCAAAGTTTTAGAGTTTGGATAGAGTTGGGTTTTGATCTCTTTTATACGGGGTAAAAGTAAAGCTCAGGGTTACGCCGGTCCAATCTGACCAGATTTTGTGCCGTGGTCAAATCAGAGTAACTCAACCCATTGTCGTCTGTAGAGTTGGGTTTTGATCTTTTCTATACAAGGCAAAAGGAGAAACAACAATAGAGCTCTAGGTTGGACGATTCAATATGTTTGGCCTAGTTTGACTGAATTTTGGAGGGTTAAACTTTTTTCAATTTTTTGAACTTTAGGTCAGACCGGAGTTTAGACTGGTCATGTCCAACCTAAAACCCGAAACATCAAAGTTATAAAATGATGTTCTTTTTATTTTTTAATTTAAAAATAAAAGAATTTTAGACCGAACTAGACTTCAAGTTGCCTAAGCCTAGACCCAGGCCTAACCCGACTTAATTCAGCCAATTGTCATCCGTAATTAAATAATATAAAAATTAATGTTTAATTTAAGAAATTTACAAAATTTTAAAATTCTTTTTAATTTTCAATTTATTTAAAAATTTTCTTATTTTTTAACTTCGATTCAAAAATAATGATGAGACACATATAAAATGAATATTAGACATGAACTAATCGAATATTACTAATATAATAACTCAATTCAGCTCTTAAACTTTACCTGAATCAATTAAATTTGGTTTAAAGAATTAATTAATTCAATTCAATTTAAGAGTTAGGATGAATCGTCACACAAATAGTTATCGTTAATTTTTTTAATGAAGTATAAGAGAATGTGTTTTTCTATTAAAACATAAAATTAGAATGAGCTTTTTTGATCTTAAACTACATGAGATATTTGTCTCTTTTATCTCTTTATATATGAAATGGTGGCTAGGAATTTCCAATTTAAGAGTATAACGGATTTAAAATTTTGATGAAGATTCTTAGTTGAAAATGAAGGCACATTTGAATTTGTACTAATTAATTTGATTCTAATACTTAGTTATGAGTCGTTAATCTTTAAATAATTTATTCAAATCACATAATTAATAAAATTTTATACACATTTAACAATTTGCTTAAGCTTGACAGTGTGTCGAGTTGAGTTTAGATTACCTATAACTCGAGTTTGATTTAAACTTTCTAATCTTAGTTCAAATTTGATCAAAGGTTCTATTAAGTTTGAAGCTACTGGCTCAAGCCTGAGTCTCTTCGAATTTTTGGGATACCGAAATTCATTGAATTGCAAACTTACATTTTGAACTCAAATCTGATTGAGTCGGTGAAATAATATTGTTTGAAATTTTCTTTTTAATTCATTTAACAATTTAGTCCAAAATTTAAAAATTTTAAAAGAAATCAAACTCAATCCGATACAATTGAATTCATATCAAATCTAAATTACCAATACAAAATAAAAGAATAGTGATTACAAATCTCTTCTTTACCAAAAACAAATCAAGATTGAATTCTCATATCATATAAAGTAGCCTCATATTAAGCTTGCTAGTTGGTGATCTTGCTAGTTGGTGATCTTCTTATCATTCTCTTGATTTAAAAAAAAAGAATTTGATAATCTAATGAACTATCTTTATTTAAAGTAATTTATTTTAAATTATTGAATCAATAAATAAGTCATTTAAAATAATTTGCCAAGTACTACCATACTTATAGATTCACGTAGGACATCAAAGCCTCTGTTATTAAAACTAAAATATAACATATTTGCAACATCTCATTTAGGATTTTTATGTGTGAATAAAATAATCTCAATCATTAAAAAAATCCTTTTAAATAAAAAATAAAATTATGTAGCTTTTTTAAAATTTATTAGAAATATATTAATTTTTTATGACATTATATATGACAACGTATGACAATAAATATTCGTATATCTTTGTTAATAATATAATTTAATAGTGCTTAAATAAGTTTCATTATCATAGTTAGAATATTTTGTAAGTTACTTTTACAAATTTTGATGACATTTACACTTTTTATTTTTCCATTATTTTTAACAAATCATGATATTTAATAGGGTTAATTATAAAAAAAAGTCAAATTTTACTCAATTTTGTAATTATAGTCCAAATTAAAAAAATTTAAATGTTTAAACTTTTTTTTTATTTTTAGCTCGATGTTAGTATTTTCATTAAAGTTTTTCAATTTCAAAACAACGTAGTTTAGTTAAACTACTTAATGAAACTTAATTAGTTAGCTTAATTAAGTCTAACATGTATAAATATTAAGAGTATTTATCTTATGTGGCAAGTTATGTCAACCACGTTAACAAAGATACTAACGTCCGACTAGAATTAAAAAAAATAGAAGTTTGAGTATTTAATTGTCATTTTTTAAATTTAGACTATAATTATAAAATTGAGTAAAGTTTAAGTTTTTTTAATTAACCGCAGTTAATATTATAAAATAAAAGTTAAGATATATTTTATCTCTTTATTCATAACTTAATATAGTAATAATTATCATAAAAAAAATTTAAAGGCTAGTTGATAGCAATGACAATGAGCGAGTCAAGTTAGCTCGAACTTAGGGCACATAATACGAGCTCGAGCGCAACCAGGCTTAAACGATTCAAAGCTTGATTAGACTAGCCCAATTTGATTTTTCATTTAAATTTAAAAAATGGCATTATTTTTAGGAATGATCATGGGCCGATCCGGGCTGGCCTGACATGTTTTGTTGGGGGCCTAGGAGTAGTTTGAGGCCCAATTAGCCCGAGACAGCTCAACCTAACCTATTTTTTAAATAAAAAAAACGACGTTATTTTTCTTATAAATGTTCGGCCTTAGGTTGGGTCGAACCTAGGCAGCTAAAGCTCAAGCTCAACGAGGCCCGATTTTTTAAAACATCGAACCTGAGGCCCCCGTCAATCTAGGCCTGGCTCTGATTAGAGTAGTTGAGCTGGTCAGGCCCAAATATCATCTCTGATTATTTTTCTTTAAAATTTTGAACTTCAAACTAAGTTAGACCTGATAGTTTGAATTCGAGCTTAATGTAAAGCTCAGAGATAAAAAAATAAAAAACTTAGAACTAAATCGAAACTTAATCAAACTATTTGGATCGGGTCGGACCAGATTTGAACTTACTAAGCCAATTGTTTGCTAAATCTCTGACAATGACACGTAAAGTTATTTGTCCCCACATCGAAGACGAACCGGAGATATCATAACATGAACACTGCCACCTTCCATAAATGAAAGCAGCAGAACTGAAATGCACTGCATTTATTTATTTTTTCCTCTTTGTTTGTTCATTTATAACGTTTTCAAATTTCAAATTTATTATCCGTACGTCGTTTTGTATCATAATTAAATGTCTTCTCTTTAGCTCTTCACTGACCGTCGGTCCGTCACTGATGTCGGCAGAATTTGCTTAACCTAAGATCTGACAATTGAGTTCCTGCCGCAGAAGAATCGGAATGGGATAGATTAAGTTCGGATTATTAATGAATTAAGTTGATTTAAAATTATTTTTTAAAATTTAATTTCTGACTCAAAGTTTAATCAAAATTTGGAGGCTTGACTCGAGTTTAAATCTAATTAAGTTTCCAATAACTTAAATTCTAATGAGTTGAGTAATTTAGATTAAGTTTAGTTTCAATTAGATTTTGGTTCGATACAACTAAATTTGGTCTTTGATTAAATTTGAAGCTTAAAGGGTTAATCATTTTTTTAAACATTAAATAGCCCAAAATTTATATAATCACTTTTTTTCTTAAATTCTTGTATTAAAAATAAAAATAAAAAATTATTTTATAAATAAGACATTTGATTTTATCTAATTAACTACAAAATTTCTAAAAAGTTAAACTTTCAATATTTAACTTTATCTAACTAAATTTTGGACTATTTGTCTTTATTATTAAAAAAGGTAATTGTTTTTAATATAATTAAGTTTTGACGATTCGACATGAAAAATAAAAACTTTGAATTAATAAAAATCTAAATTCAACTTAAAACTCAGCAATTTAAACTAAACGTGTCAACTTTAAACTTAGTCGAATGGTATCTAACCCAACCTGTTTTATCATCCAATCGAGTGAGAGATAACCCAAAGATGAATTTGCATCAAGATGGCATTGATGTTATATATATCATATATGCATTTAATATATTCAAATTTCAAGAATAAATATTACATTACCAATTATGTATTTCAAAGAAAATATAAGCCTCGTAAGATCCCTTATTATCTATATTTTCATTTTAAATAATTTAGGAAATTGATATTTTAAGAAATAAAAGTAGACTTATTAATTATTGATTTATTAAATAATTTATTTAAAATATTTTAAGATTATGAAACTAATGATTTAAGAAATAAAAGTATACATGAGCTACTAGTATTAACTAGAAGATCTTGAAACTAATCTTATATGTAGAAATTATTAACATTAATTAAATTATGTTCTTTGTGTTAATTTAGAATATTTAATTTATAAACTAATTAATAAACTAAGGTAAGATAATAAGATTCATAAAAAATATTAATTTCAGTCTATAAATAAAAATTTAAATAGAACTAAAGTATTGGAAAATGTATAAATTAAAATTTAGTTCATATACAACATAAATACATCATTTTCAACTAAAAACATAAAAATACTAGTTATTATTTATTAGATATATTATGTTTTTATCGATTAAAACAATACTTAATAATTTAAAAAGTTTTAAAATTTAGGCTGAGCTATAATATTATTTATATATATAAAGTTATAAATTATTACTTCTTAAAAATATAAGTTAATAACAAATTGATATGTACGAAGGAAAGGTAATTAAGATTCATTTATGTATGAAAAATTATTTCCATAATTTAGAGTCTTTTCATATATAAATCAATAAGAAAAAAATTTAAGGTTTAAAAATAATAGATCAATATTCAACAGCTATAAAATTAGTATACAATAAAGATTAAATAAAATTGAATAATTTAAAATAAGATTAAAAAATGTATCATTTTTATTCATTGAAAAAGTTAAAATTTATGCACCTGAGGATCCATTAGTCAACATGCAGCAGCCACGAGGTAGAAACCTTAACAGATAAGCGAACGGGAGCGTCGTAGGTGATCAGATGCGGACCAGACGGTTCCAGAGACGACACGCTTTCACACATGATATCGTCTTTCCAAATTATCCGGAAACGATATTATCGTGAAGTTTGACGCGGCCTCGGTTGTATCGAAGTTACTTACACCCAAAAGAACCGTCTAGGTGCTCTGATTGGTGCTTGAAGAGGCACAAGGATTGGATATTTACTTACATATTATAACGTAAAACATGAGACAAACTTGGTAAGTTGTTCTAAGGTTGGAGTTTTGAATCTAAATGTCTTATGTAAATTTTGAGTCAAATTTAAACTTAAAATACTTAATTTAATTTGATTTAAATAATTTAAACTTGATCTAAAATTTAAAAATAATTTAAAAACTTAAAAAATTATTAAGTTTTAACCTTTTATTTCGAATTTAACCCAATTGAGTATCATACATAAAAAGATTATAATGTGTTACAGTAATGATGTTTGATACTTAAGTTTAAATGGGTTAATAAAAGAAATATCATATTTAAAGTGTACAATCTTTCGAATTTTTTAATTCATTACTAAATTTTATAAAATTTTCAATTCAGTAACTAATTTTTCAAAACTCGTATAATTCAAGTCATAACATTATTTTTACTTAGGGATAATAAATTTTAAACTATCCAAATTTTTGAGATTTTTTATAATTTAGTGCTTAAATTTTTTAATTTTTTAATTGAGTAACCAACTTTTTAAAACCTTAACAATTTGGTTCAGAATGTTACTTCTATTAGTAATTTATTGATTTAACTAACAAAATTTTTATTGTTTATGATATGTAAACATGTACATGAAAAAATAATAGTCATAGTTAAATTAGTATAGAGAATATTCTTTTAGTTGGACACCTATATATCATGAACAATAAATATTTCATTAACCAAATAAGCAAATTATTAACAAAATTAACATTTTAAACTGAATTGTTAAGGTTTTAAAAAGTTAGTCGCTCAATTAAAAATTTTAAAAATTTAAGCAATAAATTGAAAAAATCATAAAAGATTGGACAATCTAAAATTAATTATCCCTTTTTCCTTACGGAACTAATAGATGGACATTTACGTTACATTTTATTTTATGGACATTCTATATTAGAAAAAAAACAACTTTTTGGCATGATTTTAACAAATTTTAAAAGGTTAATTATTATTGCCTTAAATTAACTCTAAAGCATTATATGTGGTTCCAAAAAATAAAAAATGGATACCACATTATTTTTGTACACTTTGAAGTCTAAAATAAAATAAAAATTATGAATTATAAATATTGTGTGGATAATTTTTTATTAAAACGAGATTCACTATCTTTATTTTTTAAAATTCAAGTAAAAATTTTAATTATTAATTATAAAAAATATTATAATTATAAGTTATTATGACAATTATAATCATTATATGCATAATTGAAAATCTTAACAATAATCACTATCTTTAATTTTCCATAATCTTAACTTTTCTTAAAAAAATTTAGATATGAATAATAAGTTATTATGATAATTATAATGGTTGTTCCCATAATTACAAATTATTTTGCATTTGCAATTTAAAAGTATAGTCCTAATTTAAGGTTGTTGCTAGATTTACGATAACTAATTTTACCAAAAGTAAGGATAAAAATGACTCAAATCGGCTTGAATCTAATCAACAACCTTAAGATCTTGTAGAGTTATTAAGCTCAAGAGAACTCGCATTATTTGATTCAAAATTTGGACAGACTCGTACTAACTCAAACTTGAACTTAAACGGTTATCTTAATGTACAAGATTCTCCGCTTTGCAAGGGTTAGGAGAAGATCGTCAATTATACGCAACCATCTCTTTATATTTTACAAAGAAGTTGTTTTCGTTGCTCGATTATGTGACTTTTCAGTCACAAATGAGTAGCCAAAACTTAAACTTAAAATTTGGCTAAAATTACATTTTGAGCCTCAACTTTACAATAAAATACAAGATAGTCCTTAATGTTTCGAAGCCTTCAAATTAAATCATAACATTTTTAAAATTTTCAAAACAGGCCATAAGTAGATAAAAATTTAACGGGTTAACTTTTCATCAATTTTAACGTTATATTTTTTTAAAAAAATAAAAATAGGCTCTATTGTCACATGATAAGCGAAATCTATTGTTTGAAATATATAACAGTATATCTTACTTGTTACATGACAAGTGAAATTTACTGTGTGAAATATATAACAATGAAATTTAAGGTTAAGGACAGTAAAATTCACTTTTTATTTTAAAAATATGTTAACATAATATTTAATTGACGAAGAGTTAATCCTATAAATTTTTTGGTACATTTAGAGTTTCTCTTGAAAGTTTTGTAAATTTTAAATTTTAATTTAAATATTTCAAAATATTAGATTTCAATTCATGTTATATCGTAAAAACTCAAATTAAAACATGCTTCTCAGAATGAGGCTGTTTTAGGAAAATTTCCGAAAACGAGTCTTAAGTTTATGTAAATTTGAATTTGTTAGACAGACCAATTACAGCTCCCCACGTACTAGCACTCACCTAAACCCGAGCCCACATGAGTGAAGCTTTTTCAACTGTAAAAACGAAAATAACGAGAAATTGATGAAATGGAAAGCTTCCTCAACAAGTCAAAGCGAGACCAGAAGGATATAAATCCAACTGCCATGGAAGAACCATTAAAAAGAAAAAAATGAAACAATCTTATGGGTGTGTTGTGTTGGTTTGATAGTCACTCTTATGGTTTTGACATATCCGATGCATAAGCAACAACAGGAAGCATCAAACTGAAAAGGTTCCTTCTTCCTTTCCTCTACTCCAAGCTACATAATTTTCTACTACCCTTTGAAACTAAAGAAAGGCAAAAGGAAATGGGAATGTTGTATGAGGATGCGGTGGTGATTAGGCAAGCAGAGAGTCCTGGAGAGTGTAATGTGATTACAGTAAATTGTCCTGACAAGACTGGGCTTGGCTGTGATTTGTGCAGAACTATCTTGCTGTTTGGGCTAAGCATTTCTAGAGGAGGTAATCAAGCTTTTACTTGGATTGTTCTTAATTTTGTTTGTCATCTTTCTTTTTGGTTGTTTAGAATTAAAGCTATGAAATTTGCAGATAGTCTTAGCGTTTTTTTTTAATGTTCATTCTACGCCGGCTTTAATGGTGGGTTTCTTGTATGCTTTTCTGGCTTCGAATTGGGAGTTTGTGATTTGGATCTAAAACTTTGATGGAGAATCAGAAGTGGGCAACTCCAGTATTCTTGTCTATACCTTTCTTTGTTTCTTAATTTTGGTGGATGTATCTGAGATTTTCTGATAAAAGTTCAGAAGCTAAGGAAGTGATGAATTGCATTTTGATTATTCTTATCATGGTGATCGCCATCATTTGTTACATGTGTTTCCTCGATTTGCATTTTCTGGATTGATGTGAGGAGTGAAGACACAAGAGTGCTTATTAAGTTTCTTTTCTGTGTACCTCTGCTTTGTTAGATCTACAAACTGATGGGAAATGGGGCTACCTAGTGTTTTGGGTGATGGGGAAGCCAAACACGAGGTGGAGTCTGTTGAAAAAGAGGTTGTTGGAGGTGTGCCCATCGTACTTCTCAACATCTGAAATCGATTACTATCACCCAGATGACCAGCAGCCAAAGCCATCAGATGTTTTTCTTTTGAAGTTCTGGTGTTCTTGTGGCAGAGAAGGACTTTTACATGGTACTTCATTGGTTAACTTCATGCCAAAATGATTTATACTAGTGCATAGATATTATTCGAGAAGCCTGCTTGTTGATTTAATTCAGCGTTTGCCTTATGTTTAACTTGGGAAAAGGGATTTGATCCATAACATGATTAGGTTGATGTTTTTTATTGTTGCTGCTCAAAAATATTGCCATTCTTACGAGTGACTATAGTCTCAAAATCCTATATAGCTTTACATTAAGTATACTTGATCTGCCGTAGCTCTATATTATGTAGGCTTGATTTTCCAATTCTGGATATTTAAGTTACCAATGCCATATCTTTGATTGATCTGTTTATGTCCATAGCACTACGTAGTACTTGTTTTTTCATGAAGTTGTTTATGTCCATAGTACTACATAATACTTGTCTTTTCATGAAATTGTTATCTTATTTGAACTATTATGATAAGAAATAACCTGACAGGCTAAAATAGTGTTGAAATGTATTTGGAGAAAAACTATTGTAATAGAGGAATCATCCTTTGTCTAATTGATTCAATGCATACAATTTCTATTCCATCAGGAAGTCCTGCCACATTTACTTAAGTTCCTTATCTATCTGCCTGTTCAGTTAATGCAATAGCCTTCATTGCTTTGCACATGAAATTCAAATCTTTAATGGTTAGGTTGTAAAATCTGCAAGAATATTGGGGTTCCCGCAAGGGTGGAATTTTTGTAATGGCAATCTTGAGTTTTCATTTCACGTAATTTATATAATAATAATTAAGTTGCTTTTCTATACTCATCTGTATTTCTTTATTTCTTTCAGATATACTTTCTAGAAAATTTTTTGGCTATTTAAGTATGATTCTGCCTTACATTTTCTCCATTAGAAATTCCAGGACATTGGTCTTTCTGCACTAATACTGCTCAGAAACAAATTGATATTGTTTACTCATTGAGTGCTTCATATATTCTTTTTCGTTTCATTTCTATTTTTTTCCTTTTCAAAGACTACTACAGGTATGATTTTGGTTTTTCTTATTTCTTTCTGAACTCATAGAGGATGGTTAGACAGCTATGTTTTTGCGGTTAGCATTTGGTTACAATCTGAATTTTCTCTTAGATGTCTCGGAGGTTCTTTGGGAGCTGGAATTAACCATCAAGAGAGTCAAGGTGTCTACTGCTCCTGATGGGAGAGTCATGGATCTCTTTTTCATTACCGATACGAGGTTTGTGATCCTAGGACTTCAACAGTAATGTTTTGTCTCATTTTTTTCTTAACCTCGCAGCTATTTTAAGTGTTTTCTTTGGCATTTTTAACTTTTTACAGTTTTATAGCTTAGTTCAGCGGCTGCATCAGTATCTAACCAACAATAAACAGTTTTCACTCTTTTCTGCCTGAAATTAAGATTTGTAGTTGATTGTGTATACCGTTTCAGACTTATTATGGACCTTTGTTTTGATTCTGTTTGCCTTATCCGGTTTGTGCTTTGATTGCATTTGGAAGTCACAATATCCAAGCAGATGTTTTAGCTACAAGCAAATAAGCTACCCAATCTGTTGCTTGTATGCATCTAGTTCTGCATCTGCTTTTGTCAAACTTATGGTTTATGTTCATCAGGGAGCTTCTTCATACCAAAAGGAGACAGGAGGAAACCATTCGGTACTTAAGAGATATACTAGGGGATGCACTGATAAGCTGTGAGATTGAATCTGTGGGAGCAGAAGTTACTGCATGTTCTCAGGATTCGTCATTTCTTCCTTCTGCAGTCATTGAAGACATGTTTAGTTTGGAGTTTCCTCAGCATGACTATCACCGAAGTGGATTTCTTGCTCCCAACTCCATCTCTGTTATGGTGGACAACAATCTCAGCCGCTCTTACACGCTTGTTCAAATTCTATGCAAGGACCATAAAGGACTCATTTATGATATAATGAGGACCCTGAAGGATTATAATATCCAGGTACTAACTTTGCAATTTAACTATTTAGTAACCAGATGTATTATTGACACAAAGGGTTGGATTGTTGAGGTCTTCTGTGGATTAAGTACTGGGCATAAGTTGGAAAATTGTCAGAAAATAAAGATATGGGAAAATTTTGATGATTAAGAGAGCAGATTTTCTTTGTAAGGTGGTCCTTCAGTCCTTGATTTCTTCCCGGTTCAACATAAAATTCAAAGATGCTATCTCTAGGTAATTGAATTTCAAAAAATCATCAGTTTCCTTGTGAGTTTGCTCAGGCATTATGTTGGCATCCCAACGTGGAAATAAAATGACTAGGGACATTACAAGCTTCTTTGAAGCATAAGTGTTTCATGCTAGTTTTATGATTGGTTAAGTTACAACTCATTGTCCGTAGCCTTACTCCATTAGCTTTGTGGTTTCTGTCAGACTTCTTATGGACGGTTCTTCGCAAACCCCAAAGGAAACTGTGAGGTAGAATTGTTCATAAAGCAAGCAGATGGCAAGAAGATTGTTGATCCCAGCAAACAAAATGCATTATGTTCCCGTTTGAGAATGGAGCTTCTGCATCCCCTTAGAGTTGCTGTTGCTAGTCGTGGTCCAGACACAGAACTTCTTGTTTCCAACCCTGTTGATTTGTCCGGCAGGGGCCGCCCCCTTGTCTTCCATGATATCACCTTGGCTCTCAAGAGCCTGAACACGGGCATCTTCTCGGTACCAACCTGGTTTCAGTCTTGATCCCTGACAGAATTTCATTTAAGATAATCTAACAGTACCATTAATTTTCTATTGGCTTCTCAGGTGGAGATTGGAAGACATATAATACACGATCGGGAATGGGAAGTATATAGAATACTTATCGACGAAGGCAATGGTTTTACAGTGCCCAGAAACAAGATTGATGAGGGTGTAAAGAAAGCACTTCTGGGCTGGGATTAGATACAGATATCAGTCGGGGGCTTCCTCCAACCTTGTACAGCATATAGCCATATATGAATCTTTACCACAGCTAGTTGCTAACCACTGAGTACATATAAATCGATCATATGCATC
>JAOQMM010000003.1:21588198-21611019 GCA_027563515.1 Erythroxylum platyclados | reverse complement strand
ATTATTTTAAAATTTATGTTAGATTTAATCTTAGTTTAAATTATTAGATTTATTATTAGTTTATTATATATTAATAGATATTTTTAGTATATTTTTATTTAAATAAAGTATTTTATTTTATATTATATTTTTACTTATTCTTATAATTTTTATAATTATTTACTGATTTTATAGCGGTTTAATATAGGTTGAACTTCTAACTTTTAAACCTTTTCTTTGATCTGTTTGATGTCCGGTTAGGTTTTTAAAATATTGTACAATAGTTATCAAAGCCCCAAAACAAATTGGGCCCAACACTTTGTTAGGCCCTTTTATTCATAATCCGGTCCGAAGCATAAAAATAAGTAGAAAAGCAAACCTACCGTGGAAAGATCCCCAAAATCTGTTCGCTAGGGTTTCGAATTCACCATCTGCTTACTGATACAATCGAGTTCCAGGTAATTATGGCTTCCTTTTCCTTTGGTCTCTTCAAGTTTTGTCTGGTGTTTGTGTTAAAAAACACACTCTTTGCCTTCTCGGTGCAGTTAAGTGCGTGAGCTTTTTATGTGTGAGAGAGAGATGGCCGGGAAGGAGGAGAATCGAATATTCGTCGGTGGGCTGTCTTGGGACATCACCGAACGACAGCTCGAGAGCGCGTTTAGCCGGTTCGGTAAAATCGTTGAGAGTCAGGTATTCCCTTTTTGGTTCGTTTCCAATTTCCTGTTTGGAGAGTGCGGGAATTTTTCTAAAGAAGAGAAATAAGAAGATCATTGCAACATATGGTCCTCCAATTAAGTGCTTATTTTCGAGAAACAAGTATATAATCCTCTTTTTTTTTAAAAAAATATTCGGTGTATAATTTTGTACTTTGCGTCTTTCAGGGAGATTTAGAGAAGCGATAAATTCATTATCTTGGAAAAAAGAACTAGTGGAGCTCTTCCGAATTTTCAACTGTTTTCAATAAATTTGTTCAATTTTTTTAAATTTGAGTGTTTCCGTGTTTGTTTATTGTTTGATGTTGAATTACAGGTAAGTAATAATTTTAAGCATGTTTCTATGAGGATAATATTCCTTTTCCAAAAAGAAAAGAAAGAAAGATCATATGGGTGTATTCTTAATTATGTTTGTTCTCTATTTTGTTTCCCTGGCTTGCTAAACTTGGTCTTTGAGATGTTAGATGGTTATAGATGCTTTTGTTCAGAGTGGTTCAGTCAAGTTGCTGAAGAAGAGAATTTGTCACTTAAGATGGTTAATTTTGATATTTGAAGCGTGGGCAGTCTCTCAAGTTGTGGAGTGGGATTCAAAGAGAGCAGTTGAGGTTCAGTCTTGGCTTTTTTCATGTTTGATATTTGGGAGAATTGTGGTTTGATAAAAGGCACTGTGATTGGAGTTGAAAGAGAATTGAACTCTTATATTGGAATTGGGAAAAACAAGTGGATCAGAACTGTTTGAAATGTTTTGTTTTCGGCATGATTTAAGAGCTTTACTGTCTTTCCTGCTTCTGTCCGTCGGGATTGATGGATGAAGTACAGGCAGTCAAATTGATGATTCTTTGGCATCAGAAATTCGAATAGCATTTGAAAATCACTTGAACCCTCATGAAGGACAGCTTGTTTCTTAAACTGGCCTTTCCAAGAACTTTTTGCTATTTGGATCGGGGATGTTTGGTATTCTCTTCGATATGTATCTTTTGAGGCTTGTGCTGGCATAAATCCTTCCAAATATCTTGACGATTTTCTGGTTTTTTTGAAATTGTCAATCTCTTAAGCTGTGTATCTCTACGACTGCTGCATCACTTGTTGCTTTCTGTTATTGGTCTTTCTTCCAAATAATCATCAGAATTCCATGCCTGCAACACTGTATTTCTTTACTACAGAGCATAAGCACATACTTGCGTAAGTTCTTGTTTGGCTGTGATCTTGTTCCTGATTGTTGCAAGCTCAGAAAAGAATCAGATAGTTGTATGTAGTCTTGCATCTTGCCGGAGACTGTAACAGTTGTCTTCAGGTTACTGGAAGCGGGATTGCCTTCATACTAATGCAGTAAATCATTGTATACTGGGCTCCTACTTGACATTCGTGTACATTGTTCTTGTCTTTCTACTGCTTTAGCGTCGTGTACCTCCATTCTAAACAAGATTATATCCAAGTGCATTGTCTGGATGGCCTGGATAAGTTAAAATGTCGCTTCAGATGTTGGAAGCTTTAAACAATGCTCAATAATTCCTCAGTCCTACATTTGGCATATAAAGGGTGTCTAATTCCTGGTTAACTATCCTTGTAATCCTTCTTGTAGTTGCATCTGTTGCAAGGTCCAGGTGGCCATTGTTGTTCGATGTTCCTAAGTCATACTCTGTGTGGCAGAGGATGAATACTAGTCTACTTAACAATACAGAATTGCTTGCCGTGTGGTTTACCAGCAGTTGTACCACTAGTTAAGAACAGAAATACTCCCAGAACTGAGAAAATGGATGTTGTTTTTGCTACGAGAAATTTTGTTCTAATTAAAACTGCAGCTCGTATATTTGTTTTTGAAAATCTTTTCTGTCTTAGCATATTGTTTATTGTTGATATGCTAATAGTTAATCAGTTGGGGAAGGTTCTCTAGCAACTGCTCCCCGTCTTGATCTGGTGAGACATATGTGCACAGAATTAGTTGTTTATTTGGCTGCATTGTTAGTTATTTGTCAGCCTGCTAGCTGAATGATGTGGCACTTAAACAGTAACAAGATAATGGAAATATTTTATGTACAGTCCCAGATTGAACAAATTATATAAAGACACCTGTTTATTAGCTAAAGAAGAAGTACATCAAGATATGATTGATTATGGACGCTCAGAACTTGCGACTGCTTGACGTGACGTACTTGAGAGATGATTTATCAGTTGAGGTGACTGCTGCTGAAGTTTGTTGTCTTTTTAATTAGGGAGAGAAACAGTGATGATTAGTTCAGGGGGGTGGTTGTTATAATGCTGCAAGCAGATTTGATTCGTTGAAATGATTGCTAGTGGACTGGTTATTGTGGATCTAGTAATTCAGATTCAAGGAAGGAGTAGAGATGAAAGCCTACTTTGTTAGTTATGAAATACAGTAGTGCAGACAATTCAAGTTCTTTTGAGAAAAGTTAGCTAAGTCAAACACATTGGGATGCCTTACCATTTTGAAAATTACGGATGAAAGTAAGTGGTTAACTTGTGATTCTTGTTACTTCTTCCTGGTTATATTTATGAGGGAATGTTGGTAGGGTATTACATTTTGTGTTCGCATCCTTCTCCTTTTAGTAGTAGACTGCATTTGTAGAACTGCATTCTCAATAGTCCTTCCTTATTTGTTGTATCTGTGACTTACAAGCTGCAGTGAATTTCTTCATCTTTCCCTGTGGTTTTAAACAGATATGTAATTGCACAGTCATGATAATTTCTTATCATCCTCTGAGTATTCTTTTCGGCAACAGGTGTCAACTGTTGCTTACCACCTTTTGAGACAAAAATGCTTGCAGTATTTAGCTTTCAGTTCTCTCTGTCATTGAATAGACATCTATGTATTAAATTTTCTCTTGTGGGTGATATGTTCTTCATCTATTCCATTGCTTTTCCGGCCACGTGATCTAATATGGAAGATCTCATTGATAGATTTGATTATGTTGGTAGGAATTATCGTGTATTGTTTTGATGTGATTATGATGAGGAATATTTGCACATGGTTTGACATAATACTGGCTGTTGTTTTGTTAGTTTTTTAAAAGTTCTTTGCGATTTTCTGCTCATATTTTCTGTTTCATTTTAGAAATTAAGTTTGACCAACATTTATTTTTGTTTTATATTGCATTATCCATGGACACTTGCCTTTCAAAATTTTTATTTATTAGATAGATTTACCTCATCTCCTGTTCCTTTCATGCATTTTATACTATTTGGCAACCCACCCTCATATTTACACCACTTGTCATACAGACTTATAGTTTGGTTTTTCTGCAGGTCATGCTGGAAAGGGATACCCTGCGTCCACGTGGGTTTGGGTTTATAACATTTTCAGATCGTCGGGCCATGGATGATGCCATTAGGGAGATGCATGGAAGGGAATTTGGTGACCGTATCATCTCTGTGAATAAGGCCCAACCTAAAATGGGAGGAGATGATTTAGATCATGGTTACAGGGGAGGCTACTCATCTAGTGGAAGGGGAAGCTATGGGGGAGGAGACAGATCTGGTGGACAAGATGAGTGCTTCAAGTGTGGGCGCCTGGGCCATTGGGCTCGAGACTGTCCTTCAGCTGGTGGTCGTGGTGGAGGTGTTGGTTCACTCTCTTCACGTTCAAGGTTTGGAGGTGCTGGTACCCGTGGCGATCGCTTTGGAGGGGAACGTGATCGATACATGGATGATCGTTATGATGGAGGACGCTTTGGAGATAGAGATCGTTTTGACAGTAGAGATAAATATGGGAGTCGTGATCGCTATGTCAATGACAGGTATTTGTGGTAAAATAGCATTATACTTCATTCTTACTGTAGGTAAAATAGCATGTTAATCCTCCTCTCTGCTTTTCCTGGGCTTCGGTTAGTTTGCAGTTTGGACTTGGGTGGGTAATAATGTGGGTAATATCAAACTCATATTGATATGTGATCTGGTATTGTGGTCATGAGAACTCTCTATTGCAGAACCAACTAAATGCATCTTCACTGTATCTTCACCTTCAAATCATATATGCTAAGTTGTTTTCAACCACAAGTTCAGTGGTACTTAATTTATACGATTATACAGGTATCCGCCTGCTGGAGATCGCTTTGCTGGCGATAGGTATGGTGGTTCAGATTATTATGCCCAAACTGGTTATGGCAAAGACAGAGGCTATACTAGGGAGGGCGGTCCGCGAGGAGGGGGTATTGATAGGTACGGAACTGGAGGACCTCCAGTACGTCACGATAGGAGCTACAGGAGTAGGCCAGGTCCTTATGATCGCCCCAGTCGAGGAGGGCACCAGTCCTCATTTGATCGTTACTGACTGCCAGACTGTTGATCAATATCAAGGATATTATATTTGGATGCCCCAGTAGTTACTTGGTTTGGACTCCGCATATGTAGTAGGATTATGCAGGTTTTCTACCCCCCTTCTCTTCTCCTAGTCCTAGTATTTATTAATTGTTATCTTTTGATCAATGACACTAAACCTAAGATGGGGCAGTCGGTAAGAATAATTTGACTTGGTTTTTACCTAAATGAGTTTTTTTTTCATTGATGCATGTCCTTTTCTTTAGGGATAATTATAAATTCAGCAATTCAGTAAGAAAATTGTAGTAAATCAATGTAGGATCCACTCTTTATTTTTGTTCACTTGCACATGCAACAGTAAGGAAGAGTATGAGCTATGTGCATGAACAAGTTTCCATGCTTGGTTGGGCACGGGATAAATCATTAATTTCAAGAGAGAACAGTATTCTTTTCGACCAAAGAGTCAAGTTTGTGTTGAAAAGGAAGCCCTGTGGTGCGGAGGAGTGTGTGAACAGTTTGATATTAGGGATTTAAGTGCTTATGGGATATGGTGGGATTGGACATCTGGAAGATAATACGATGAGCAGTGATGGCAATTTTGGATCAGCCTGGCCTATTTTGATCCAGTTCGAATTAATGGGTTTAGTTTGAATTCATTGGGTTTAGTTTTTTTTTTAATTTAAGGCTTCGGGCTGTTTCAACCTGGGCCGGCTTGGTCTAAAGTTTAAATATGTTTGTTTAATGTTTTACAAATTTTTATTTTAAAACTAATAAATTAATCTGAGTTTTATTTAGGCTTGACTAGATTTTGAGCTATTAAAGGCCGATTAGGTTAGGGTTTGTGGGGCTAATTGTGTTGGCCTTGTGGGTCAGGTTTGAGTTTAAATTTAAAGTAGTTTGGTGGGCTCTATTTTTCCCAATTGATTTCACATTCAAAGCTAGTCACTCGATCATATCATGCAATTTAGGTCTTGTATAGTAATTAATAATAAGAATCAATGTGTTTTTTTTTCTTTCTAATTTTAGTTATTTGGTTACTGGCTCTAAGGTAGAATGGAGTAAGATATTGTCAAGATAGTGATTCTTATGATATTATTAAAATTATATGTTACAATTTTTATATTAAAGTTTAATAATTATTTTATTTTTGTTTTATTGATTCTTTTATTTTTCTAATAAAAATTATTTATTATTATTTAAAAATTAATAATTTAATAAATCATTAAAAAATTTTGATTGATTATTTACAAAATATAAAATGTATTAATTAATTATTTACAAAATAAAATTATATAATAATTAAATATAAGTAAATTTTTTATTTTTAATAGTTAATATCAAATATTAGCATGATTATTAATTTCGTTAAATGATATGCTAAATATGCAAAATAAGTAATTTTATTCTTATTTTAATTTTTTCTTTTTATTCTCATTTTTATTTTTTATTTTGATTATTTTATTATCAATTATCAAATGAGATTTTAATTTTTTGTTTTAGTCTCTTTTTCAGTTAGGAGAAAAATTGTGTATTACGAAACTTCTTTTTACTTATTATTAAAACTTTATTGGATTGTTATTATTGTTATTGATATTAACGAAACTTTTATTGGATTATTATTGTTCTTATTGATATTGGATTCAAGAAAATTGCTCAGAAACCCACCGAAAGACGTGAAAACAACTTGTTATGATTAGTCTAAAACTCTAAATATTATTTTGCCCAATAAACTTAGAAACATATTTAAATTTTCATTCAAATTTTAAGGTAAATCCATAGATTTTGCATATTACTATTCCAAATGTTTCTATTATTCACACACATATAGTCTATTATTTTTAGATTTTCACAAGAAATCCCATACAATTTATCCAAATTGAGTAGGGATGGAAATGGTTCAGTTCGTCAATTTATTTAAAATAATTTTTAAAAATTAAAAGTATAAAATAACGTTTTTTTTAATTGTATCTAGGCTTGAGTTACCAAAATTCAAGCTTTCTTGATATACAACTCTTCTCAACAAAATGATCTTATTTTGTTTAGAATAATTGGGTCTCGAGCAAGCTTAATTTTGGGCTTGATCCATGGACTGACTCATTGAAAATACTTAAATCTAGGTCATGAGTCGCCTATTGTCATCCCTAAAATTTAGACTAAATTTAGTAAATCCCCAATAATTGTTTTTTTATTATGCTTTATGGCTTTTGGTTAGCCATGTTTTTGCATGGTTCTTTGTATGGTTAGTTGAGGATTTTTATAATTAATTTTGTATTTCAAATGTAAATTTTTTATAAATTTAAACTCAAATTTATTTAATATCAAAATTGGTATTATTTCAAAAAGAATTAGAAATTTTTTTCGAGTTTTTGATTTTTTTAATGTGAATCAAGTTCACCTAAGTTTTTTAATTTAAAATTTGATTAAAATATAATTTTTTATTAATTAAGGTCAAATTTAATATAAAATTTGTTTAACTTGGCTCTATTTAAATTAAAATATTAATTATAGTTAAAATTTAAATAAAAGAAAATGAATATATTTATATGGATTCCCCCTTCTACAAATTCCGTAGGAATCCCGATTCTCACACTCACCGCTGAAAGGACTCGAAACACCACAAGCCAAACATGCCCTTCTCTCTCTCTCCTCTCTCCCTCTCTCCGTGCGTGTATTTTGCATGTATGTGACATCATTGAGCGACGATCGCTTTCGGACTCCGACTACTAAATGTCGTACAAAGGCAAGGGCAAGGAGGTCGCCTCCGACAAGAGGAGTCGCTTCGGCGGCGGAGACGACGGCAAGTCCAACGGTGGCCGCAAGAGAAAGAACCGCGAGGTTCTTCAGTTCTTTGAGGATGAAGCTCAGGCTGATGAGAGCGACAGCGATTTCAGTGATTTCGGTGACGATCATTTGATATAATCAGCGTTTTGACGCGCCTTCCTTTTCGATTTTTGGTTGTGCATTTTGCGTTATCGTTTGAGTTTGGCAGTTTTTGGGTGTTTATATTTTGAATATGGTTTTTAGGGGTTTGACTGGAAATGTAGTTGAGTATATTTGCTTAACATTTTTAAACATGGGTTTTGTGGTCAATGGAAGACTGTTTTTTGGGGGGGAATTTGGGTGAGAGCTTGGGTTATTCGGAGTTGTTAGTCAATTTTTGGGGTTAAATTTTAGGGGTCTTGACTAGAGCTATTATGTGAATACATTTTGCACGTTGATTCAAATTTTCACTTTGTGAACACGTTACATGATTCATGGCTTGTGATTGAGCTTCTTTAGTGTCATTTGGAGTAAACTTCATTGTTTTGAATCTGGGTTTTTAATGAGTTTTTTTTCTGATATTATTAATTTGGGGATTTTGAGTAGGTTGGCATTTAGGCATATGCTTTGTGCTGGTGAATTGCATGCTATACTTGCCATGGAATTAGAAAATCCACATTCATTTCGTATCTTTGTAAACAGATTCTATGGAAGAAGATTTTGACACAGAGCTGAAGGTCATGAAAGACCCTGCTAAAGTGCTGAAACTCCCTTTTGTTCCCAAAGAGGAAGAAATAGATGAAGAATTTGATAAGATGATGGAAGAACGCTATAGGGCTGATTCTGCATTTGTTACGTATGAGGAAGATGGTTATGACAATAAAAGATCGATTGACAGAAATTTGATTCTGCCTTCTGTTAACGAACCAATTATCTGGAAAGTCAAGTGCATGGTATCTTGTTTATTACTTGTAATTAATTTTGTGATATTATTTCCTTCACGTGCATTTCCTTGCTTACTTTTTTTTTTTTTTCTGAAACTCCTTGATGATAGGTTGGACGTGAGAGGCATTCAGCTTTCTGTCTTATGCAGAAGTTTGTGGATCTGAAATCTCTGGGAAACAAATTACACATAATTTCTGCATTCTCTGTCGACCATGTAAAGGGTTTTATTTACATAGAGGCTAACAAGGAATGTGATGTTCTTGAGGTAACTTGTCATCTGAAATGCGTGGAAAAACTAAACCCTTTTTTTTCATTTCCAGTGATACTTCATTTCTTCAATGTCCAGTTGCGCCTAATAGTTGGTTTGGATATTTCTTCTTATGGATGATTTGTAGCTTGTAGCACTGACATTTCAATGATTTTTCCAAACCCTTTAAATTCAGGCGTGCAAAGGTCTATCTAGCATATACTATACCAGGTTGGCACCTCTTCCAAAAAATGAAGTTTGTCATCTGCTCTCTGTCCAACCTAAACATAACGAAGTTGAAGTGGGCACATGGGTCCGTGTGAAGAATGGGAAATATAAGGGGGACCTGGGACAGGTACCGGAGCCCGCTTAATTGGCTGGGATTTTTTTAGAAGTTCTAAATGATTTCTTCAATTTTCTGTTGTAGATTGTTTCTATTAATGCACGGAAAAGAGCAACTGTGAAGCTTATTCCAAGAATTGATCTACAAGCATTGGCACAAAAATTTGTAAGCATCTGTTCCTAAACACTAAAAAGTTGCAGATCCCGATTCTGTGCAGGGTCCAAGTTCTCTGATCTATAGTGTGCCTCTTTTCAAGTTCTTGAATCATTCCTTCATGTCATTTGAAATGATTTTTCATGGGGGTTAACCAGACTTTTGCATGGTCTCCCACCAAGTAATCTTATTGAGTGTAGTAATCTGGATTAAGTTGATGTTTTTGTCGTATTTAAAAATTAACATGTTTTGTGCTGATTTTTTTATTTATTCACTTTCCATGTTATATAGATTGGTTGATTCTTCTATACATTGCACTTCCTAGTGATTAGAGGTTTTAGTGCGAGTGAAAATAGATCCATGACAAAAATGTACTGACTAGGATCTTATGCTTACTTCTATCACACCTGCATGAAATCTGCTTCAATACAGCTGCAATCAGAAAGTTCCCCCTGGTTTGTGGATTTCATTATACGTTCAGAAGGGTTTAACATGAAAACTTATCCAAGTATCTTCATTTAGCAGAAAACTGATGAGGTTTTATGTGCAGAAGTTTTGGAACTTCTCATATATTAATGGAGAATATGTTCTTAGGATAGCAATATGTGCTCTTCCAAATATTGATGGAGACATGCATCGAAAGAGAAATTGCTTTCAGTATTGCTCAACAATGCATGTAGATTGATGCATCCAATCCCTTTGAATCTGGCTTGGCTTATCTTAGTTTAGTGGCCTGGGGTAAAAAATTGCTGTTGCTCTTTCAGATTGCTTTGTGGGTCTTGTGGTGATTTGACTTTGGTTTATCATGTAGTACGGTGTTCAACTTTCTTTTTCCATATCTGATGAAAAGATATAATTCATAAAGAGTTAACTTTATATATGTTGTGCATTATATTATTCTTCTGGCACTTTATTGAAAACTAATATTTCACAGCTCAGTAATGCTTCATAGCTAGTGAAGGTTTGTTTTTAGGAAATCTCTTAAACCTTTTTTATTTCTTTGTGATATTGTTTCCTCCAAGAAATTGACTTTGCAAATGTTTCTTCTATGGAGTCTCTTGAATAATTTATATTTCACCTTTACAGGGTGGGGGAGTTGCTCTGAAGAACACTGCTTCACCTGCTCCAAGATTGATTAGCTCAAGTGAACTAGGGTAATGTGAAAATCCTTCATTTTATAGTTAGTTTTCTCAAATGTTCTCGCAACTGACACGCGTTGTATTTTTTTCTTTTTGAAGGGAGTTTCGGCCTCTTATTCAAATCAGACGTGATCGTGATACAGGGATGGTTTTTGAGGTTCTTGATGGTCTGATGCTTAAGGATGGATTTCTGTATAAAAAAGTATCGTTAGATTCCTTGAGCTGCTGGGGTGTTATGCCTTCAGAAGATGAGCTGATGAGGTTCAAGCCTTTGGAAAATAATGAATCTGATAACCTGGAGTGGCTTACACAACTTTATGGTGGGTCAAAGAAGAAAAAGATAATTACAAATGAAAAATGCGGTGAGAAGGGAGAGAGTTCAAGTTCTGGCTTAAAATTTGAACTTTTTGATCTTGTGTGCTTTGGGTAAGTTCTCTACTAGTTGATAATCCTTTGCCCTATTATTGTGCATATTGATATCCTTGCCTTATGTAATCTCAACTGCAGCCGCAAGGATTATGGTCTCATTGTAAGCATGGAGAAGGATGACTCTTACAAAGTGAGAAATCTAGATTTGCTTTCTAGCTGTCAACTTGTTTTATTATGTGTTATTGGAATCTTCTGACTCTTCTGGTGGTGTCTGTTCTTTATGTCCTAGATTCTAAAAGAGGGAACAGAAGCACCTGTTACTGTGACTCTTAGTCAGAGAGAACTTAAAATTGGTCCTTCTGATATGAAATTTACTGCTTTAGACCATCACAGGAAAACCGTATCTATCAATGACACTGTCAAGGTTTTGGAAGGTTCATTGAAGGTATGTTGCTGATTCCACCTCCTTCTTTGCTAAATGTGAAATAGTTGTGAATGTAAAGGATATAGCAAAAGCAACTTTCTCATTACAGGATAGGCAAGGAATTGTTAAGCAAATCTACAGAGGAACTATTTTCATATATGATGAGAATGAAACTGAGAACGGTGGTTATTTCTGCTCCAAAGCTCAAATGTGTGAGAAAATCAAACTTCCTTTTGATACCTGTGGTGAAAAGGTACATGAGAAAAGCTTAATATATTTCTGTGCTTCTCTTTTCCCTTTATTTGTGTTTTGATATCCTGAATGATGTTTCATCCATGTTCTCAGGGTGCTGAATCAGGCTTTGCAAGTTTTGAAGAGTTTTCATCCTCTCCCAAATCCCCTCTATCTCCTAAAAGGACATGGCAAGCTAGAGATACTAAAAGTGATTGTATGCCCAAAAATGCTTAAATTTCTCCATGCTTTCATCTTGGATTCTTTGTGCATTCCTTTCAGTAGGTTTGTTATTTTATGGCAGTCAATACTGGGGACAGGGACGGGATATTCTCCATTGGTCAATCATTGAGGATTAGAGTTGGACCTTTGAAGGGGTACATATGTCGTGTTTTGGCTGTGCGGCGTTCTGATGTCACCGTGAAGCTGGATTCTAAACAGAAAGTTCTTACAGGTATGTTGATGGATTGCACTCTTTTGTTTAATGATAATGAGTCTGTCAGCTTTATACCATTGATTATTGATGTTCCTGCAGTTAAGTGTGAACATCTTTCTGAGCTTCGTGCAAAGACCTCTGGCATGCCTTTGAAGTAAGTTTCTATGATTCATTTTCTCTGTTTGTTATTTAGTTGTTTTCAATATTTTATTAACTGATGCTTTCATGTGGTATGACTTTTCAACTCAAAGTGAAGAGTCAGGGTCCAGTTCTTTCAAACCATTTGATGTAACTGGGACTGAGGGGGCTTCTACAGGTGGGTGTTTAAGCATCCTCATAACATGCAAATATTTACTGAAACATACATGTAGTATATTGGCTCTTCAATGAAGTCTGTATGGACTGCTGTGCTTTCATTAACTTTCTTGTCTAATGAATGTGCCTTCTACCATACGAATATAATAATTGATTACTTTCAGTCTAAGTTATGGAAATTGAGACACTTTGTGCTTAATCTCTTGTCTTGTTGAAGGATGGATGGATGGGGCAGGAACTTCAACTGACGGCAATCATTGGAATTCTGGAGGCATTTCTGCTGAAAGGTATTTCTTTTGGAAATTTGTAGTTTAGACATGTAAAAGAGGCTTGGGAACAAGACTGCATTTTGACTGGCAAAAGATAGCTCTCAATTCAATTCATATACCATGTGGGTGGATAATTTTCCAGGGGAGCTAAGTGATTTGAGTGCTTTAGATGTATTTTTCTGTGAATGGCATGCCAAGTACTTTTGTATTAAAAGGATTAATTTGTGATAGCGTTATTGACTGGAGAATAATGGTTGAATTTGCAGAATATTTGTGCTTATTGCCATGTTTTATATACATATTTATTTATTTTTATGTGTTGATTACTTTATCAACTTCTGCAATAGTAAGAGATTGCATGTCATCTGAAGATTGAGAAGAAAGGAAACCAGAGAGGAGATTCGAGTAGCTTCCTCGATAATATGGGTTTTATGCCCTAATTGTATCTTTGTCTGTTCGAAAGGGTATTAGTGGTGGGCAGGTTGTAATTTTACATCCACTTATTAATCAAAATTTTTAATTTCTCCCAAAAAAAAAAGAGATTGCATGTTATGTCATTGAAAAAACAAGTTAATTCAGGAATTTCTCACACACTTCTCCAATACATTTTGTGATGAGAAATGCTTATTTGGGAGAGTTTAGAATGAATGCTTTTGAGAATATGGTCTCATTAGTTATTTGAATTTTGTTCAGTATTTTTTTTGTGTCCAAAGCGAACTGAGTTAAAATAAAATGGAGGGAATGAAACAAAAGAAATAGACTTTGACTAATAATTTCTTGGTTTGCTAGTATGTTGTTTGGTTAATAGCTCAATCACAGTTCCTATTTATGCATTTGAATAATCAAAAAATCTTTAGGTGGTTTTTCTTTTGGCCTTCTGTTTTCATTCTCTTTTATTAATATAACGTCTAATACTAATTTAATAAGTGTGGTTTTGTTGCAGGAACTCTTGGTCAAGCTTTTCTGCATCAGGATTCAAGGTTGATTTCGAGACTTTCTTTAAGCATGCTTCCTCTTTGCCGCATTTTGGCTAAATGCATAGGAAACAGCTTCTGACTTCCCAAATTTCTGTAGGTTGATTCTGATACTGCAAATCAATCATGTCCACCAGTTGATGGTCTAAGGACAGGTATCTAAGTTGGTTTTTAGCTGCCAAAAACCTTCCTTCCGATATTATGATTCCAATTTTTATCTATTTTTTATCAGAAGATACTGCTTGGGAAAGGATTGGGACTTTAAATCAGAATTCATCTTGGGATACAACTGCAGCAGCTAGTAAAGCTGTTGGCAGTGAAGTTGATGGTTGGGGTGGGAAGGAAGACTCATGGAACAAGGCTGTTACTAATGTTGGTTCTAGCATTTCTTCAGATGGATGGGGTAAAGCAGTTTTGCAAAGTGAAGATTTGGCTGGCTCTACCATAGATTCTGGTGGCAGCTGGGGTCAAACAAAACTCAAAGGTGCTAGTTCTACACTTGATAGTTCAACTGCTTGGGACAAGGAAATGGACATTACTAAAAATACAACCAACAGTTGGGATAATATGGCTCCTGAGAAGCCCAACACATGGGGCAAGGGTAAAAGTGTAGCTGAAGCTGAATCATCTGAGAAGAATAAGGGCTCCACTGCTGGTGAAGACTGCTGGAATAACAAAGGTATTGGATGGAATCAACAGAAGCCAGCAGATCAAGGCTCTTGGGCAAAAGCTGCAGAAGCCCAAGATAAGGGTGCTGTTAGAGAAGATTCTTGGTCTAAAGCTGCCAGAAAATGGGGAAGTGGAGATAGTTCAAGTGGAAATAAAGCAGAATGGAAAAGTCCTAGTTCTGCTGGTGGAAAACAGATGCAGGATTTGGGTGATGCTGGAAGTCGATCACCAAATTGGGATAATGTGAAGGGTTCCTGTGAAGATGGTAATGGCTGGAATACTAGTGGATTTAGTAGGCAGAACAGGACTGATAGTTGGAATAATTCAAAGCCCTTTGATGCTGATGGTAAATCTTGGGGTAAACAAGAGACGGAGCCCTCCTGGGAAGGAAAAGGAGGATCTTCTAGTGGTAAACAAGAGGGAGGCTCTGCCTGGAATAACCAAGACAAAGATTCTGGGTCTGATGAAAAAAGTGGAGTAGGTGGTTGGGGAGGTGGAAGTCAGGTTGGCCAAGAAAAGTATGTGAAAGTTGATGGAGAATCATCAGGAAATCCATCTGGTTGGGGAAATGACCAGTCAGGTGGTTGGGGTAAACCCAAAATTCTTGATAAAGGTGGGGAAGATGGTTGGAACTCCAAATGGAACAACAAATCTACCCGAAATGAAGAAAAAACTGGAGGCTGGGGTGCAGGCAGCAACTGGAGCACAAGGCAAGGTTCAACAGATGACAGTGTCATGGGATGGACTGGCAGGGCGGTTTCAAAGCAGTCTGATTTAGGGGATACTTCAGAAGCAGGTGGAAATTATGATTCTTCCTGGGGAAAAGAGTGTCAGTGGAATTCTGGATCTAATTCAGGCCAAAATTCGAGCTGGGGTAAGAGCAACAGTTGGAGATCCGGACATAGTGATACAAATAAGGATTCTTCTTTAGTCAGCAGTGATGGAGATCAAGCCAAGACTTATGATGACAGGGAAGGTGGCGGCAGGTGGCAGGGTGGTTTTGCAAGAGGTAGGGATAATTCAGACAGAGGATATAGAGGTCGAGGTAATAGAGGGAGTTTTGGAGGCAGAGGGGACAGAGGAGGCTATGGAGGTAGAGGGGACTATGGAGGCAGAGGCAGGTCTGACAGAGGGGGATTTTCAGGACGAGGTAATTCAGAAGGAGGAAGATTTGGAGGTAGAGGTGGAGGATATGGTGGTAGAGGTCGTGGAAGGTGGGTTCAAAGTAACAGCTGCAATGAGACTAATAATTCTGATGAAGGGCAGGCCTCTGATTGGAAGAACAATGGTGGAGGCTGGAAGAGTAATGATGATGGAGGCTGGAGGAGTAATGATGGTGGAGGCTGGAAGAGTAATGACGGTGGACGATGGAAAGGGAATGATGTTGGAGGCGGTTCTAGCCAGAGAGACGGCAATGAAGGGAAATGGAAGAGTTGGAATTCTGGAAGCATTGAGCCTAGCAATCATGCTAAAGATGGGAGCAATGAAGGATCAAGCTGGAACCGTCCATCAAGGGCTGATGATGGTGGAGGCTGGAAGAGTAATGACGGTGGACAATGGAAAGGGAACGATGTTGGAGGCAGTTCTAGCCAGAGAGAAGGTAATGACGGGAAATGGAAGAGTTGGAATTCTGGAAGAACTGAGCCTAGCAATCACGCCAAAGATGGGAGCAATGAAGGATCAAGCTGGAACCATTCATCAAGAGCTGATGGTGGTGGAGGCTGGAAGAGTAATTATGGTGAACGATGGAAAGGGAATGATGTTGGAGGCAGTTCTAGCCAGAGAGAAGGCAATGAAGGGAAATGGAAGAGTTGGAATTCTGGAAGCACTGAGCCTAGCAATCATGCTAAAGATGGGAGCAATGTGGGATCAAGCTGGAACAATTCATCAAGAGCTGATGCTGGTGACAACAGTGGCAATAGTTGTGAAGGATGGAAAAGTGATGATTGTGGAGGCAGATCAAACCAAAGAGATGGTAATAAGGAACAATGGAAGAGCTGGGATTCTACAAGTCTTGAGCACAACCACAGTAGTGGCTGGAACAGTCAGGGATCTGGCTGGAGTAAGTCAGCAAGAGCAGAAGCTGGTGACAACGGTGGAAGTAGTGGTGGGGGATGGAAAAATAAAGATCGTGGAGGCAGTTCGAACCAAAGAGATGGTAATAACGGGCAATCAAAGAGCTGGAATTCTGCAAGTGTTGATCCCAGCAACCAAACTAGTGGTTGGAACAGTCAGGGTGGTTCATGCTGGAACCAGTCAGTTACAGTAAAGGCTGGTGATAATGATGGAACTGGCGGTGGCTGGACCATGGGAAATTTGTCAGGCAGTGAACCCGCTTCTAATCATGGAAATAACTGGAAGTCATCTGACTCTTCTGGTGAGGGTCAGTGGTCAACCTGGAAGCGGTCAAGCAATGAACCAAAGGATTCTAATGATTCTAGTGATGGATGGAAGAATGCACAAAGCAGTGCCTGGATTGGCCAGGGGACAGACTGGAAGAAAGATTCTGGAGATGCAGCCGCCACTGGAAATGAAGCGAAAATGTGTAATCAATCTAGCGATGACGGTGAAGGTCGATCGTCAACGTGGAATGAATCAAAGGATTCAAAAAGATGCAATGCAGATGCCGAGCCAAACGACTCGTGGGGTAAAGCACCAGCAAGTTCTTGGTCAAAGGATGGATCCAGCAGAGGAGGGTGGTAACTAATGGTTCTCGGAGCTCTATTATACTATTTATCTGATATGTCTAAACGTTGTCTTTGTGGAACACTACTATTCTGACTTTTGAAGCCCAGACATTTCGTGATCTAGATATGCTGGATCAGCTCTCTTGAAACATGAATGGGGGCGCATGTATAGAATGTTTCAACTAGGATTAGTATATGCTTATTCCCTGGATATGTGTTTAAAAAACCAGCACAATGGTTAATTATATCTTTCTAGTTTCTCGACTTATAGCTATTATTGCTAGCTTGATTTATAAAAATAAAAATTCTATCCTCACCATGATTCATGGCCCTTGGATGTGAATAAGCCCTCGGGTTGTGCTGGGTTAGATGCTAAATCCAAGAAGCCTGACCGATCCAAAAAGATGTTTTATGTTTGTTGTTGTTGACGTTGATGTTTGGTTTTTTTTTTTTTTTAATCTGAAGTCTGAGTTTGATTTGTTGATTTTAGGTCGAATTCTTTCTAACTAGGTGTTTCCTAACTATTACTGCTTATTACTAGTTTGATTTATAAAAATAAAAAATTTATCCTCACCATGATTCGTGGCCCTTGGATGCGAATTAGGCCTCAGGTGTCTAAAATGATGTTTTATTTTTTTATTTTCTTTTTTTTTTAATCTCTGAAGTCGGAGTTTGATTCAAGATTGGAGTATTAGTTTGGTTTGTTGATTTTAAATCGAATTTTTTCCAAACGGGCGTTTCATCAAAAAAAATGAGAACCAATTGTTTTTATAACAGACCCTATCCACGTTACAAGGCCGTCTTAGCTCAGCCGGTAGAGCGCATGGCTTTTAACCATGTGGTCGTGGGTTCGATTCCCACAGACGGCGTAATTTTCCTCGTTTCTAGCCAATTTTTGTTTTAGATTTCCTACCATAACCAAGTCTTTAACAGCCTCTTAACTATAAAAAAGCGTAGGCAGAGATTTAAATGTCATTTTGACATACCTCTCATTCCAGGTCTGTCTACAATCTCTCTCCCACCTAGAAACAGCGGCGGCCATTCTCGCTCTGTTCATCGATTACTAGATGGCGGAAGATGAAGAAATGAGAATCATATTCAAGCACTGTAGGTACGACAGGTGTGTGTTAAACTTGTGATGTTTGCCTATTTTTAAGATTGCAGTAGGACGATGTTTGAAAGCCAAAGTTGAATCAGTTTCGATGAATTTTAAGTTCTTTATTTAGTCAATACTCTATTCTCAGTTCTAGATCTGTTATATAATATCCTGTTATTGTGATTTCTTTCTATTTTTCTTATTAATACGTGGTCGTAATGTTTGATGTACCGGTGAGAATTTTTAGGTGCTGATGGAATTAATTACATCAAATTCCTTATGTATTATTGATCAGGATTTAAAATGAAAGGAAGGTGAAGAACTGAAAATCAGACGACGAGTAAAGTAGATTCTTCTTGTTTCAATCTTTATCATTTCTCGTTTATACGATTGAAGGCTATATTTATCTTCAAATAACTGTTAAGTCACAGTTCCAAGCTAGAGCTGCAATAATCTTTTTCCCTAGTAGTTTCCTTTCTTTAAAGACGACATCGAGTTAAAATTGCAATTGATGTGAAAAGAATCTCTTTTTTTGATCTCTTGCAGTAGAAGTACGATTGTTCTTGTTATGGGTTTCCTACCACATTAGGTTGGTTTATCATCATCTTTCTGAAACTTGTCATTGTTACCTCCTATCATCGTTCTATAATACAGTTTTGGAAGTATTTTTATGTCGTTTGTCATTGTCATCTCTGATTTATTGTACTTTTTATTATTAACCAAGCAAACACGCAAGTCTTGTAGCAGCCAGTAATTTTCACTTTTTATTGATATTTGTGTTTATTCGCTTGGAATTTTGTACTTAAGGTGAGTTTCAAATTTATGATAATCAACAATTACAGTTAATAGTTACTTTTTTATTTAAAAATTTGAGAGTTGCATTTACATCTATGAGAATCATAACTAAGAATGTTGATGTGAGATATACGATGCAAAGTTTTAGAAATTTGTGTGGTAATTTATTAATAATTTATAATTCATGATTAACATTTTAAAATAAAATTTGAGGCAGTAAAAAAGGAATAATAGTTTGAAAAGAGAACAAGGAAGAATATGTAGAAAAGTTGATATTCGCAGGACACTCAAGGTTAACCTATTCGTGAATTTCTAAATTTATGCTTATTTTTAACTCCTAGAAGCATTTTGTTGCTTACTACTCTGGTCCAATTTGTATGAAGTATTTTTTGGTATGCATAATGGTTTTTATTTATATTATGATGATATGTGTTATATAATCCAATAATATATTTTGTGTAATGCAGCCGAAATTTTTGGTATATGAGAAGTGTAATGAAGATGAGTAATGAAATGGAGAACAAGTAAGAGTAATTTAGATATGACATTCTCTCATAGTTGGGCAGAGAACGTTGAGATAAATGTGGTACTTGAAACTAGAATAAGTTTGAAAATTTTGAAATGGTACATGATTTGTACCAAACGTGCATAAGGTGTCATGAGTTTGTGGTTGAAATTGAGGTCGGTTACATAAATCACGACGATTGAGTAAAATAAAACCGAGATCAAGTGGAAGAATTGGGTGTAAAGCTCAGGTATGTTGTCGATTGGTTGAAGGTGTTTAGACCATAACAAAGTTTAAAGATATGCACAACCATGATTTGATATCAAGTAATACGAGGTTTATGAGGCAACATCGAGTTGCGAATAGCCAGGCAAGACATGAATTGGAATTGAAGGATATTAGTGAAGTAAGGTCGTACACAAATGTACAGATTGTTATTGCAGGTGCAAATGAGTAAGGGAACATAACATTCTTACAAAAGGATTGTCTTAATCATATAGACATCTTGAGATAATTAAGGTTGGACGAAGGAAACGTAGTAGTGTATAAGATGTTCACTAGAATGAAAAAAAGGCTAACAGATTTTTCCACAGAATTGATTGTGATGAGCAAGGGAGGTTTAGGAATGTTTTTGGGCAGATGTGAAAAGTCAAGCGACTTATGTTGATTGGTGATATGGTCACATTTGATGCCACTTATCTCGGGAACAAACATCTAATGTCCCTTTCTCTATTTAGTGGTGCAAGTCATCGTAGACAGTCTATATATTGCTTAGTTATGCACTATTAGGCAATGAGACGAATGATAGTTTTTGTTGGCTTTCTCATATATGATTGTGGTGGATGAGTGTCAAGTTAACCAACGTTATAATTACAAATGCATGTAATATATAAGTAACGCCATTGACTTAGTATTCCCTGTGTGTAAGACATAGACTATGTTTGTAGCATATATTTTGGAAAATTCTCAAGAAGTTTAGTGCTTATAAGAGTTATAAAAAGTTGAAAGATAACTTTATGAATGTTGTCTATGATGCTATCAATGTCGAAGAATTTGTGACAAAATGGTTTAATATATAAAAAAATATTGAATTTTAATATATAAAATCTAAAAAAAAGAATGTTAATTTTCTTTTGAATTCGAATTTTTAATAATGAAATAGTTGTGGAGTTTAACTTAGAAAATAATTGATGAATTCAGTCTTTGTTTAATGGAACATTTGCGTTATTAGGGAAGAGATTGAGCGTGGGATGGAGTTTGATTACTTGTATGAAAGGAGTAGTGTATCTTTTATTATGCTGTTTGATATTAAAAAAGAATTTTAAAAAGCTTACACCAATAAATGTAGGGATGACAATATATTGAACCATGAGTTTAGATTTAAGTATTTTCAATAGTTAGACTTAAGTTCAGACCAACCTGAAGCTTAACTATTCTAAGCAAAATATTTTGCTTAGAAAAATTAAATTTCAGTTAAGTCTGAATTTAAGCAGATTCAATTAAAAGGAGAAGTTATTTTACACTTCTAATTTTAAAAATCTAATGAGACTGGCTCGTAGGCTAGCTCATTGTCATCTCTAATCATATGGTTCGTATTATACAACACGGTGTAACAAGTATCATGTATTGTGATGTGAGCAAAACTTGGACTAAAGGGAATAGCAAGTTGTAGATGAGATGGATGAAAGATGCAATACTGTCGAGCTCTATATAGTTACAATGATATTGAAGAGAATTATAAATGTGGATTGCATTTTATTTAATCAACAAGTATATATATATAGTATGATTTGTTAATATTTTGTAATTTGTCATAAATGTTTTGATTAAACAATGTATGATAGTACCGATATTTTCATAATGAAATTTTGTTTTTTAAAATTTGAACAGATTATAAGCTCAACTTCTACTAATTGTGCTGACTTTATGTCTACGAACAATTGATCTATCAAATATAACGTGGTGAATTTAATATTGTGGTTGAAAAGTATTCTATTTAATTTAAAATTTGATGAATTTAATTTTAAGTCGAATATTTCAAAATGCCAACTCTATAATAAATCTATTGTAATCATCAATGTTTTAAAAACTGAACCGATTCGGTTGATTTAAAAAGTGAAGACCTTGAATCGACTAATTTTTCGGTTCGATTTTTAATTTTACAATTTGAATTAGTTTAATAATTTTTGTTGTTAAAATATTGATCGATTAATTTTTATAAACTAATCAGTTTCATAAATTAAAATAAATCAATTAATTTTTATCTTATAATCTCTTTTTTTAATTAAACTTTAAATTTTTCGATAAGTAAGAATAATTTTTTAATTATAATATCGGTTGAACCTTTTAAACTTTAAACATCTTATCTTATTAATTTAATTTTTGGTTCAATTTTAAAAACGTTTTATCAGATTCTTTTTCTTTTAAGATACAAGAGAAAATTACGGAGGAAACTACAGTAAGGGGTAAGGACGATAGGGACGGCTTGGCCATTCTGAGACATGCCATGTTAAATTATTGGCGTTATGATACCCACCCGTGACACTGGCTCTTCGTTGCAATGGACATTAGTGGTCGACTAAAAAGCCAATAAAAGGTAACCGGCCTGACTTGCCATCTCGTAGACCCCATTAATTTCCTCCAAGAAACTTGTTCTTTTCGGCTGTTTGTTTCTAATTTTTTTCCTTTTTTTTATTTTAATAGATTTTTAAAATGTGTTAAGTTAAATATTGGTATTATTTCTTGTTTTTAAAAATTAAAAAAACTACAATAATTTTATAGAAATATAAACATATATTTTTCTAATATTTTGTAATAGTTTTTCACACATTGTCGTTTCTATTTCCTCTTTTTATAAACTTTCTTTATTGTAAAAACTCTATCTCTTATTTTACGTTTCAAACTCATTTCTTTTCTATCTCCTACTTCTTTATTCTTTTCTTCTCTCTTACGTCTCTAACTTATCTCTTAAGTCCACTTTCTATCCATGCAGAAAGCAAAAACTTGAACTTTTAACTTGGTGAGTTTTCGAAATTGATTTGATATTTTTCTAATTATATTCTGTTATTTTTTCTGGTTTTCTTAGTTTCTTATTTTCCATTTTTCTGTGTTTTCTGTTTTTATTTCTGCGTTTCTACGTGATTAGTTTTTCTATTTATCGTTTATCTACATTTTTACATTTTCAATTGTTTGTTATTTTGCGCTTTAGTTTATTTTAGCTTTTATACTTTTGCATTTCGCATTTTTGATTTTTTCGTTTATAGTTTTTTATTTATGCATTTCTATGTTACTAGTTTTACTATTTATCATTTACCAATACATTGCAGCCATGGTTTAATTTTTAGTTTTTACTATAAATTTCAACTAAGCAAATTTTTTTAATAAAAAAACTAAAAACATAAAACTAAAACTAACAACTAAAAACTAAAAACTATAACAAAAAACAAAAATGAAACTAAATGTTCATTTGTTAATTAAATATAGGGTTTGGGTATATA
>JAOQMM010000003.1:21516737-21535811 GCA_027563515.1 Erythroxylum platyclados | reverse complement strand
CTTGTCAATATCCCAAATCTCTCCTGGCCAGCTGCAATACAAGAAACATGTCAAGAAAATTAACATGTTTTACAGGAAAGTGAAACAGCTAAACCTGTTTGGATACCAAGAAAATGGACGAAAATATGTAATGCCAGGAAGTCACGGATCAGTAACTAAATGAAAATTAAACCTGTATCCCAAATCGTAAGCTTCAACTTTTTGTCCCCAACGTTAAGCGTCTTGACCTTGAAATCTACTCCTGCTAGTCGGAGAAATGAATTAAATAATTGAAAACTTTTATGAACAGGAAAACAAAAGGAAAAAAAAAGGATTGAAACTCCAAGAAATCCATGAACTACTCTAAGTCAATACCATACATCTAAAAGGTCAAAAAGAGAAGGAAAAGATAAAGAAAGAACCTTGAACGCAGAGACCATAATCCAAACGCTCTATAAGCATGAGAGCAAATCAAACATATCTATGCTACTTCACAAAAACTCATCAAAACCCAGAAAAAGAACAACAAAAGAAGAAGAAGAAGAAGACGATAAAAGAATTAAGAAACAGGGAGAGTACCGATGGTGGGAGTAAGATCATGAACAGAGTTGGATATGAAACTCAAAAGAAGAGTACTCTTCCCAACACCAGAGTCTCCAATCAGCAATATCTTGAACGAGTAGTCATAACTGTTGCTCCCTCCTTTACAAGAACTACCCTTCATTGTTTCTTCATCCACATAAACGATAAAGCAGCAAACTTTGCCTCGGAGAGACCAAGTTGTCAGATATACACAGAGACTCAAACCTCTGCTCTTACCGTATCAAAACACGATACAAGAACTGTAATGGCGGGTAGTGCTCTCGTGGGATGAATTCGTTAATTGGGTTTGTCTTTATTCATAGTTTCAATCACAAAAATTAAAGAAAATTAACAAAAAATTATTAAAATTAAGAAATATATTGAACAACGTTGAGCCTCGAGAGTGAGACAAGTGTTATCTGTGGTTGAAGAGTTGCGTTGCCGACCTGCTACGTTGTGTTCATCGTATCGAGCGTATCTTGCCAACTACTTACTACAAAATTAATGCTGTTGTCCACATGTATATTAATATTTATTAATTGTGTTACGAAAATAATAAACCTCATATAAAATAATGATCAAAAAAATTCGACTTTTACCTGTTTAACTTTTCGTTTCTATATTTTTAATTTTTTATTTGATTTATTTTAATAATTTTTATTATTAAAATTAATTAATTTATTAATTAATTAATCAATTTTTATTAATTAATAAATTCTTATAAAGTAAAATAAATAAATAAATTTTTATTTAACAATTTTTAATTAAATTTTAAAATTTTCAATTGGTAATAAAATTTTCTTTCGATCATATTTCAAATTTTTTAATTTTCTTCAATTTTTAGCCAATTTTATGATAATTTAATATAGGTTAAACCTTTTAAACCTTAAATCTTTTGTGTTACTAATTTAACTTTCGGCCCGGTTTTTAAAACATTGTATGAAACCATTAACAATTTAATATAAAAATATATTATAAATTGATAATTTTATGTCAATGTTATTAGGCAATTACAATAAAAGATTCTTGCTATTGCATCTTCACGCAAAAATATTTCTAATGAATATAAGTTAATTAATTTTTGTGGATCGTGATATCTAAAATCAAGAATAATTATATTAAGTACGTTATATTTATTAATTTTTTAAAAATAATAAAATAGATTCAATTCATCAAAATTTATTGTAAATGAACTATTTAATTATGCATTGGAAAAATAATACTTGTAAAGTTTATAATGATTAAAAATCTTTTGTAGTAAATTGTCAATAAATTTTTATTTAGTATTCAAAAGATAATAATTATCAAAGCCCTTTTAGTTTTGTCTATTTAGAAAGTCTCATAATACTTAGTAAGTAATAATTAATTTCCTTTTCGAATGATCAATATTTCTCATAAAACTAAAAGTCCAAAAGCAACACATCAAAACTTCTATAAATTAAAAATATTATAACTATATAACATATATTAATTAAAATAAATACTAATAAATCGATAATTAATTTAGTGCACTAATTTAACTGCTAACTACAAAATCTAATGTTTTAAAAACTAGACAAAAAGTTAAATCTATAAGACAATAAATTTAAGATTTAAAAAATTTAACGGGTATTGTACCGTCATAAAATCTATTAAAGATTGAATAAAATTAAATTGAAATATGGTTGAAAAAGATTCCTTATTTATTGAAGAATTTGGAATTTAATTGAAAAAAGAGATTGTCAAATGAAAATTTATTTATTTATTTAATTTTATAAGAACTTATTAATTACTAAAAATTAACTAATTAATTAATAAATTGATCAGCTTTTAACAATAAGAGTTATTAAGGTAAATCAAATTAAAAAGTTAAAATCGAATTAAAAAAATCAAATGGCTTAAAATTTTTATGGTTAAACCGATCAAATCGATTGGATTTTTTAATTATAGCAAAAATCATTGTATTGTCAAACTATTAAACTTATAGATATTTTACTCTATAAATTAAACAAGTGTGACAAACAAAAAGTAGTTTAAAGTTGTTAAACTAAAAACCTTTTGTATTAACAAATTGAGTTTGGTTTTGGTCTATTTAGGGAATCCTTGGAATGGGATATAAATGTTGAGATTTGGATAATTTATAAAAAGTCAATTCAGGTTAGATAGATTTAGTTCAAACATCATCATCTTCTTTCTTTTTCTTTTTTTTTAAACAACAATTTAGTGATTTAAAAAACATAAATTGAGGTAAATAGATCCAGCTCAGTAGTTGAAGAATGGGATGAAGAAAACGTAGCTATTTCAACTTCTGTACAAAAAACAAAACAAAATATTGACCTTACGTCACATAGGACCCCCAAATCTTGTTAAATGGAGCTTTCTTATTGTAAGAGTTGCGGGGATAGTAACGGGCCGGGCCGGGCTGCCCAATAATTTCTGCCTATATTAGGTAGGTCTAACCCACCTAATATTTTTCATAAAGTTTAGGCTTGACTTAAGGTCTGATTGGGCCCAAAATATTAAATTTTGATTTGACTCGACTCAACCCATATTTTTTATTTTTTAAAATATAAAATAGAGTAAAGCAACATTATTTATCTATACATATCAGGTTTTAGGTCATGTCAGGTCAAGTCTGAACAGCTTAAATTTGAGCCCATCTTAAAGCTCAAGTTTTTGAAGAAAAAAGTCTAAGACATAGCTAATGGTCCATTGACTTTTCGAGACTCAACTTACACTTGTAAAGATTGTAGTTCTTCTGATTACATTTATTCAATAATTTTTAAGAATTTTATATTCCTAATTTAAAGAATATATATATGTATATATAGCACTTTAATTTTATAGTATTTTAGTGAAATTCAACTGGGTTTGATAAAATGAATATGATTTGAGTCCAATATGAATTAACCCGGTTTAATTGGTTCCATCTCAATTCAGACTTGGTTAAAAAGAATTAAGTTTAGATTAAAAAGAGTTTTTTTAATGGACTTGAGTCGACTTTTAACCAAAAAAAAAAAAAGAGATATAATTAGATTGATTGTTGTTATTTTTAATTATTATTCTTCAATAAAATATTAAATAAAAATTTAAAGTAAAGATATCGAGATTCTATGTAATTTATGAAACTTTTAAAAAAATCAAAATTTAAACAATTTTTTTGATATTCAATTTAGTAAAAAAATTAAATTTGTAGAATTTAATTAAAAAAATAATGACGAAACACATACAACAAGAAAATCATTTATGAATCAGTCAAATGTTGCTATGTGACTATCTAACTTAGTTGTAAATTCGAATTAAACTAATTAAACTTTATATAAATTAATATTTTATTATAATTATCATAAATTATTAATTTAAGTTGAGATTAATTCATTTGAGTATCGTTTAATAATTGTATTAAGTTACCATATTTATGACATTTGAGTAATACGTGTTTGATATTTATATCCTGTGTCTTATCAATATTTTTTAATTAAATCTCATGGAAAGAATTTTTTAAAAAATTAAAAGTTTTTTGGAGAATTTTAAAAATTAATTTTTTTGTAAAATTTCTTATATTACATAGAAAGTGTATGTTTTTTACCTTAAATTTTTATATGTAATTAATTTTAAAAATTATATATTTTTAAATTATGTTTAATGAGTAAGTGACTTGAGTTTAAGCAAAGGATTTAACTTATATAATTAATAATAAACTCTTAATAGAAATCTAATATGTTTCTTATCATGAAATTATTTTGAAGAGTCAAAAAAGTTCGAACTCAAAATCTTGGACATATGAAGTCTTTCAACTCTTATTTTCCTTATACTTTTATCACAATTATTAAACCCATCAAATATGGCCCAATTTTTATAACGTTAGGGCTTCCAAATAGTCCAAATTACAAGGAGCAATAATTTTCCTATTCCACTAAGTGTTGTCTATCTATAAGGTTTGCAAAGTTTGCTAAGATCAAACTTTGAACTTCATGTTAGTTTTATTTTAATTTTGAATTTTGTATAGAACTCAGGTGACGTTATTTTATTTTTTAAAATTTAAATTATATACTTAATCGAACTTAGTTTAAGCTCGATCGAGCTTTGAATCGTCAAATCTCATCAAATTTAATCTCGAGTTAGGAATTTCGGATCCAATTAAAGTCTTTATTCTTGCCTAAGTCCAAGCATGACATTTTAGGTTCTGGCCTGGACTATTTATTGTCACCTCTATTTATCTAAGGCGTTTAATATTTTATTTCATTAATATACATGTATGTATTTTAATGAAAATTTTGTATATGTTGTAGTAGAAAATTTTGTATTTATTATTTTAGGTAAAAATAGTATGAAAAATAAAAGAGAAGCAATATTTGACCTAAATTGTTTTAAAAATTATTTAAATATTATATTTTTTGAAATTTATATATTATATATTAAAATTATCAATTATAGAATTTTCATCATAAACAAAACTTTATCCAGGAGCTGTACCTAAAATGACCTAACCATGTCAACGGACGAAGCCTGAGGTACTTAACCTAAAGGCATAGGGCTTCGTGTTGGGTCCATGTTATATAATTAGGGTTAGGACCCACGAGCACTTACTTGCCTTAAAAGACAAGTATTCCCTCAAGACGTGACCTTTACTCCTTCTTGGGCAAAATTATTAATTAACAATTACATTTCGGTGATTTTCGATTTAATTAAAATTAAATTTAAAAAATAATTAATTTTCACTTAAATTATTAAAAATATATTTTTATTAAAATGATTTAATTTTTACTCTAAGTAACTTCAGTTATTGTGGTGTCTAATTATTATCATCCTAATAATAATTTTCTTCTGTGTTAAATTTTATACCGTCATTTGCCTTTTCTTGCCTAATACTCCAAACAATGCTTTTTCTTTCTTTTTTAGTATGATTACACAAATTACCTCTTAATTTAAGTTTGATCGAGACTTTTATTAAGTGTTGTTGTTATAATTACACAAATTAAATTCTTTCAACTTGTAATTAGTAATTTCTTTGGTAAATCATACAAAAATACTATTAATTTAATTAAAAATAAATTACTAGACAATTTAAGTTGATAATAACAATGCCGAGTTATATTTATAATAAATTAAAATTTTGTATATAAATTTTTTTAATTATATTATAAATTTCAAAATATAATTTATTCATAAAAATATATTCCAAAATTTTCAAGAAATAATGATGATTTTCTTTACCTAGCACTTGTCCTAAGTTTACTTGTCACTTTGTAATCATTTTGACATTTAATGAGGAAAAAAAAGAGGAAAAAGGCAATAATTAAATGCCTCTTATGCAATAAGCATTTTTTTCAAACTTTATTCAACATTTCATTATATCATGCAAATTTATGATTGACTTTCCCCTTTTTTTTTTAATGGAATGGCCACACAATACTCATCCATCATATTATTTTAGTAAAATTTTAAAAATTTTACATTAAGTAGAAATCTCTTTAAGACGCAGGATCTAAGAATGTTTAATAGTATGCCGTCTTACTTTTAACTAGTAAAGAGACTGTTTTTAATAAAAAATTTACAAAATCAATTCATTATTTTTTAAATCTTATAATTATCAAATTAGAATGCATTTTAATATATCATTGACTTTACATAATAATTTAGGAATAATAAGTAGATCAACTCATATGGTTTAGTTTAACATAAAGTTAATATAATAAGTTTAAATTAATAAACTTCAATTTTAAAGATAGGCCGAAGATCCAGCTTAAAAGACCTAAACAATTCAATTTCACATAAAATTAATATCATCTTAGAATTCAAACAAATTGAGATCCAGTCGTGTCTTAATAAATTAAATTTGATATAATTTGAACTGTTATTATATTTGTAATAATTTATTTATCAAACAATCTATTTAAAATTAAATGATAGATTGAACCCGATCTCATTCTTAAGTTAAAATTATCTTAAGAATAACATTGAATTATTAAAAACAGCTTCTTTATTATATAAAAATAAGACTGTATATTATTGGATTTTTTTACGTAACTTTCCCTAAGTATTGTAATTATTGTTGTTGATATTCGGGCATTGAATCAGAACATAAGCGTGTTAGGAACGAAACATGCTTACCTCAGTCTCATGGTTGCAAACTTCGGAGACCAGATTGAAACTTTGATCTTGCAGTGTTTGAGCATGAGATTCACATTTCACTTAAAAAGGAAACTGAACCCTACCGTACTCACGTGTATCATGAACCAGTGGGCAAAACAGAATCTAACAAATAAACACGGCCTCTTGGCTTCCATCTGTACTGTAGTTAATTGGTCTCTTCAATGTCTTAACCATTAACTCACACATACTTTCACTGTTCTCACTTCGATATTCACACACTCCTTCACCCACCAACCTCTTCAAAAGTAATGGGTAAACACCAAACAAAAAACCAAAAATGGAAAATCCTTAAAAAGTCAGAAAATACATATATATATATATATATGTTACTGGTTGGAGTCAAAAATTTCAGTCTGTAACGTCCCAAGAAATGAGAACCAAATTGCTTGCCATCTAAGGCATCCACATGTTTCTTCACTGTCAATCAATTTGAGAACCTTATCTTTTTTCTCTCCAAACCCTAGAAACCCCACGTTTAGTCACATCCAGACAAGCTCTGTTTTGTCCCGCTTTTATGGGTTCTGAAACGCCCTCTGCTCCGCCGAGCACGGCGGCGATGACCACTGCTTCGACCACGCCAGCACCACCCTCTCCAACGGCAGCAAAACCAACTACGGCGGCTTTGGCACCTGGGTTTCGGTTCCACCCCACCGACGAGGAGCTTGTGAGCTATTACTTGAAACGGAAGGTTTCTAACAAACCTGTTCGTTTTGATTGTATCGCAGAAGTCGACATCTACAAGAATGAACCGTGGGACTTATCAGGTCACCCTTATCAAATCTTGCCCATTTCATCGATTATCTTAGTCCTTATCTTTTATCCGTTTGTTCTGCGCAACATTTAGACATTTGCTTATGTTTGGTTTGGATATATTAAGGAAATTGATAAGAAAGCTTTTTCGTTTTTGTTTCTGTCGAACTATTTAGTGTTTTCTCTTATGCTTTCTATCTGGAATCTAATTTATGTCCGTATGTGAACGAGTAATCAAGTGTTTATGTGTGTGAGTGTTTCGTCTATATTTGGACGTGCCTCGAGTTCAAGTTCTCTTTTCCATTTGTGTTGTGCGTAATGTGGTTGTTTATGGCTGCTTAGGTCCTTTTGTTGGTATTCTTGTGCCCTTTTTCGCATTTCTCGTTTTGCTTTAGCTGTGGATCGGTTTGGAGATTATAATTTCCCTTTCCATGGGACAGTAGCCATTTATGTATGTTTCTTGACAAGGTTTTCATGTTGGGGTGGTTGTTTTAGATAAGTCACGGTTGAAAACCAGAGACCAAGAATGGTATTTCTTTGGTGCATTGGACAAGAAATATGGAAATGGAGCACGAATGAATAGGGCAACAGGGAAGGGTTACTGGAAAGCTACTGGCAAGGACAGGGAGGTTAGAGGGGGTTCACAAGTCATAGCAATGAAGAAAACACTCGTGTTTCATAGTGGGCGTGCACCTGGTGGGCAACGCACCAATTGGGTTATGCATGAGTACCGTCTTGTTGATGAAGAATTGGACAGACTCAGAACCTCACAGGTGAGGCTTTTGCAACAATAGTTGAGGACTCTTACATTTCAGGTTTCTGTTTGTTTGAATGGATAGACAAGACATTTAAAGTACTTTAACAACTTGTAGGCTATTGCTTATACTGTTTGTTTTACAACAATAAGAAAACTCTAGTATTATGCTTTATGTATGAAAAGAGCACTGTGACCATTGTGAGACTTTTCTAATTTAATGCAAGTGCATGTATCTGTGAAATTTGTTATAATTGCTATTTTTTGTAATATAATAAAAAATCAATGTTTTGTCGTTTACAGCCGACCACCTTATTGACATTATTTCGTTTTTGTTTGGATGAAGAATGATTCCTATGTGCTGTGTAGAGTGTTTCACAAGAACAACATAGGGCCCCCTAGTGGGAATCGTTATGCTCCGTTTGTTGAGGAGGAGTGGAATGATTACCAACTTGCTGTTATTCCAAGAGAAGATGCTATGGAAGAATTGATGGCCGGTCATGATGGAGTGAACCATGCTGAGCAGGTCTGTAATTTACTGGTAATGCTTAGTATTTGAATGTAGTTAAATCACTGTTTTACCATATATTTGAATTTGTATTACGACAAGTCATGCGGACAAGAATGCAACTCTGCTACTAATTTTGCATTGAAACTTTACTAGTTATAGATGTGGGTAATTTTGAACAGAATCATATCTCCAGAGTTCAACAATGAATTCAAATCAGTATTTTTCTTGGTTGATAGGAAAAGAGATGACCAAATATGAAATATAATATCGCAATCGAAATTCTTTATAGGGGAAAATTAATAACAATCCTGCATTGAAGAAAGAGACTGGAACAAAGCCGATGTGCAAATTTGGAAGTGTACAAAGAGCATTGCCTCCAAAGGAAATTGGAAAATATGGAATCAAAATCTCAAATCATGTTGATAGTTGGATAAAGCCATCAGATGGTTGTATAAGCAGATCCATCTCTTAAAAGATCTCGACATCTCATCAACTTTTTGATGTTAGATCAGTTTTCCTTTAGCATTGCCTCCCTTAACCTATCTTCTCCTCATCAATAGTTCTTTCTTGCCCTTAATCTAGACACTTTTCATGTGAGAGATGGGAGCACACTGCTGTCATTTTATTCCTAACGAGATACGTCACTGAAGACTAAGGTTCCACTTAAGATATATAAATCTCAGAAGCTCTGATGAAATGAGTCCTTTAATGTAGTAGAGGCATGATAATATGAGGGGATGGTGCTCCTTTTCTGTCTTCCTCTCAAAGACCTCTATGTCCTTTTGCCATTTTCTTACCATTTCCTTCCAACCAAATTTGATGGTAATCTCTACGTATAGTTCACTTGATTTAGCAAAGAAAGTGGATTTTAGGATAGCCATTTGATCGGGCAGGAGACTGATATTACATAATGTGAGTTAAGCGCTACTATGCAACAACTTCTAGGTATTAAGGCATCAAAATATGTGCTGATGGATATCCATTATGTTATGGATATTATACTCATTATGACCTTCAAACTTTGTCAAAATTGCTCTCTTGGTTTTCACTTTTAGTTTTCTCGAAAAAACCATTATGTAAGATTTGTCATGTGATGCTTCATTACATATTGGGGTCTTGCAATTGATACTCCATTATGATAGTAGTGCAATCAACATTCCAAATGTTCATTATAACGGCTGTTAAGGTCTTTATGTATTTGTTTACATTTATAACTGCTTTTACGGTTTTTCTATTTTAGATGCCTTTTCATGGTAAGGTTTGATCTTCAAAATGACATTTAAAAAGGTTTGATCTTCAAAATGACATTTAAAAATTGATCTCAGAGGGTAGGATTTGGAGGTTGATCGTGTTATGTAGTTGATGATTTATTGCAACTCTCTTAGATTATCATCCTGATACTTCTTTTACATATTTCTCTACCCTCAATAAATTTACTTTTAAGCTTACGTGTTAGACAGTGAAATTGCGTGATCTGACTTCTCTACAAAGATAAGGAAAGCTTCAAATATATATTACCACCACAAACATGTTATAAAACCTAGTTCACTTGTGTGTAACTATATATATATATTTTGATATTGGTATGTTATAGAATATTTTCCTTATCTACATATCACATTCTGTAGAAAACCATATAATTTAAGTCAAATTCATAGTTGCAAGCATTTATTATCAGTTTGTGATTGTTGCTTTTGTGACCATCACAGTTCTGTGAAACCAAGTTAGACATTGCTTATCGCTAATGATTTAAAGAGTTTTAACCATTCAGATGAAATTAACCACTTCCTCCTTTTGGCATTTCAAACAGTATTTAGTAATCTGTTACTGTGTTATTCAGCTGTTTTGTTTAAGGCTATGATGGAAAGGTGATTCCAGCTCATTTCTATAAAAAGGCATTGGAGTTTGAAGTGCCAAAGATAGTCAAATAAGGAATGAAGACTTGACAATTATGAATGTGGAAGGGTTAACAGGGTTTGATTTGAAATGCAGGAAATTGTTCGTGGATTTATGGCAAGAACTAGACTTGGATAGAGTTTTTTTAAAAGAAATATTAACTTGAGCTGAAAGTAGAGGTTCATTTGAAGAAAGTATTAGGTGAATGTGACTTTACATTATTGGAAATACAATATGAATATGCATTAGGCTTTAGAGTGTCTGCTTGTAAATTGGAAGGAGAAGTAAAGCTTACGCATTGTCTGGTAAAATCCTTTTGAATGACACTATTTTTCATGTCTTAGTCACATGGGGTCTCGGGACAGAGAACAAAGGTTTCCAATTTGGTTTTCAAAAACCTTTTTGCTGAAATTTTCACCAATTAGTTGATTTGAGGTTTCAAAGTGTCTGCAAGTTGTGTTGACGGAAACATGTTTTAGATTGATAGATTTGACCCTTTTAGTATGGAGGTTACAACATTAATGGACTTCATGGATGTGCAGCAAATGAGGCATCTGGGCAAGGAGAAAATACCATATTTATATTTCAGTTAGTCTGTAAGTGGCTTAATGATAAATATCAATTTGCTGAAACTAGTGGATATGAAGCATTCGACCAATGGTACAATTGTAGCTGAGCATGCATTGCATATAGAACTTTAGTTAGATGCAAGGAATACCACCAACGTTCATCGGGATCATATGCAAATTTACGAAGATATGCAGTCGGGTGGTCGAAGTCGGCTTTTTATGCACACATTATTGATCTAACAACTTACGACAACTAAAAGCCTCAAAAACTCATCAACCTACGCTAAATATGAGGACAAACTCTTTTACTTGTCTATCTATTCTTATATCTAGCTTCTTATGTATAAACCTGAACTAAGATGAGTGTATGCATCCTAGCTATGCTGCTTCTATTTAATTTCATTAGACTGCTGTGTAACTACTACGAGAACTGATCAGGAATAGCGACGTGGGTAGTTTCATTTTCAATTTAACCGAACAGCAGATACAAAGGGAGTCCAAGTACAACATAGTTGAGTCAAAAAAGAGATTGCCTTCTGCTCAATGTGATTTTTAGTGTTTATGGAGGAATCGTATTAGAATCATAACAAATTTATTTTACATATTTGTTTTCCTTAATTGTGAAAATTCTGGTTTGCATTTTCTCCATCTTGTATTTGTAACGGAGATTAACATATGCACAGAAAAGAGGCAAAAGTTACACAATTTGTTTTAACTTTATGCAGGATAGTCATTCCTTCAGTAAGGATCTTCATAGTAGTGAAGAATGTCTAACAGTATCCAGAAATGCTTTTCATGTGTGCAAAACTGAAAAGGAGGAGAATTGTCCTCCTCTTTGTGTGCTGAACACAGAGGCATCGTTCCCTCTACTCCAATATAAGAGGAGAAAACATGGAAATGATACAGGGTCCAATCGGTCAAATGCTTCGGAGGATTCGGTAATGACATTGCAGGATCTTGGCTCATCTTCAATTACTACAGCAAGAGCTGCTGCAGAAACAAGAACAGCAATATCTGCATTATTGGAATTCTCTCTGATGGAATCCGCTGGGACAAAAGAAGCTTCCCCGGCTCCTCCTAGACCTAAAATCAGTCCTGCTACGCTTGACTCAACAGTGCCTCCTGGCTGCATGAAATTTATAGAGGACTTGCAGGATCAGATCCACAGGATTTCAGTTGAAAAAGAGTCAATGAGGCTTGAAATGATGAGTGCTCAGGCCATGATCAGCATTCTTCAGTCTCGCATTGAGCTTGTCACCGAGGAAAATCAGGAGTTGAAACGAAAAGTCCGAGTTGCTGACGATAAAAAGTGAGGAATTGCAGAAGCATCCGGGGTGTTAAATTAGCATTCGTGGCCGTTCGAACTAGCTACAGATGTTTTCATGCTCGAGTCGAAACTGACTCAGAGTGGAAGCAGGTTAGGATGTATGGTTTTGTAACTCCTGCTTGTAAGGCTAATCAGACCTGTGGATTTTGTTATCTTTACTGTAGTGTTAGAACCTAGATTGCAGCATTTTAAACTGAAACTTCATTATTTATACATACATAGAGCCCATCCCAGCTGTTCTAACTCGTGTTAGTATGAAGGAACTTAGGTTCGTGGAGACGGCAAAGCATCCGAAAAATAGTGCGACTGTGGTTTCACGGATATCGAAAAGCAAAAACATTGTTGAATTTTCTCTAAAATTTAGAACTTAGTATGGTTTAGGTAAGTGGCCCTTTGCCTGATGGTAAAATTGTGAATACATCAAGGTGTGGCAACTAGGGATAATAACGGGTTGGATCGAGTTCGAGTCGCAGAGTCTTAGGTTCGATTGGATTTAGGTATATATATATATATATATATTTTTTTTTAAAAAACTAAAAATGATATTGTTTAACTTAAATATTTTGGATGAGGTCGAGTTGGGTAGTTTGAGTCCGGTCCAAAGTTTAGTTAAGTCATATCTGTTGATTTTGGTTGGGTCACTTGGATTGAGCAAGTTTTGCCGTCCCTAATGACAAGGTTGAGCCTTGAAATTATGCAATATCCGACTTTAAGTGAATTGACTAAAATGAGGTCGATTTGAATAAAGTTTTCAAAGCAATGATTATTTTTGTCTTATTCTTTAAAAAATTAAAATTAAAATAACGTTATTTTAAATAAATAGTCGAGCAATTCAACTTTTTTTAGCCAGGTTTTAAGCCTACTCTTCAAGTTCAAATTTGACCCGAAATTTGATAAAAACAAGTCTAACTTATTAACTTCGGGTAGAATTAGATCGAGTTAGATTGGGCTCGGGCATAATATCATCTCTAAATATATCATCCCCTGAGCGTTTAGGATTTCTAATAATCTGAAAAAAAAATCACTCTTTTTTTTATTAAAAGGGAGAGGGGGTATACATCCAGCTAATGGATAATTACATTTCGTGACCAAGTCACTCCAATAATGTCCTAAAGTAAAACCGTGAGCAGACTGTCGAGAATTCCTTCAAGTAGGTGATAGTCAAGTGAAAAATTCAGTGCTAAAGTAGCCAAGATATCTGCCGGTCTGTTACCTTCACGATATGTGTGCAGGATGCGAACATTCTATTGTCGTTGGAGTAGACATATGATTTGCTTAATCAGGGGTTCAAAATTAACACCTGTAGAGTGCTGCAGCAAGAGTGAGTCCACAAGCATCTAATTGTCTGATTCTAAAATCACCTGTCTAAATCCCAAATTCTACGCAGTGTACAACCTATAGTAAGTGCCCTAGAGTTCGGTGACAAAGGATGAACATCGGCCGATTTCGACAATGTAGCCAGCTATCCAACGCCCCATATCATCCCGTATTAAGCCACCTGTTACTGCGCGTTGGTTTTGTTCCTTACACGTACCATCAATGTTTACCTTCATCTATCTTGAAGTGGGTAAATCCTATCGTATGAATGTTTCTTAACGTCTCAGAGGGGGCGCTTTTTGGACCGCATTGGAAAAAAAAACTGTTTTATGTACCCAAAACCAAACAAAAAAGTTAAACTAGAATTAACAAATATTAAGGAAACCCTGAAGTAAAACGGTGTCGTAACTGCAAAATCATCTAGAAAAACAAACGACGCCTTACTTTAATGTCTCGTCTCGTGGCCTAAAACCTCAGACGCCTCCCTCTGTCTGCGCCTCCCTCTCTTCTCCCTCCCTCTCTCTCTATCTCTCTCTCTGTCTCTATAAGTATCTGAAGATTCGCTGATTTGAAGTTTCAACCGTCGCCGATCAACAAAAGAGTAAGCTATTATACGCTGCTTTAAAGTTGTTTTATACGTTTGTATCTGGGCATATCAATGCATGCGAACAAATTACAACTACTCCTCTTTGTATTGTCAAAGGGATTGAAACATGTGTTGGTTGTCGTGTTTAATGTTGGTCTGTGGTTGTCTTTATGAAATTTCTGATTGGGTTTCTGAATTCTGTTTTGTCGATAAAGATGCTTGCTTGTTCCGGCCATGTTGGAGGGAAGAAGAAGTGCTTCGTTACTTTTTTTATTATCAATTTCCTACTTCAGTGTGCTTTTGTGTTAATCTTTCTTGTGATGATTTGTATATACTAAGGTTGTTGTTGTTCCCTGAGTTCTAGTTTGCACATCTAATGTTCAAGTGGACTGTTTCTGATATGTCCCCTTTTGGTATCTTGTATGTTACTCCTTTTCGGTTCAGTATTTTCTTACTTGGGTTGTATTTTGTCATTGCAGCTCTTGGTTTTGTCTGGGTGCAGCGTTTAGTGTTCATCTTCATGGCAACTAGTAAGTTCTTTTAAGGGTATTTGTGTGAGATTCTTTTTTTTTTTTCTGTTTCCAGTTTCATGTTAACTGCTTCCTTATTTACCTTTGGTATGGTGTTCATCGGTGCATAGGACTTCAGTTTGAGAACAACTGCGAAGTTGGTGTATTCTCCAAGTTGACAAATGCATATTGTTTGGTTGCAATTGGTGGTTCAGAGAGCTTTTACAGGTACGAACATTTCAGTTTATCTTATGTAAAAATTTTGGTATCAACTTTGTTAATTGGTTTTCCGTATGTGTGCTTTGTGACTTGCTTCCAGTGTCTTCGAGTCAGAATTAGCTGATGTCATTCCTGTGGTTAAGACCTCAATTGCAGGCACTCGGATAATTGGACGGCTATGTGCCGGTGAGAATTTTTCACTCTTTCAAGGATTGTTTCATTGGGTTTAATTATATACTTGGCGTCTTACTCCCAAGTGTTAACTGCTGGCAGGGAACAAGAAAGGGCTTCTCGTGCCACACAACACTACTGACCAAGGTAAGGTTATTATGATGATTGATTTAATTGGAAGAATTGAAGTGGTTGCATTTAATTTAGCTCTTTATGCTTTTCAACTTTTTATCAGTGTAAATTGCCACGAATTTCATGAATGCATATTTGCACAAGCAGCTCATTTAAATATTCCAACTTCATGTTCCTTCAATGGTTCTTGTTGCTTGTTTCCTAATTGAGAGGTTCGGCTAAGTTGTCAAGGTCTCAACGCAAGGAAGTGGGTGATGACCATCTACTGATCTGTCGTTAATATGACTATTAACTTTATTCGTCATGAGATTACTTTTGTTACCATCTACTATGATGATAGTTAACTCTTATTGTTAAGAACACAATAGCAGTTTGACCTGACCAAACAATTTGCTCCGGCTTGAATTTGGAATAACGATATTTTCATGGCGTTTTAGTTTGCACTTAGGATGCATTTTTGCTTTCTTTTATCAGGAAACTTTGCATTCATTATGAGCCTTTCTAGACTTCCGCAAAGTGGGAACCCTTGTGCATTGGGTACATTGAATTTTTTTTAATAGGAAACTTTGCATTCTTATTGTGCAACTTTTTCTTTTTGTGAAGAACTCCAGCACTTGAGGAACAGTCTACCTGATCAAGTTGTTGTGCAGCGCATAGAGGAGAGACTTTCTGCGCTAGGGAATTGCATAGCATGTAATGACCATGTTGCTCTTGCACACACTGATCTTGACAAGGTAAGCTTTCACATTCTCGAAAATCTGCTTGATATTGCAACAATCAATCATGCAGGTGCCCAAATTGATAGCAGTTATAGGTGGTCTTCGTAAATGCCTTGGTTGACTTACATTCTTGACCTTAAAAAACCTTATCTGAACCAGTGGCGCCATAAGCTCTATACATTAGCATTAAAGATCCCTGCGTAGTTTGTTGCTACATATGTTCATATGTCCCTGTTATCCTGATTAGGAAACTGAGGAGATAATTGCTGATGTTCTTGGAGTTGAAGTGTTTAGACAGACCATTGCTGGAAACATTCTTGTGGGCAGCTTTTGTTCGTTTTCTAACAGAGGCGGCTTGGTACGAAATATCCATTTCATCTTCAATTCTGAATCACTGAACTCGAGCTATTGTGCCTCTAACCAAAAAACATTTTGTTTAATTAGGTCCATCCACACACTTCAATTGAAGACTTGGATGAACTTTCAACACTCCTGCAGGTCCCTTTGGTTGCCGGGACTGTTAACCGGGGTAGCGAAGTGATAGCTGCTGGAATGGTGGTAAATGACTGGACAGCATTCTGTGGATCAGACACTACAGCAACAGAACTCTCAGTTATTGAGAGTGTCTTCAAGTTGAGGGAAGCTCAACCGAATGCCATTGTTGATGAGATGAGGAAATCCTTAATTGACAGTTATGTCTAAGTTGGTTGGTTGCAGTTGCATTACTCTCCACTATAATGGGAACATGTTTATGTTTGTTTTTGCAGTAAAAGATCTTTTCATAAGTTGCATATCATATTATGTACTATACCCTAAATTCTGCAAGTGTAGTAGTTCCATAATTCTCTGTTGTATCAAAGCTGGTATTTCTTCCCAAATCCTTGGAATGAAGAAATGGTACTTATTTCTTGCACGCCAGAGGTTCCCCTAGACAGAAGGAACAACAAATTTATAATTCTTACTAATGTAAAATTATATATTATTGAATAATTTTTTTAGCGAAGTAAGAGACAAATTTGATTGAGCGATCATCTATTAGAATCAAACTCTGGTCGATAGTCCAAGTCTTATCCCACAAGTAATATGTTAAGTCTCTATCTTGAACATTTTCTCTTTTATATGTTTATTTACTCCCAAAATTACGATTTCAATATGAATTTTTATTTTATTATCAAAATTGAATTCGAAGCCCTGTCTTTTTAATTTTATTTAACTATTTTATATTTCATTTTAATTAAAAAGTGTATAATATTAATGATTAAAAAATTTATCAGTTCGATTAGTTTAACCGTAAAAATTTCAATAGTTTAATTTTTTAGTTCAATTTTTAACTTTTCAGTTTGATTTACTTTAATAACTCTTGTTGTTAAAAATTAATTTGCTTATTAATTAATTGATTAATTTTTATAAATTAAAATAAATCAATTAATTTTTATTTAATAATTTTTAATTAAATTTTAAATTTTTATAAATAAAAATAATTTTTTAATCATATTTATAAATTTTTGCTTATATTTAATTTTTAATTAATTTTAGGATTATTTAATATTAATTTAATTTTTTATGTCTTAATCGTTATCTTTTAATAATTTAATAATATGATACTTTGACGGATGCAATTGCGTCACTACCCTTTCGAAACCATACAGTCTGAACTTTTCCACGTGGCGCTTTTTTGTTGCTCCAAGTAATCAAGAAGCTTCTAGATTTAGTGAGTACAGCTTCCGAACCTAGTAATACAGTCCCATAAACTACCGCCACGTCATGTCGGTGATTGCAGTTTCCATTTTTCGTCTGTCACTCTAGCGCATCTCACCGCACCGATCTTTCTTAGAAAACCAGTGCAGTCTCGTCAGCCGACCAAACCTTCCTCTCTAAGGCTCTCTGAAGACACTTTTCGCTGGTTCCATTAGATGAAAACCTAATTGGAAATTCCCCCAATTTCTAAAACCCTAATTACTCAAAGGAAATTATCAGGTTGATGGCAACTTCTCTTGCTCCAGGGTTTCGATTTCACCCTACCGATGAGGAACTAGTCCGATACTACCTGAGACGAAAGGCCGCCAACAAACCTCTTCGATTCGACGCTATATCCGTCATCGACATCTACAAGTCCGAGCCATGGGATCTCCCAGGTCCTATTTCAAAAAAAAAAATTTCCTTTTTCTTTTTTCGTTTTTGTACGCGTATATATCAGAATGTGAGCTACATATATAGGGTCAACATTTGGCGGGAAAAATTAGGAAATTCTGTTAGTGGTGGATTGTTAGAGGTGTAGGTGTTAGTGGGCTATTGAAGGAAATAACTTTATAAATAAATCCGCGGGTGATGAACTTGGGAGTTTGATTCAATGGAAGTCTGGGTGAGGATTTATAGTCTTATACCGGTTTTGAGGTCAATTGTAGGATGGACTTCTTCTAATCGACTGGGTAAAGCCTTATATATGGCAAAGAGTTCTCAAGAGTTGTTATTTTTATTTTTATTCTTTTTTTGGGTCCATTGGGAAAGAAGAAATCAGAGGTTTAAAAAAAATCCCTGAAAGACTGAATTCTCATTCAGAGGAGGTGAAGTTTATCCTTATCCGTTTTATGTTGGACTTTAAGGCTCTTATTAGACGTTTGTTTACTGTTAGATTTGTGCTGTTGTTTAGTTGCTTTTAGTTCTTGAGCTTCGGTTCTTGCTTACAATAAATTTTCTAGTTTCCAGCCTTTTGATGTTATCAAGTCCTGCAGATGTTTAGTCGCCTATGTGGATATGTCATTGTTATTCATTAAACTCTCACTGAGAGGATTAAATTATTAAATTGTAGAAATGATAAAAGAGTAAACTTCCTGAATATGTGTTGTTAATATTTGCTTTTGTATTTTCAGCCAAGTCAAAGTTGAAGACCAGAGACTTGGAATGGTACTTTTTTAGTG
>JAOQMM010000003.1:21492768-21508519 GCA_027563515.1 Erythroxylum platyclados | reverse complement strand
GTGTGATTTGATTTTTTATTTTAAAAATTTCAACTTTTTATATTATCATCTAATTATAAGATAATTTTGTTTGTCATAATTTGGTTTTATTCATTTTTATATTTAAAGTAATTGAATAATATTTTGTTTATTTTTTATAGTTTTAAAGTAATATCACATTAAAAGATAAATTAAAATTAAATTACACGAAATTTAACAATTTTTTAAGATTATCTATAATTAAGCTTGTAGTTATGCTCAATTACTTTTTCAATTGTTATATTATTCTACTATGATAATGTATACCATCCTATAATCACATTTGAATCAATCACAATCTATAATTACAATATGTAATCATCTATAAGATTGTTATTTATAAATATTAGTAAATTGTCAATTAAATGTATGGCAAGTTTTTTCTATTTTTAAATATGTATAAATAAAATTTTTGAATAGATGCTAAATTTTCATAAATTTAAGAACTAAAATTTAAAATTAATTAATGAATATTAAATAATTTTTAAAGTTTTTAATTAAAATTTTAATATTTTCATTAAGGGATAAAGGTGCTAAAATCTTTTGAAAATTCTTGATTTATCATCTAAAATTTTAAAATTTTTAATTAAATAACTAACTTTTTATAAAATATTAGTTTTATTAGTATTTTACAGATTTGGGTAACAAAATTATTTTTACTCAAATAAGTAAAATACTATTAGTTTTACCTAAATCAGTAAAATAACATTACAAAAATTTTAAAAATTTGGTTAAATTAATTAAAATTTAAATTTTTTTGATAATAAATTAAAAAATCTCAAAAAATTTTTTATGTTATTGGTTGTATTAAATTGAAGACTCCAACACTCCAAAATTCTTAATATGGTGAGTTTTATAAAATCTAAGTTCAAAATTAGGCACGGCAATCTGATTCATAAGCTGGGTTTGACCACAGCTGTTCAGCTTAGTTCGGCTCGTGACTCAATCGAGAGAGATAAAAGGATATCATTTTATAAAAAATGAAATGATTTTTTGAAATTTTTTTAAGAAAGATTAAATCAAGTCATCCCTGCCCGCCTAAGTGGTATTGCTTAGACAGAGACTTTGTTTTTATCTTATCTCCCAACATGAGGCTTAAGGTCATAGATAAGATGGTGAATAATGGCCTTCCATTTGGATTTCACCTTCACTGCATTTTAGATTTTCATTTTTATCAATAAAAATATATTAAAACTAATATTCCAAGTTCCAACAGTCACCATCCAAATACAAAGTATACATCATCAAATAGGTAGATTGTTAAGTTTTTGTTTTCATTTTATCAATTGGACAAAATATTTTTTTAAAATTATTTTGATTCAATAAGTTAAGATAAAATATAAAAAAGAAAGTAAAAGACGTGGATATTCTTAATAATTTTATTACTAAAAATATCTTTATTGTTTTCAATTATTTTTTAAAATTTATAGTATTATTTTTTAATAAAGTTCATTAAATAATTGGTTATTATAGACATGATCCAAACTTTGCGCATGAGCAAGATCTTCATTGCCGATTTATTGTCATCGTCGTTATTATTATTATTAGTATTATTATTATTATTATTATTATTATGGATATGAAAAAGTTTGAATTATTATTTTGATGTAAGTTCAATTCGTGATTTTTATTAGGATAATTTATTGAAAATTCACTACAATATTTTTAGATTTTTAATATTATAATTTTTTAAAAATAATACATTTATTTTTAAAACTACTCATAGAGAAAGATGTGATCGAAGGCCCAAGTTAGCTTGAAGTGTGAGCTGGGCTGGAGACCCACTCAAACTTCACAAACCCAAGGCTTCTTTATTTCTTAAAATTTAAACAATTGATAAATAAATTATTTGCTAAATTAAATTACGAAATATAACTAAATAGTAATTGGTAAAAATTACAACCCTAATCAAATTATATAGATTGTGTTAACATTATCGCCTTAAACCACTTAACTATACTAATAACAACAACAACAACATTTAATAAAAATTTTGCTAAGACGTAGAGTTTGAGAAGGTTCAGTAGTACGCAGTCTTATCTCTAGTTATTAGAGGGATTGTTTCCAAATGACTTAACCATACTACTAAAATATAAGAAATTTTTATATTTGATTGAAATTTTAATATAAAGTATTTAATTTTTGAAAATTTTTAAATTTAGTACTAAACTTTTTAATGTTTTCAATTTAGTTATTAACTTTTCAAAATTGATATAGCTAACAGACCAGCATTCACATTACAGTTAATCGAGCAGAGACACCACATTAGTAAAATAATTTTTTGGCCTAATTTATATAAGTTTTAAAAGGTTAGTCATTAAAATTAAAAACTTTAAAAAAATTACATTAAATCGAAATTTTTTTAAAAGATTAGGTATTGTTTAATTTGTTATCCCTCACCCAAATAATTTGAACAAGATTTCAAAATCGAATAACTTGAACAATACTTGAAAATCAACAAAAAGTTCGGTTAAACTTCGAATTAGACTTCAACTTTCTAAAAATTTGAACACATTCTCAAAGATTAAAAAAACAGGAATTTATGTTTGTGATGTTATTGAGATTTTCTTTTCTTAGACAATAGCAACAAAAATTAAGTTTTTTGTCTCTTTTAAATACCTGAAATTTAAAAAAACAACAATTAAAAAATTCAACCGATTCAATCATAAAAATCTTGAATCTTTCAATTTTTCGATTCAGTTTTTAACTTTCCATTTAACTTATTTCAATGACGGTATAATTCTAATTAAAATCGGTTTACTTTTCTATCATAATTTTAAAACATCGAAAAAAAAGTCATTGCAAGTAGAGTTAGTTTGAAGAATCAATTAGAAGGTTGGAATTTGCCCAGAATCCACAGATTCTATCTTATTTAAACTCTGAGAAGTGAAAACTTCAAAGTCCACTATATACATATAATAAGGCGGTTGGGCGGCAGGACATTTACCTAAAAGAGCAATTACATCATGTACATAAGACCAAGTTCTGTTTCTTAGTTCCCATTTCTTCTTCATAATCGTACTACATTAGCCGGCTGCAACCTCAATTGCCAGTTTCTTGTCCTTATGTTCTTGTACTCTACGACGTTTGTCTCCAACTCTTCACACATCCGTTGAAGATACGTTATATATTTTTATATATATATAGATATAGATATAGATATATATCTATAAATATATAGATATCATGCGTAAATTAATTAAATATCACTTGTATAATAATCATATTCAACTCTTATTACCGGTTCAAATTAATTAGGTTTTGATTTTAATTACTAATATGAAATAATTATAATAAATTATTAATTTAAATCGGACTTAATTAATTCAGTTCAAGTTTAATTATTATATTGAATCATCGTATAAGTACTATAATTTGATAATTTAATCGGAACTTAAAAGAAAGAGATTTTTTATAAAATTAAAATTTTAAAAAAGTTCTGTTTTTTATAACTTATATAATTATTAATTTGGATTGAATTTAATTAATTAAGTTAAAATTAATTTTTAAAATTTCAATTAAAAATATATAATATGAATATTACACATAAATCAATCAAATACATTAATATGATGATTTAACACAACACTTAATTTTAACTTAACTAATTAAAAAATTTAAATAATAAAAAATAGTTTTTTAATAAAAAATTTTAATACCATGATATTTTTATATCATTTTAGCTTATATTATTATTAATTTGAGTTGAATTTAATTGATTTAGTTTAAATTTAAGCGGTTATTTTGTATCATCGTATAAGCATTATTTGATTGATTTGATTGATTCGCGTTTAATGGTTATTCCACCTCTATTTTTTTCGTTATTATTTAATTGGGAAAAAGAATTTTTCTATAAAATTACAAATTAAAAAATCTAAAACTTTTAAATTCACGCCACAGCTGTATGTCTTTTAAACTTTTATATATATGTCTGGTGGGTAGACTTTTGGATCGTCGACTTATTCTTAGGACGTAATTAAGTACCTTAGTTGAATTTGTATGAATATATCAAATATGGCAGTCGAAGAATCATCATCACCAGGCGCCACCACCACCGCCACCTCCACCGCGGTGGAGGGGCAAAAGTCCGTCGATGCTCCACCAACATTCCAGAAGAATAGTGGGTTTGATTCATGCACTGGGATTTACCATTCGCTGCTACAACTCGGCGACAAATTCCAGATCCCTGACAAGCACGAGCTAAACATAGCAGAATACGTGCTGTCCCATTTCTGCTACGCCGATGATCAGTCGAGAGTTGCACTCGTTGACTCGGCGAGTAGCCAAGTTCTCACCTACTCAGAACTCCGTCGATCAGTTCGCACTCTCGCTTCAGTGTTGTACAATGTTCTTGGTGTCAGGAAAGGTGATGTAGTGTTCGTTTTATCACCAAACTCGATCTTGTACCCGACCATATGCCTCTCCATATTTGCCATAGGTGCAATCCTGAGTCCGGCGAACCCAGTTAGCACCGAGTCAGAAATAGATAAACAATTGCGTGAGTCCAATCCTAAACTTCTCATCATAGCACCCGAAGAGCAGAACAAGTTGGCAGGAATTGGAATCCAAGTTCTGCTAACTACTCGGACATCCAACGAGGATGTTTTATGTGTTGAGAAGTTGATCGAATCCTGTAATCCTCCACTTGAATTCCCGGAGACCCAGTTGACTCAATCGGACACTGCAGCTATTCTTTACTCTTCAGGTACCGCAGGAGCAAGTAAAGGTGTGATACTAACACATGCAAATATTATAGCAAACATAACCATACTCAAGTGGTTAGTTCATGCAACCTCGTCTCAGGAAGATGTGTTCTTGTGCTTCATCCCTATGTTCCATGTGTATGGACTTACGTTTTTCGGGTTAGGACTGTTCACAGCAGGTGTAACTTCTGTGATCATGCAAAAATTTGACTTTCAGGCTATGCTTAATGCAATTGACATGTATCAGGTTAATAACATACCTGCAGTGCCTCCGGTGATACTTGGACTAGTGAAATGTGCTGGGAAGTTGAATTGCAACTTGTCTTCATTAAGGAGGGTTGGTTCTGGCGCTGCTCCATTGAGCAAGAAGTTGGCTGAGGTGTTCAGGGAGAGTTTTCCTTGGATGGAGCTCAGGCCGGGATACGGGTTAACCGAAACGTCGGGATCGGTGGCCTTTTTCGTGTCGAATCGGCAAGCCGAAGCTCATCCTGCTTCTTCTGGAATGCTGTTGCCAGGTATTAGTGCTAAAGTGATAGATATTGAAACTGGATTGGCTTTGCCACCTTGTGAAAAAGGAGAACTGTGGATTAAAAGTCCTACTGTTATGAAAGAGTACTTGGAAAATGAAGAAGCAACTGCATCAACGCTTGATTCTGATGGCTGGCTAAGATCTGGTGATCTGGGTTTCTTTGATGAAGATGGATTTCTTCATATTATTGACAGAATGAAAGAGATGATCAAGTACAATGGATTCCAGGTAAACAATTTTGCACCTTCTTTCACACATTCTATCCAGTTTTCGTTGAAGAACTCGAGAACTAAAATTCCAAATCATGTAGTACTGAATCTACTGATAAAATCAAGAGTCAGGAACTTTGTTACAGGTTGCTCCAGCAGAACTTGAAGCCATACTTCTGAGTCATCCACAAGTACTTGATGCAGCTGTTATACCGTAAAAACTCACTTACCTCCACATCTCTGCTATTATGACTCTGTTCTCTCTGTTTCTGAAACGAATGGATTTTGCAGTGTGGAAGACGAAGAAGCGGGACAAATACCAATGGCGTATGTGGTGAAAGCACCAGGATCTAAACTAACTGAACTGCAAGTCATACAATTTGTTGCCTGTCAGGTACCCTTCTTCTCTTTATTTGCTTCGATTTAACTTTCATCTAATCTGGATTCTGAAATTTTTGGGTATCTCAGGTTTCTCCATACAAGAAAGTGAGAAGAGTGTGCTTCATCAGTTCCATTCCAAAGTCAGCTGCAGGGAAAATCTTGAGAAAGCAGCTTGTTTTACACACCCAACAGCAACTTACCTCGAAAATGTAGCTTCTATCTAGTAAGCTAAAGTAATACATACGTAAAATAAATCTTCAATGCCTAATTGCCTATCATCAATAAAGCTGTTATTAAATAAAAATAATAATCTTATTATTTATGATAAGATTGACTATATATAATTGCCAATGATTAATTACAAAATATTTGAAAATCACCTTCATGATTTTGCCCGATTCAACCTATTGTTATCTTTTATTTTTGAATCTAGGAATGGCAAATTAGGTTGGACTTGGGAAGTCCGACCTGGCCCAAACAGATTCACCAAATCGCCAAAACAATGCTGCAAACTTTGGATCACTTGACCTTTCGAATTAGGTTCGAATTGGAAAAAAGTTAGTTCAATCTGATCAACTTGATTCCTCATTATTAATCAAATTTTTAAAAATTTATTAAATCCAAATACCTAAATCCGATCAAATTAGACCTGTAGGCCGAATTAATTGATTGACTTCGAGTCAAACTAAACCGAGAGTAGGCTTTTCCCACATCTATAATACCTTGTTTGGACGAGAACAAGACTTTTGACAATATAATTGGCTGGAGATTATTAGTTGCAGATCTTCAAAAATCAACTAAGAGTGTTTCAACAGTAACTCTCCAAATTTATGTAGAGTGAGGGATCCAACTTAAAAAAGAAAACAGAAAAAAGAAGTTACAACCGTATCAAGAAATAACAAAATGTTAATCCTAATGTTCGATAACTTGAGAACCCTAGTCCAATTTCTTTTCCCACAAACACACTTGTACTATGTGAACAATTTCCTATAGAAAGCTCTCTTCTTCACTCCCTCTTTGTCTGTCTCCCCTTCGTTTTGCTCTTCATCACAGCTTGCTTTTGAGTTGTTTAATACTTATCTTTCAGGAACTTTAAGTGCACAGCTTCCAAATTTGTGGTTATGCAAGGGACTTGCAAGGTACAAAGAAATGATTCGTGACAAGAAAATATCTGAAAAAACTTGAAAACTAATCTGTTCCCCTCTGAGATGCGTAAGCCACCTTCTGCATGATCATGCCCTCAGCAGCACGGAGAGACCTCTGTGACCCGGTGATTGTCACTTTCCTGCCAATCAAGATGAAAGAGAGTTGCGTTAAAAGTTTCCGTCACCTGGCAAAGTTGCATCATATTTGTGTTCTGCAGATTGACAAGCCTAGTATCTGGATTCATACCTATCGGTGGTTCCGGACATGAAATCACCTCTATCGGATATTTTTATCCTCGCCCCACTAACCTGTCAAATCAAAGTTCCACATTCAGTGCGTAAATAACATTACCGAATCACTGCACCAAGGGTGGAGTTTGATATAATGAATCTTTTCTACAATCTCCACGGCAATACCATAAACTACATGACTATCTTAGCAAAGCAAGGAAAAGAAAATGAAGCAAGGGAGGAAAAAGGCCACAAGTCCTCTGATTCTTAAGAGAGATGGATTATTATATTAAACCAAAAGTTAGAGAGAAATAAGGACAATTGATCTCTTTTAGATTATTCAGAAGAGTCTTGTAACAACTGGTGGAGATCAATTTCATTGATATGTTTTTGACAAACTGTCTAGGTGTAACTCCACTATACCTGACTGATTTCCAGGATGTTCCTTCCACCTCGACCAACAACTAGCCCGATATGTTCATCTGCAACACCAATTGTCACTGAGTTTGTATGATCCTCCTGAAAATACCAAAATGCCTTCTATCAATAACAATCAATTAACAGCAACCTGCAATAGGTTAATGTTTTCCCAAAACTAAGTCAACCAAGTAGAAAAAATAGCAGAAATGCAGGGAATGCAGTTCAGGTTAAGCATCAAGGAAACCGATGAAACCTTGTTATTCTGAAACTTCACTCCAGTCCCATTTGGTGCGTAGCCCATTGTGTTGTATGCTGCTGTTGCAACAGAAGGAAGCACATATGTACATGGAATACCATGAAAACCAGAGAAGTAAACACCTAAAATTTCAAGTTAAAGATATCACAACATAAAATAAATTTAAGGGGAAGCACATATCACGCAGATAACAACCGAAGACAGTTCAGCGAGTCTATGCATAAGAAATGTAGATTAATGAACAGAACAATCTCAGAAAATAATTTCAAGATTAGCAGTTTTAGAAACACTTTCTCATATTTATTGTGCATTGCACTTTATACAAAGACAAATTAATTAGGCAACTAGATCACCAAAAACACACATAAGCATTTTTCAACATTCTTGAATGAAAAAGATGGGCAGGGTACTTTGCCTACAATGAATTTGTGCCATTACTTCAAATAAACTCATGATCGCAGCTCGTTTCATATAAAACAGTACTTTGCCTGTAATGAATTTGTTCCACTACTTCAACTGAGCTCATTATTCACATAAATACTTGTTATCATCTTTTTAGTGATTCAAGTATGTTCCAACCTCCCATCCCCACCACAATCTTATTATATAATATTATCAATTAAAGACCAAGAAGTCACAACTGGTATCGGAAGCAAAAGCAAATTTGAATCAAGTCAAGCTGCAATAGTTGTGACACCAAGAAAAAAGAAGAAAAAAACACTGTTCTTTTGATAACTTCATAAAATAATACATATGAGATATATCACGAGACCTCTAAACCATATGCAAATAAAAATATTACCCAAATATAAGCATAGCTGTTTATATATAGTCCATCCCACCTTTTTCTCATTCCAGTTTTATTATGGACAGAGCATATTATGCTCTATCAAAATTTAGTGATCCAATTAGATATTTGTAATTTATGACATGGAATTTATATAAACTCATAATTTGTGTTATAACAGAAATTGAAAGGAAGTGAATATTTTCATTTTAGAAAAATCAATGCTGATTCCTTTATTTATGTATCAATTGTATCAATTCTTATTTTCTTACATGATTAGCAAAAGAAAATTTTTGTTTCAAACTCAAATACAAGAATTCATGAATTCGTAGTCAATAGTTAAATAGGACCAATTTGCACTGATTTTTACTTGTCGCTAAAAGTTCATATTTGGGTTTTCATTTCAATAAAAAGGAAAAAAAGTTGGCACAGTATATGTTTTGAGATACTTTAAAAAATGAAAATAAAGAGAAAAGTCCAATTTTAGGAAGAGATTATGGAAAAATAGTATTCAACCTCCACGTAAAACAAACAGTTTGGTGACCCCTAAAATAGGGGAGGGGGTTTCATCTGTGACCGAAAAAAAAAAAAAGAAGACATTGCATTCTACAGTTAAAAACTCACACAAAATAGTGTTGAACACTTCCTCAAGTTAAACCTTTTCTATGAGGGACCAAAAGACAGGCTCAAAACAAAAAGCTCTAAAAAAAGATAACTAAAAATATTATTAGGTCATAAAACTTTTTGCAATTAGATCAAAATTGCAGCAGGATAAGAACTACTCACTAACAAGATAAACAGTTAACCATCCACCAAATAATTTATGAAGGCAAAGTGAAAAGATGTTGAAACCGCAAAAGGACTTATAGTGATCAATACAAATTTGTTAGTTTGTTGTGGGATACTGGCAGAGACGTACCTGAATAAGAAAAAGGGGCATTCATAGCTTGTGCATAATGAGGATCTTCACTTAACTTGGACAAAATTAAGTCAATAGCTTGCATCTGCTCCTCTAAAGTTCCTGCCACTGTCACCACCCTATCATTTAAGCCATAAAAGTTCTTATCCATGGGAGATATCTTGATGCTAGCTTGTGATTCTTCAATAAATGACCTAAATAAATGTATAACAGTATGTCAGAAATGGTATTTGCTTCCTGTGTTTTGGTTTAAAGCACTCAGCATTTGTTTGCAGGTGACCTTGCAATAAACATAAATCAGGAATGGCAATTCAATCACATGGTGTGGATGGAATTCTCTAAAAACATATATACCGATATGTGTTATGTCCAAACACGAACAAGCAGCAACTATGATGAGAAACATGAATCGGTATCACCAGGTATATAATTGACTCTAGAATTAGCTAATGCATTCTTTCCTACAGGCATAAAACCAAAGTTTGAGAAGGCCTCAAAAGAGAGGGCAGCTAATCCTTCATCACCAGAGAATCTGCATGTATATGAAACATGTGTTCCCAGAAATTGTTTTGCAATCTGTACTCCAAGTAAGCTAGCCTACTATTCTGTCCAAAGAGAACTAAAGGCTAGTTTTGAAAACAAAAATTATAAGAAAAACCTGTTGGACAGACGTGATGTTAGAATAAATGATAATGCCGTCCACACTATTATCAGGTACAACTGAAGCAAATGTGACTACTCGAGGCAAAAAATCAACTTCACTTTCAATATTTCACATCTTTAAAGTTTTCAAGCTACAACAACTAGAAATGTTTTACGAAGCAGAATGTGAGAGAATTATTCATACTTTATGATGGCCCCTCCCTTTCCAATAATGCTGCCACAAGAGTTATTGGGAACAATTAATCTCACTTTCATCCTCGGTTCCGCATCATGACCATCTTCAGTATGAAGCTGACAAACAAGATATCAAATAGTGAATTAACTTAAACTAACATAAGTTTAACAAATCCTATACAAAATTTGTACCTCACTGAGCAACTTAGCAAGAACAAGTTCCACTGCCTTCAATACATCGTCAATTAAACCGGATATCCCAATTATTCTATCAGATGTCCCTGGAAAAAATTCAAAATTGCGGGACAACTGAATTCTTGCTCCAGATTGGGATTGGAATTCAGTAATTGTAGCACCACCCTTTCCAATAACAGAACCAGCTGCAGCATTTGACACCAGAAACCTTATATATGTTGGCTTCTCCATATTATCTGACAGAAGAAAAAAGTATGTTATATGTTAAGAGGATAAAAGATTAGCATATAAAAATAGAAGAAACTGAAGTCATATACACAATTTAAATCCATGTTGTATACTCTGCAAATAGAATTAAGCTACCTGATGTTTTTTCTTCAGTTAATCTACACGTTTGGGTATTGTAAATAAAAATTAACGAAAGGGCGAATAAGAATTCAACCCAAAGAAAAATCAAAATCCAAACAGCAAATGTGATAAGGAGTTGTGGAATCGGAAAAAGTTAAAAATAATAAATAACCACCACATGCACCAAGCTCTCATGACTTTGAAGCACCCGAATTTTCAGTGTTCCTAACAACAGATTACATTTTCCCAGTAACCAAAAACAATAGAAAATAAGCCACTTCTCTCCATTACTTCGCCCTACATCTCTCCTTAACTAAACAGACTAAGATAGGGTTTAGGGTTTCAATTCGAACCAAAACAATCAGATGCAGGTCACTAAAGACAACTAAAACACCCTCAGCACGTACCATCACAATTATCTACAGAATGCAGTCAAAATTCAACACGCTGCGTAAACAAAGCGACTCAAAAGTCAAAATGAAACCGTCAGCGACGAGATCAGATCAGATTACCTGACGTCGGAGACTTAGGCGGCGGCGGAGATCTGTTCCGATGCGGCTCCGGCGACGACACGTAAGACGACTCCGTCGATTCCATTTCCCTATCTACACACGAAAGAGCAGTAACCGTAAATCACGCAGATAAACAGAGCCCAAACAAAGTGATAAAACTCGCAATGTCCATTGAGAGAAAGACACACACACGCAATACCTGTTTTTGGAGTGATTTACTGCAACTTCAATGTACTGTGTATCCGTATGTCCATAATCCATTCTTCTTATAACTTCCTTCGTGCCCTTTTTTAATCTTATGTTTCTGAGGTGTTTTCAAATGACTTAAATTAGTGGAGTACATGTACGTGAGTTGATTAACCAATTACTCATTAAACATTTTATAGATACATGTTTGGTTGGTGCATAACAACAAGATCTACCAAGTCAATATGAAATTATTAGCTGATATAAGATATGCAATTGGTTCGGGTTCAAATCGCTCAAGATCCTTTTAGCTTAGCTTCTCAAACTTGTTCAAAATTTGGTCGATCTTGGACTAGTCATTTTTACTAAAATGATGTTGTTTTAGTAAATTTGATTACAGTATTGATATTGACTTGATTGATTCAAGCTTTTCGAACTGACTCGTCAAATTCAATCCGAACATGAAACTTAATTAATTTAAATTCAATCTATTAACTTCAAGTTCGGTTGAATTCAATTTATCATATTTTAGGATAGTAACTAGTCAGACCTATTGTCGATCTGACTCGACCTTACCTTTTCCTCTAAAACATGGCTTGAGTTCGATCCAAATCTAAACTTGAGTTCACTTAAATAGCTTAAAATGGTATCCATTTAGGGAAAAAAAATTTCAAAACAACGTTGTATTCGTTTTAAAATTTAAGGCCAAAATAACCTTTTTTAGAGAAATGTCTAAAAATGATTTCGTTTTACATTAAGTGCATGGACCATTCATACCAGTGAATTAGATCTCGTACTGGCTCCTTAGACCCAAATCTAATTCAAATCTTAATCATTCGATTATGATTTGTTGACTCGAGCTGATCGCAATGCATCTTACCATTCATGACTATCTCTACACGTGATTGTATTTTTGCGTTAAATTTTATTATGCTAAATTTTAAATTTAAGAATAGTTAATTAAAAAATTATTAGATATTTTAAAGTTTTTAATTAAATATGCATTCAATATAATGTTTATGAATCCTTATTTTTTAATACATAGCAACAAAATGTGGAAGATTGTGAACCAGAAAATTGGGAATTAAAGTAGTGGGAAACAGGTGACAGCTAAACCATAATGTTCCTACTTTTTGTTTGCTTCTGTATTTTATCAGTACAAGGTGACACTTGTATTTTGTTTCCTTCTCTTTGATTAACAAGCTTGTTAATGCTTTAGAATCCTTAGACACTCATTTTAATACTTGCTAAAATAAAATAATATATACAATGAAATCTAATTATTAATTTTAAAAAAAAGAGTCATGGTTATTATATTGGTATATGAATTTCGGTTTTAAGAGTCCGAACCTAATTTGACTCATTCCTATTATCAATGTTTTAAAAATTAGATCAAAAGTTAAATCGATAAAACAAAAAGTTTAAAGTTTAAAAGGTTCAAATGATATTAGACCGTAATAAAACCAGTTAAAGATTGAATAAAATTTAAAAAATAAAATATGATTGAAGAAGATTGTCCTTAATGATCTAAATTTTTTAAAGTTTAATTAAAAGGAAATAGTTAAATAAAAATTATTTGATTTATTTTGGTTTATAAAATTGATTAATTCATAAAAATTGACTGATTAATTAATAACTGATTAGCTGTTAATAACAAGAGTTATTAAAATAAATAAAAACTAAAAATTAAACTAAAAAAGTTGTCGGTTCAAGATTTTTAAAATCAAACCAATCAAACTAGTTCGGCTTTTTTGACAATAACTTCTATATAAAAATCATTTTAACAATATATAAATTGAAAATTAAAGATTCATATAATTATCAAAAAAATTACATATTAGACATGTTTTATTAATTATATTACTAATTTTAAAATTTATTAAAAAATACACTAATTATCCAAAATAACCTAAAAGGTAATATAAATCCCATTCCAAGAAGGCAGGGTTTAAAATACTTGATATTTTATGATATTTTAAATAACACGACACTTCTATGCATATTAGAGAAATAAAATAATCATAATATTCTCTCTTAATTTTTAGCTCTCCTTCTTCACAAATTCAAAACCCTTAATTCAAACTAAATCAACAAAATTATTAATTAGGGTTCTTCCATCGTGTATTTGTTTAGTGAATATAATGAGGAATTTCAGCTTGTTGCATTTATGATGTTGTATTTAATTTTTTAACTTTTTCTAAGCTCTTCATTGAAAAATACTCTTTCACGTATTTATTATCATAAGTTAGTCATCATGTGCTCAAAATATTATTAAAAAATGTGAAATAAGGAGAGTCAGAGGCAGAATTGAAGTCAAATGTAGGGAATTTCGAGCCAACATATATTACATGGCAAGAATCTAGTAAATAAAATTAATGCGATTTCAATTTGTAAAGTGACTGAACCGGTTCAACCAATTTAATTTGTAAAGTGACTGAACCGGTTCAACCAATCAGTTAATTAATTAATTTATCAATTTTCATAAACTAATTAATTTTTATAAATAAAAATAAACTATTTAATTTTTCATTTAACATTTTTTAATTAAACTTTAATTTTTTCATAGATAACGACAGTCTTTCTCAATTATTTTTCAAATTATTTAATTTTATTTATTCTTTAACTAACTTTATATGGTCTAATACCAGTTAAATTTTTTAAACTTTAAAATATCTTATTAGATTAACTTCAGTTATGATTTTTAAAACATTATTTATTATATTAAAAGGACTTTAAGTATTTGAGAGGAACACTAAATCAAACTATTAAATAATGCAATTTGCTCTAAATCCAATTTCATATATAAATTAGTATGATAAAAATGAGTAGTGCTCTTAAACAAATTAAGAATCTCACGACTTTATATCCACTCAAGATACCAAACACAGTCCATACTAGACATAACCTAATACAAAGTTCAATTAATTGGTAAGTGAATCAATGAGATCAACTAAAGCAAGGAAGATGATAGATAAAAAGAAAAACTAATTCGTGATGTTTGGCTTCTAATTGTAAATATTATCTGTTTTTTCATCATATGATATATTTTTAGTTAATCGTATTGCTATATTTGAACTTATTTTGTTACCTCATTCTCACATTTATGTGCTAACTTTATGAATTGCAATATAGATATTCATTTAAAACACAAATATTAAGGATTGTGAGCACAAATCTATAAATATTAGGTTAAACAAATCCTAAACAATAATCTTTCAAATTAAAGTTAGACCTAATCACCAAAATAAACTCATATCTCCTAGGGATGACAAATGGGTCTAAACCTGGACTTGTCCGATCCAAAATCAATTGGCTAAGGTTGAGTTTATAATTATATTCTTTCCATATTTTGAGTTATGATTTTTTATATTGGGGAGGAGTGTCTTGTGATTTTAGGCACGAATATTTGATTGTTTATTTATAATTATATTATTTGTCTAATTTAACTGAAAATTATTAAAGCAAAATAACAATGTCGCATTATTTATAATAATAAAAAATATAAAGTGTTTTAAAATATATTTGCTTAAATGGGATTAGTCCTATTTTTTAGTTTATATTGAATAGTTTGTGTTTTTTGTATAAAATATAAATTTGGAGATATAATTGATATAATACCTATAATTCATAAATTTGGTGACAATTTTTTAAATATTATTTTATTCATAACATATACATAAGAACTATTTTTTAGATAGAATTTAGAAATAGATCCTTAAAGTTTATTATATATTATAAATAAAACCTTATCATAATTATATTAAAAATAAATTGATAATGATACAATTTTTATTTAAAATGTTTTTTGTGAACGAATACTAATTTTAAGGACTTATTAATATTAAAATTAGTAATTTATCTATTTTTAAATTTAACAATATATGCACACTTTTAGTGAAATATTTTTATAATTATCGGTAGACCATAATTTGATTGGTCTTTCAAATAAAACGTAGTCGTACAGCATAAAACCCACACCACACCCCACCACCACCCCCTATAATTGTACTTAGAGGTGGAACTAGTTCTGCAGCTAGTTCTAGAGCTGGTCTGAATCCATTAGTGAACTTGCCTC
>JAOQMM010000003.1:21467589-21483892 GCA_027563515.1 Erythroxylum platyclados | reverse complement strand
AAGATTATAAGCCACTTCAATTAAAACTCAAACACTGTGGCTACAACTTCGATGATGAATTATAGTAATTTTCTTCCCTAAAGTTGACAAAATTGATCAAAATAAAATCGTGTTAGTCATGATCGAGTTATAGTTATGAAAATGAAAATTGAGTCAAACATATTTAAATGACGTCATTTTATTGAACTGATTCAAATCAAGTTCAGAGTGACTCCTTTAAATGTAAAATTCAAAATTTAATTAACTCGATTTTAATTTAGTAATTTAAAATTGGGTCGAATTAACACCATTTTGGTCTTAATTGAATTTTAGCTATAAAAATGGGAGTTAAGTTGGATCAAACTGAATAATGTGATTTTATTGAACCGATTTAGATTAGGTTTGAACTAATTTCTTCAAACTCAAATTAGATTTGAAACTCAATTAATTTATTTATTTTGAGCTTAATCAATTTTATCAATCTATATATTTTTCATTACTTAAAAATTCATTTTGACAGGATATAATTCTTTTAATTATCAAATATGCCCTTTTGTCACTCCTACTTTTAAGTAGACATGACAAAGCTTGCTCGACCCGATCCGACTCGATTCAACCTGACTTGAAATCAACAGGCTCAACTTGAGTTGATTACTTTTCAGGTCGAGCTTTTTTTTAAAAAAAAATTTGGAGTCTAGCGAGACCCAACCCAAGGCTCAAAATTGTACAAAAAAGATGTTTTTAATTTTAAAATTAAAAAATATATTTAATCGAACTTGACTTAGATTCTAATTTGAATACAAAATTTCAAGCCAACCCTGACTCAACCAATTGCAACCCTCACTTTTAAGCCCCAAAATATAAGTAATAAATAGCTAAAAGACAACTGAAGAGTGTGGTAGTATCTCAATCAAAGTTTTCAAAAAGCAAATATCTTGAAAATTTCTTATCTATTTTCTTGCCTTCTCTTCTTTACCAAATTGAGTATAGCTTGAAATGCCATGAGATAAATCAAGTCCTTGTCCTAACTCTTTCCATTGATGGTGATGTTGGAAATTCAGTTTTTGGTGGCTTTAGATTATTAGAGAATAAAAGGATGTCATGTGCTCACTAAATAGGTCTAGAGAATATTCACCACTTTGGTTTTTTTTTTGGACTTATTATATTTGCTTATATGGTCTCACTCTCAGTGAAAATTAAGGAGTATAAGAGTCCTTTAATAAATTATTAAATGAGATAATTATTATTAAAAATAAAAATTAAACCGATAAAATTAGAGAATTAAAATTTTTAAAAATAAAAAGTATATAATAAAAATGAACAAAATTAAAAAATATTGAAAAAGATTATCTTTATCTATTGAAAAATTTAAAATTTAATTGAATAATGAGACTGCAATTTAATATAATTTATAAAAAATAGTTAGTTTAAATTAAATAATTTATTATAATTTATAAAATTGACTGTTTTTAACACTAAAATTATTAAAGTAAATTAAAATTTAAAAGATAACTAATTTAAAACATTATTCTATTTTTTAATAATCTTTTATTATTTTTCTCTTCTTTTTCGTTAATTTTGACTTCCAATATTTTATAATCGTTTATTGACATGATCAAACCACGTTTTTTTTAATAATATCGTAAGGTATGGATAAGAAAGATGGCCCCAACTCTATATAAGGCACGCAATCATGACCTATTTCGTTTTATATATACATATACCTTTTCTTGTACATCTTATTTTTAAAGATTTTTAATAAAATTTAATTTCTATCGAATGTTCAAATAAATCAAGTAAGTTATAAAAAAAAATTTAGTTGACTTGTAATTAAAAAAACATTAACTCTAATCAATATTTCGTTAACTTAAGTCTATGTGACACTTTAATGTCCTTTTAATTCATTTAAATACATAAAAAGTTTATTTCATTTTAATTTTAATAAGGTCATTTCTATTTAATAATCAATTAAAATAATTTTCATAATACGAAAATTTTATTTTAATATTAAAATCAAACTTAAAATTTATAAAATCTTAAAAATTAAAATGTACCTTTTATTTTTATTATAACTATTTGTCTAAAGAAAAAAAAATTAAAAGGAGTAATTAATTCAACAATCTGTTACGGTCATGAGTCATATGTATACATATGCTTTGAAATTGATACCACTTTGCATTATGCTACTTTAACTATATTAGATAAAATTCACTGTTCTCCTTTTTGTTTATGGTATGACTTGGAAAGTGACTTAAAACAAGTTAAAAATCATGCAAATTAAAGTTCATGTGGCTCTTTAATTGGAGAACAAGATTCTCCATGAACTTGCTTTCTCTTAAAGTTAGGAATTTTCAAAGATGTTATTATTGGTTTCAAGAAATTATAAAATCACTATTGATGAGTGTCATTGAAAAAGAGTACCTAAATTTCACAAGCATGACTTTGGTAATGATATGAAACAAGATTACAATATAAAGATGGTCCACTTAGAGATAAAAATTTAAAATTATCATATTAAATTTAAGTTGATTGAGTTTTATTAAATTTAATAATTCGAACAAATTTAAATAAAATAATTTTGATTAAAATCTTGAATAAATAAGATTTTAATTTGTCCGAACTTCATCGAATTAAAAGAAAAAGAGCCAAGTTCGTTTAGCACGTTACCATCCCTAAATTCATACGATGTTTTGATGACTACATTGGTGGAATCAATGGTACCTTAGAAATCAATTTCACATAATCATTTGTAATCTATCATCTTTTGGAGCTTGAAATTTTGTTCCCTAATTATATCATGACATTTTAATTGAGAGCTTATTTTATGTTTAGTATTGTTATTTTCCATGATTAAATACACATATAACTAGAGAAGATTTAGATTAATGTATAAAGTCGTAATATTTTTAATAACAGGTAAATTACTTGCTAATATAATTTATTTGAATCCAAATTCTATCCATAAGATTGAATAATTATTATTTTAGTGATTTTATATTCATTATAATTAATATTACTTAAATCATAAATATTATATAATGTATAAAAAATGTATAATATTTTTAAGTATTTGACAATAGATCAAATCAGTAGCCTCATCCTTTGGCTCAATTGCTCAACCTGGTAAGAGTCAGAGCAATTAAAATGATATTATTTTGATTTCACTTATCAAAATAACTTTGCTTTGATTACGAGTTTCTTAAACTTATTTGGCTTAGTTGGCTCAACTCTTGAGTTAGAGTATTTAAAATGATATTATTTTGATTTCACTTATCAAAATAACGTTACTTTGGTTACGAGTTTCTTAAACTTAAAAATCAAAATTTTAATTTTAAGTTTCTTAATCTTAAAGGTCAAAATTTTAATCTTGAGTTTCTTAAACTTAAATATCAAAATGAAGTCTTTTTGAAAAGTTAAATTAATATGATGTTATTTTTAAAAAGAGAGTTCGAGCCATCTCCAAAGCCCGAGTTCAAGACAAATGCCAATTAACCTGAACTCAATCCATTAACTTTGGATAAATACGGACCAAATTTGCCACCACTAACAATAATCATATAACTCTTTAAAATATCTATTTTTATCTGTTAATAAAGATAATATTTTGAATTGAGTTATCTAATTTATCAAGTTTAGAAACTTAATTAAAAAAAATTAAAATTAAGCCTAAAATTTATTTATTTTTTGATAATTTTTAATTTCATTACCAAATAAAATCTATACACCAAAGAACATCTCAAATTACATGCATTTCTTTTATTGATGGTTGCATACTATTAGGAGACAAGATCATATGAAACCGAGTGGCCTCTTAAGTTATCAGCAAAAATAATTAAATGGAAGTGTAAAGACAAAAGAGGCAATAGTTGGAAAGAGAGTACAATAATTTGCAAGTGTCCATTAGTATAGAGACAAATGCATTGGGAAGAAGAAGAAGAAGACATTTTAGTTATGTTAGGTGATCCATCATTCAATTTCTTTTGTCTCTAAGTAACTAGTCTCCTCTACAATAATACCATTCACTAACTACTAGGCTTATTTAAAGACCCTTATCTCAAAAAAAAAAAAAAGACTTAGTATATTTTTAAGCAAAAATTACGAATTATCTCCTTATATATATTTTTTAAGAAGTTTAAGTTAGTTTTTACCGTTATTTATAGTATTATGTTACAACTTATCATTTTTAAAATAGTACTTTAAAATTTACATAATTAAATTTTTGGGAGTTTCTAATATACCTGATATCAATTTAACTTATGTGATATTATAATTAGATAATTTGAATCTATCAAACATTGACGTGATCTTAAAATTATTTTTTAAAAATATTAACTAAAAGTGTAATTTAAATTTTAATGTTTCATAAAGAGTTTAAATAAATCATTACTGTTATCTCGATAACTATTTTTACATCCTAAAATAGGGCACAATCGGTACTTTATGGTGAAATAAGTAATGATTATAAATCTAACTAATTCGACCAATTTAACTATGAAAACTTTGAATCGACAGACTTTTTAATTCGATTTTTATTTTTTTGATTTGATTTGCTTTAATATCCTTTATTATTAAAAATTAGTCAATTTATTAATTAATTAGTCGGTTTAGTAAATTAATCAATTTTTATCAATAAAAATAAATAAATAAATTTTTATTTTATAGTCTCCTTTTTTAATTATACTTCAAAATTTTTAATTTTATTTTTATTCAATCTTTAACATGTTTTATAACGGTCTAAAACTAATTAAACCTTTTAAACCTTAAACTTTTTATCTTACCGATTTAACTTCTAACCCAATTTTTTAAAATATTAAAAATAAGTACTATTAGATATAACGTGATATTAGAGATAACGATAAACCTTTTTATGAAATATTACAATTATGAATCACAACTTCAACCTATGCTTTTACTATCCCTTCACATTCTTCAACATTTTTTTAAGATACAACAAAGAGACTTCAGGTTGGCCTACCATAAAGAGATATGAAACCATTCACGTTGCAGTTCAATAGTAATGTCAGTATTTGGTACTTAAAATAAAGTAGAATCCTATGTTGTTGAAAGTGAGGAGACGATGAGCCAAAACTCATGTTCTTGTTCGTTCCTCCTGTCAAGTACTATTGCCCATGAATATGCTTTCGTTTTGTTCTCTATTTTTTAATCTTCTGCTATATAAGAATAAATAGATAGCGGTGGATTTATCTTATTGGTATAACTATTTATTCTATATTGGAGATAATGAATTATAAATTGTTAAACTTTTAGTGTATAATATTCAATTAAGTATCTAAATTCAATATTTTGATGATATAATTGACGAAACACGTTTGATGTTGGGCTAATAAATTCCAAATTGCTCAATCTTTTAATTTTTTTAATTTATTGTTTAAACTTTTAAATTTTTAATTAAGTTACTAACTTTTTATAATCTTAACGTCTCAGTTTAAAATGTTAATTCTGTTAACATTTTATTATTTGGTTAACGAAATATTTTTTGTTTATGACATGTAAACGTCTGCGTGAAAAATTAACTGTTAACTAATCATCTATGTGGAATAAAACATATATATAACCTATAACCTTTCATACATTGATTAGGTGTTTTAATTCACGTAGATGATTAATTAGCAATTAATTTTTTATGTGTAAGCCAAAAAATTCGTTAAATCAACAAATACCAACAAAATTAATATTTTTAACCGAGTTTTTAAAGTTATAAAAGGTTAAATACCTAATTGAAAAATTAAAAGCTTTTACACTAAATTGAAAAATCCAAAATAATTGTGCACTTTAAAATATGTTATCTTTTTAATATCTGAAAAGATTACTTGACATCTTTTCTCTTACACAATCTTTTAGTATTAAATAAGTGACTATATTTTGAATATATAGTTATTAATATATTTAGTATAGAGGTAAGAAACTTTTATCGACGAAAATAAGGGTGAGCTTTGGAGTAACTAGTGACTTTTCTCATATCTCCACTTTATATTGAGTACGTTGACTTTACCAATTTTCAACTACTCCATCACTTATATCAATAAAATGTTAATAAAAATAATATTTTAAATTAAATTATCATATTTAAAAAAGTTTAAACATTTAAATTTAAAATTTTAAAAAGTTACATACTAGAATTAGAATTTTTAAATTTTTTAAAATTTTTTAATCCATTATTCCTACCATTTATTAATATTTTTATTTGTATATTAAGGAATCCTTTTAATCTTTCAAATTTTAATTGTCCGATTTACATAATAGTAATTATTAGTTAGGGGTAAAGTTATATATTATAACTTAGGTCAAAAATAGTCTTTATATTAGTTAAGGGTAAAGTTACGTATTACAAGACTTCTCATATCTTAAATTTCAATGAAATTTTTAGTTGGTTGTTGCTGTTGTTTTATTTTTAGAAAAAGAAAATGAGTATTATAAAATTAAACTTATGGGACTAAATTAGCAATTTTTAAAAAGTTAAAAAATATATTAATAATATGTAAATTTTAAATAAAAAGGAAAATAGGATATTAGTTATTACTCTGACTTGATTTGACAGAGCTTTCTTCATCTTTTTGGTACACTTGGATTCCTCTGCTCGCCTGTGATCTGTTTTCTTTCGGCAATTGGCATTTTGTGATGAAACCATGAAAAGTGAAGCATTTATGGATAAGGCTAAGATCTTCATGTGCCCAACGTCACTGTACTTAGTTGAATTCCACTTGTCCTTTCTTTTCACTCAATCCAATTTTGTTTACTTCTACTCTTCGATTTATTTGGCTTTTCCTCACTTATACGTATCCATTTACTTCTTCTAAATCATACATTTCACGTAATCCTTAAAAGGAACCAATTAAGAGGCTAATATTTTATGAAATAATATTTTTTATTATTAATACTCACTAACAATTACCAAATTACAATAATTACCAATATTTTAAAAATTGAATCAGATTAGCATTAAAAATCTTAAATTGACTAACTTTTCAGTTCTTTTTTTAATTTTATAACTCGATTTAGTTTAATGTATTTTGTTGATAAAAATCGATCAGTTTATTAATTAGTCAGACAATTTTTATAAATTAATTAGTTTTTATAAACTAAAATACATTGATTAATTTTTGTTTAACAATCTCCTATTTCAATTAAACTTTAAATTTTTCGATGGTGAAAAATAGTTTCTTAAATTATTTTTTAATTTTTTAATTTTTTTTCAATCTTTAACTATTAAGAGACTAATATTTTATGAAATAATATTTTTTATTATTAATACTTACTAATAATTACCAATATTTTTAAAATTGAACCGATTCGATTAATTTAATAAGAATTCGAGATTAAAAATTTCAATTCGAATCGAATTAAGATATATCGAGAATGAAATAGTTAAAAATCCTCTATACAAAGACGCTTCTTTGACTTAATATGAACTTAGGTTTATAGTGGCACCAATCTAACCTAATCTGGATATGGGATTGACTCTTTTTTCCTCGTGTAATGCCACATAATCACGTACCCTTTATATAAAAACGTCCAACCATTTTTAATATTATTTTAATAACATCTTTTAAATTTTTAAGTCGATGTTCAATTTGATCGCTTAATATTATATCAAGTGTTCGACTAAACTAATATTCAAGCCTAACTACAATTTAACTAAAATTGGCAATGCATTAGAATGGATTCAGCTTAAGATTGTTTGAAACTCATTCAAAACCTATTACAACGACAATAATAATAATAATAACTAATAAAAATTTTACTAAAATACGAAATTTAGGGAAACTCGATAATACGCTGTATTATATTTTAAAAAATACAGCTCAAATTTCGATTGGGCCTTAAATTAAATTATTGGTTCCAAACTTGAGCCTGATTAGACTTTATTGCTTCAAAATAGAGTCTTGACATCTGCAGCAATGTGAAAAAAACAAAAAAAAAAACAAGCAAGGCCGAATGTATCTGGGTTTTGGATGGCCAGACAAATACGCAAAGTTACCAAAAAAACCGGAATAATTTAAAGAGGTAATAGTCAAGGATTAAAAAATCAAAATCTTAAATAGAATAATTTTTTAATTTAATTAAAAAAATTTCAAATATAAAATTTGTCTTTAATTATCTTTTAAATTTATTATAATTTAATACCGATTAAATCTTTAAATATTAAAATTTTTGTTTTACCGAGTTAATTTCTATTATAAAATTTAAAACATTGATAATAATTACTAAAATTCAAACCGAATTAAATCACAAAATTCAAATCTTTGTTCATTTAAAGACATAATTTAAATTTAAAAAATAAACTCAAACTAAATTTATTATTTTCAAATTAAACTAAATAATTAAGGAGTTATTTGATTCTACTTCTATTTTTTGTTGTAGTTTTTAGTTTTAAAAAATAAAAATATGTTTAGTTGGGATTTTTAATATAAAAATTGAAAATAAAAACTGTTAAATTGAGGATTGTAGTAAAAAACTAAAAAAAAATATACTTAATTTTATCATCTTATTTCTATTTTTTAATTATACTCTTACATTAATTATTTTTAATATAATATATTATGTTTTAAAAGTAATTAATTCTTATTATTGGTTAGAAATAAAATATATGTATATTTATATGATTAAAAAAATTTGCACATTAATTATATATAATAAAATTTTATAAATTAAAAAATTACATTAAATATTCTAATATATAATTGAGTATTAACACAACAGAGGAGGCCAAAGTCGTGCATCAAACATGATTTAACTCCGTTTCTTACATCTCTCTTTTAACTTTACCTAGTCAAAGAGAAACATCCTACTTCAAATCGATCTCTCTCAACTAACATTATTACAATCCTTCCCAACTCAAAAATCAAGGCCTTCTTCTTGTTACATGATCCATAAATTAAGGAAGATAATCATGCTATCCCTTTTCTGTGATGAGGGGGATAGCCAGTGAAAGCAGTATCTGGAAATCTGTAGAATTCTTTCTTAAAAGTCACGAATTTGGAACTCCATCATCGGCTTCGTCATTGTCAGATCCTTGTTGAGTTAGATGAAGATGAATGTTCGGTTAAGGTAGCAGGTGGATAATGTTGAGGGAGATGATGATGATCAGAAAATTGCAAGACCATTCAGTGTTCCTCAACTTGGAAATATATACAATTAAAAGTTGAAGGAATAAACTTCAATTCAGATGGCTCCTTTTGATTGTTCAGAAACAACCTTAGCAACCAGTTGTTTAACATCTCAACAAACTGGAAGCGGTTCAAAATTGTAAAAAAGACAGTCTGGTAGAAGTGCTTAGATCTTTCAATAAAGAATTGAATGTTTCTAAAATACAATAAAAGAAATAGAACAAAAGATATTCAAGCAGGAAGTGGACATAACGACAGTTCAAACTCGTCGGAAACAAACATATAAACCGAAAGCATCAAGAGCTGGCAAAACTTGGGATAACAATCACCTCTTTCTGTGCATCTCCTGATCGAGGTATGCAAATGAGGGACCTTCTTCCATCTGCCCACTTTCTAGCTGATTTTTTTAAAGCTCAACCGGTCCTTTTCTGCAATTAGTTAAACAGTACAAAAATGGCAGAAGAATGCCACCAATTATACATCAAGGAGCATATTCTAGTGCGTTCATTTGGGGAAGGAGAAAGTAAGAAGAAAGAGAGCAAATAAGAGTAAGGAAATGATAAAAAAGAGTACTAATCTCTTCCTTCCACTTCTCCAAAGTTATAATTTCTGGTTACGTAAACTAACTAGCGCAGAGAAGTACTCAAAGGATGACAATCTAACCATGAATTTCATATGCTGCAGACACAAGATGAGACATCAGAGGAAAACAGAATAAACAAGCAAGCTGACGGCGTAGAAAGACAACTGGGAGTGAATATGTTTTCAGGAAATGATTCTCATACTAAACTGGAGGCCAAAGAGATAATATATCCAAGGGCATGGCTTTGAATGAAGAAGAGACTAGTTATGTAATCACTCACCACTGAAAAACCAAGCTAATTAAGCACCGAATAAAACACAGTTGTATTACAGGTTTTGAGGAAAGAAAACGCTCCAGGACACAACAGCCCTCATGCTTGATGCAATATTCTGTTGGTTTCATACAAAGGCAGCTAAGAAGGTAGTCATCTGCATGTTATGTGGAAGGAAAATTTAGAGAAACAGAGAAGATGGTTCATCCTTGAGTGGTATTTTCAATTCCAAAGTGCAGTTAGTATCACATCTTGATCAAATTTGTACTGATCACATTTGTACCTCTCTGGGATGATTGTCTTACGGTGGCCTAAGAATCTGCGGTGACCCTCAACAGCTATTGCCGTATTGCCTGAATGCGTAGGAATGAAGACATTACTTTCTATGTAAATGGTATAATCAAGTGCTGCAGTTTGAGAAGCATGTTTAGTGACTGCTTCCGACTCCTCTCTGGGGTTGCCAATGTTTCCTGAAAGCAATTCAGCAACCAGCCTAAGACATTTTTGTACTTCCAGAGAACTCAAGCATCTGGCTAATAACAATGTTAATTAAGGAAAAACCTTAAAATCTATAATGGGGAAGCGAGATGTAAGTTCTGAAAGGCGAGATTCACCACCATAAATTACTCCAGCTGTAATATAAATCGTCGTCGACGGAGGATAACCAAGAGCTTGAAGAAAATTCCTACCGCTTTTGGAGTTAAGAGGACACAAGCCTCCCAATCGCTTTTCTGCCGAGTTTATCCTTTAATCCTCACAATCCCATTTCCAATCCTATGTTTTCATTAATTCGTAAGGACGTGATGGAGGAATACAATTTCACTCTTTCAAAGCCTTGCTTCTCTTTCTCAGTCCCCGTTCTTTCAAAACCCTCTTTCTCTTCCAATACTCACTTAATGAGAATACGATGTGATTCAGTGAATGATGACAAAGCCAAGAAACAAAGCAATAGGCCACACGCCCAGATGGGTTTACCTAAAAAGATCTCAACTTGAAGAACTCAGATTGGTTTGCAACTCGAAAAAGCTTAATAACGAGTAAAATTACTAGCTTAATGTAATTACCCAAACGAAACTTTTAGAGATGGAAAAAACTGTTAAGCACCAAATCTTCGTTACCTCCATTGTTTGTTGACCTTTTCTTAAAAAGGGAGGAGCAACCACATAGCGGTAAAGGCAGAATCATTTACATAATACAAAACTTAATTGTTTAGCACACATGTTAAACAATTGAGAAATTAATAAGGCGAAATCATTTACAAAATACAAAATTTATAGTTTAGCTGATAATTACTATTTTAATTGCCAACTTAAAATCACCAACTATTTCATTTATCACGGAATTAAATTTCCATAAGAAATCATTTAACCTCTATATAAAATAAAGGCGCATGTTAGATATAGAGTACAGTTAACTTCTAACCTGTTCACCTAGTCCTGTAAGATATCAAGGAAGGGCTGTTCCAGTTTGTGTTAGGCGATGGTCTGGCGGGAGAATCCAAAGCTCAAGTTAGAAAAGTTAGGTTACTATAAGCTAAACTACGCTCGATTAAGCCATTAGAGTAAGACACGAAATTAAAATAGGGATATCATTTAAAACGTAGAGACGTACATTTTTACATTCAAAACGAAAAGCCCCAATTCAGAAACCCTAACCCTAACCTTAACCCTAATTCCAATCTAAGAGCTAGTGAACTTGGTAACAGCCTTGGTACCCTCGGAAACGGCGTGCTTCGCGAGCTCTCCAGGCAGCACCAATCTGACCGCGGTCTGGATCTCCCGGGAAGTGATGGTGGGCTTCTTGTTGTACCTAGCAAGCCTCGAAGCCTCCTGAGCGAGCTTCTCGAAGATGTCGTTGATGAAGCTGTTCATGATTCCCATGGCCTTGCTGGATATCCCAATATCAGGGTGCACCTGCTTCAACACCTTGAAGATGTAGATCTTGTACGTCTCAATGCTCTTCTTCGCCTTCTTTTTCTTCTTGTCCACCGCTCCTTCCTTCGGCAGTTTCTTCTCCGCTCGCGGCTTCTTCTCCGCGGGAGCTTTCTCCGCTGCAGGCTTCTTCTCCGCCGGCTTCTTCTCTCCTGTCTTTGGTGCCATTGATATCTTTCGAAGTTTAGAGAAACAAAGTAAAAGACTTGAAAATTCAAAACTCTTCAGAGTCGTATGAACTTAGGTCGCGTATGTGATATATTTTTATAGGAGAAACCGGTGTGACGCGATTGGCCCGTTAGGTTAGCCACGGATCGATGACGTGGACGGCTGGTAGGTGGATACTGAACATGAATAGTTAGAGATTTGTTTTCTCGTGGAGGGAATTTTGAGGAGTCGAAAATTTTTCGTACTATCCTCTTTTGGAGGCTAACGTGCGCCTTATGCATTGTGTATTGCTGCATTTTGGGCCGTAAGCTTGTTAACTGCATAGATTAAAGTCCAGATCTAAGTTATTTTGAAGCCCAATTAGAATGATTAATATGAGAGAAAATAAATAAATATATAAATAGAATAATCCACTTTACAAAAGGTGAAGTTTATATGAAACAAGATTAAAACGGAGACATGGAGGATGTTTTATTTTAAAAAAATAATAATAATTCAGTAAAAATTTTACTAAAACATGAAATCTAGATAGGTGTATTAATACGTGGCTTTACCTCTACTAATAAGATGTTCTATTTTAGAACATTTCTTAAATCTCTTAATATTCATTTATGTCAAGATTTTTATATAACACATTTTTAGATTATTTGATACATTTTTTTTATATTACATTCAGTATTTGTTACTACTTTTTGAATATACATCTCATACTTATAAATAACCAAGGATTGAACAACAACAGTACCTAGCAAGAATTCTGTGGGGAGGTTCAATAATATGTAGTCTTACCCCTAACTAGTAAAAAGGTTATTTCTAAAATAATAATAGATTGAGTCAATATTAATTTTTTTTATTCACAAGCAATTCAAAAGGTTTAAAATATGTTGATTATTTTAATAAAATGACGCTTAATAATTGAAAAAAGTTATCAATCAACTCAGAATAAAAATAAATTTTAAAAACTTAACAACTATAATGTTGATTGTGCGACAAAATGGGGTAAGGCCAAAATATTAAGTCTAGTAATAATTAGATAGTTATGATAGTGAATTTAATTTGATTTAAATGAATTTTGGATTGAGATTAAACTTAAAGTCAAGCTCGTCCTGAGTAAAGGCCAGCAGGGTACTTGTCCAGGGTCTACTTTTATGAAGAATAAAATAGGATCTACTTTTAACCCTTATAAAGAATAAAATGAGACAAAATAGGTCTCATTTTTTACCCTTATAAAGAGTAAAATAAGACAAAATATGGTTCACACTTAACCCTCATAAAAAATAAAATGAGATAAAATAGGGCTCATTCTTAACCCTAAAGATCTTTTTTTTACTTTGTTCATGATCAATAAAACATTAAAAACGACTCTACTTAAAGTCAATTAAAAGTTTCTCGAATAATCTGAACTATCTCTTCAAAATAATATCATTTTAATATAATTATTCAAGACAATATTATTACTATCTCTAAATTTTTAAAATATAAAATTAAAATGATATTATTTTGGTTAATTTCTCAAAATGACATCGATTTTGTAACAACTCATACAAATCTAATGTATCTCTTATTTGATTCAATATAATTTGACTTATTACTAAACCTAATTACAAAGTGTTGGAATCTCCTCCCAACAAATTCAAAATTAGGTATACGCCTCTTGATGTGGCAGGTTAACGACCTAAGAACAAAGAACCGGTTATCTTTGAACTTGGAGAACCCGAGTAGCTTAACTCAAAAGCATGTTCACAAGGAATATATTCAATGATTAAAATAACGAACTTGTTTCATCGATCTAATTCTAAAAATTTTGAGTAAGTAAAATTTTTAATTTTTTTATTTGATTTACTTTAATAATGAATAATTTTAAACTTATAAATATGATTCTTAAAATTAAAAAACAAATAATTAATTAAGAAATATTATTTATTCTTAGCATAAAAGATAAGAGATTTTAAAATATCTATTTTGTGAAATTTTATTAATTTAATATCAATCTTTTAAAAAGGTTTTCAATTTAGTAACTAACATTCTAAAATTTGTATAAATCAGGTCAAAATATTATTTTTGCTAATATAGCTAATAGATGAACATTTAGCGAACAGATCACATCAACCAAAAAAATCTTTTGACCTAATTTGTATAAGTTTTAAAATGTTAATTACTAAATTAAATTTTTTTTAAAGTTCAACAGGAAAAAAAATCTTAAAAATTTAGACTCTTTTAAATTTGTTATCCTTATTATAAATTATAAAAAAGTGTTTAATGCGATATTGATTCCTATGTGAAATGCCTCTTCATCTATGTCGACTATTACAACAATAACAACGATAATTCAATAAAGGTACTATTGATACATGGTATATGAGGAAGTCTAGAAATACGCAACCTTAGTCTTAAAAAATAAATAGACTATTTATGATAGACATTTGTGTAAGATTATTAGTGTGATTGAAGTAAGATTAACATGTAATGTTGAACCTAATAATAGCTTTTCTCAATACTAGAATCAAGAAGCATTTTGAAGATATTTCCTATTATTGGAAAAAAAAAGGCAATAATGAACAATCTCAAAACATGTCATTATTTTTCCAAGAGCAAACAATATTCAATTGGATGTTTTGTTATAAATTACATTACAATTATAACCCTTTAATGTGCTTAATTAGACAAGCAAACATTGAGTTCACTCATTAGAGTAGATTCACTTAAAAGTTGGCAGGAACATATTTTTAGGTCACATGGACAAAAAGTGGCCACCAAATTGTGGGTATGCCTTTTCATGTCATATCTCTTTCAAACTTCAATATACATGAACTGTTCAACTCATTTAGGCTTTGAAATAAAGGCACACTTCCTTTTATAAAGTTCCCCTTTCGAGTTTTGAGCCCATTTCCAAGAGTGCCTTTTTTCTTTCACACCAACATTTGTACACCAGACACTTAAAAAGTTGAAAGGAGTTACTTGAATTTCATTAATTTATAAAAAATTTAAAAAATCCCTATCATATTACTAAAATAATACTCATTGTACAAAAATGATAACAACAAAAACTTATTTATATCTTTTATAAAATATCAAAATAAAAATAACACTTTTAATTAATATTTTAAAAAAATATTTTTAAAATTTTATTCTAATTTATTTAACTGTAATATCAAACAGATTAACGAGTCACGTATTAAAAACTACTAAAATTTAATTTTAAAATATTGTTAATGTTATCTTAAAAATGTTAAAAATTAAATATTGTCAATACTATTTTAATAAAATCATATTATAAATAATGTTAAAGATTAATATAATATTATAAATAAGAATAAAGAATAATTTAAATATTTTATAAAAATATTATAGATAATTCTTACTTTTGCTACTTGAAAAGTGCCAATTCTTTAATAATTAAAATATACAAAAGACTTTGGATTTAGTGATGAACTGCACTTAGTCAGCAATATAGTACAAATTCTCAAAAGAAACATATTTCCAATATTCCAAAATCTTAATCCTTTTCACTCCCCAAGCTATTAGAAAATCACCTTATATTAATCTCTAACTATGGCTTGGCCACTCAAAAGAAACCCTTTTGCCCTTTTCATTAGAGTCGACTAATCACACTGAGCCGGAGATAAATCGATTTCTATCAAATTATCCTCATCGACGTGAAAACCCGGACCCGGACCCGGATCCTGATCCTGATGCTTTTTACCATTTGTCTCTAGAGCAATCTCAATTAAGGACCCATCTTTGACTTCGTCCTCCCATTCAAAGCAAACGCTCTCCAGTGAGCCCCATTCTCCACTAGCCGGAAATCCACCGTCCGATGAGGAATCCGAATCTGTTTCCGGGTAGTACATTGACAAAGATGGATACCTCTCTAAACCCAATCCATTACGCTTCTCACTCGGGTGGTCACGATCCTCCTCCTCTTCGTGTTCTTCATATATGACATCCAAAGGTGCCCGAAGGTCCCATTCAACGAAGGATTCCTCGAAATTCAAGTTCGGAATCGGGTCGAGAACCGTACCCGTTTCAAAGCTTTGAAACTTTTCCAATCGGGTCAATGACCCTGTATTGCACGCTTCACCAATTTGATCACCACCTCGTTCGTCGCTTTCCTTTGCTTCAGCGATTTCTGCGTTTGGAGTTTGGAGTCTCTGCACCGCACCGAGACGGAGGAGATAGAGTAAGAGAAGAGCGGTCAGAAGCAAAACTGGAGAAAATGATAGCTTCAGAGAAAACGGGAAGT
>JAOQMM010000003.1:21438118-21451980 GCA_027563515.1 Erythroxylum platyclados | reverse complement strand
TTTTTTATTTTTCTGGTTGTTTTAAGATTTTGTTTCGATGGTACGGGCTATGACAGTGTACTTCCCCATTTGCCAGTTGGAGTCTCTCGAGACCCAACTCTATGTGGACCCTAACAAGATTCTTTCCCTTAGGTAGGGATGGCAGTAAGGACCGAATTCGGTCAAGTTCATTGGTCCGAAATTAAAAGGTCATATTCAATTTAATTAAAATTAATTTAATTAAAATTTGTATTGAACTCGAGATTGAGGAATTGACTCCAGACTCAGTTTGATAAAAGTTCAAACAACTTAACTACTAGATCAAAAACATTGCTCTAGATAAATTTATGTAAAATATTAATTTTAAACATTAACATTTACATTGGAATATAAGCATTTTGAAACTTTTAAATTGAATTTTAATATTTTTAAAATTATTATCTTTATCATCAACACTCAATTAAAATCTCACTAAAGTACAAGTTATGGAAAGATTTGATTATATACAGCCTTACCCTTACCTAGTAAAAAGGTTATTTCCGACAGACCCACACACAATACATCATAACGATACTATAAAATTACAAATAGATATGCATACATATACAAAAAATAAAATAAGTAATAATTAAGTCAAATAAACAGAAAAAGGCGATAATATATTAAAAAGAATTACATAAAAAAGTGTCAAAAATAAAAAATAAAAATAAAAATAGAAATAAATACAAAAATAAAAAAAATAAAAAAATTAAGGCACTACAAAATAACGTACATACAAAACATGTCAATAATTGATAATAAATAGTAAGGTATAAAAAAAACTAGAAAAGACCTGTAACAAAGTAACTTCAACCAGGCCTTTCACTATATTAATTACGCTATGTAGGAAATTAGCTAAGCTAAACTAACTAAGAGATAAGTACTACGCAGTAAATGCAAAGGAAAGAGTTTAATATCACCTACAAGAATGTGAATGCCCTCTTTAAGATAGATCTTTTACATATATCCTAGTACACTAAATTTTCCTACTATGGGCTAAGCCTTCGGTACAATCTAACCTAGTCATATTATTATTGATCACTTTCTCTCAGTTTTTTCTAGATCTTACTTTTCTCTTCTTATAGTCTCTAAATAATATTTTCTCGCATCTTCTCATTGGAATTTTAGGGTGTCTCCTTTTTACGTATCTGAACTACTTAAATTTATGTCAGTTAAATGTCATGTCAATATTGATATGACACAATTTTTTATATTTTTTTAAATAAAAAGTGAGTGTCACTATTATAGTTTTTCTAAATTAATCATAAAGTATATCCTACTATTTTACATTTGAGATAGTAAGTTTCATTTATCACATAGCAATGCAACGTAATGTCAGACATTTCAAACAATAAATCTCACTTGTCATGTGATAGTAAGATGTACTTTTTATTTTAAAAATAAAATAATAATAGCACATCAACATTGATATGATATTTAACTAATAGGAAGTTAATTTCATTAAATTTTCTATCCATTTAGGATTTATTTTAAATGTTTTGAAAACCTTAAAGTTTAATTTGAATGTTTTAAAATGTTATGGTTTGTTTTATATTATATTGTAAACGTTAAGGTACAAAATACACTTTTAGCTATAAATTTACTTTAATAACATTATTTCAAACAGCTTGCCGAAACTTGAACTCGCTTGGGCTTCAAACTAATCCGCCCAGTTTGAGTTTAACGAATATTTGTTAAATTATATGTTATATATTTATATATAAGTGAGTGGCATGTGCTAAATTAATCAATAAAAATTCCTATTCTATTAGGTAAAGGTTTTTTTTAAGGGTAGGGAAACGAATTATTACTCAAGCTTAACGAATATTTGTAGGGTAATTAAATCTATATAACTTCATTTTAATTAACAAATAAAATTATAAAATATTTTAATCAAAACACACAAATTAGAATATTGCTATTTGAATATATATTTTCTATAAAAGTTAGTTTAGGAAAAAAAAAAGCAACATGTATATGTACTCATTATACATTTTATAGAATATTAAATTATTAAAAGAATAAATTTTTATATAAATGCACTTGTTTATACTTTTAATTTATTATAGCTAAATATTTCAATGCCTAGACTACCTAAACATTACGTTCGATGATGGGTTGTGTTGAGTTTGAGCTCATTCAAACTCGAATTTGAGTCAAAATTTGTATTTAAGTTCAGGTCAGACTCGAAATTAGGTTAAACTAGAGATTTGAGGCTCGAGTCTAAGCTCGAGCCCAAATCTAATTAGGTTTAGTTGGTCTAAAATTCAATCTAATAAACATCACTATATTGGAACAGGCCAGTCCTGACATAATAATAATTTTGTTACTGCATCACTTTCTTCACAAAATTGACATGAAAAAAAAGGTACAAAATCTAACTAACACACCTCAGATTCAGAGAAAATTCTGATCTCAAACTGTAAGTAGGAACCACCACAGAAACAAGTCTGTCTCATCTTCAGCAGACAAAAGGGTTGGTCTTTCTGTTTCAGCCACAAAATCACTTTTCTTTCTCTTCCATTTCCCATACTTTTTTGCTTTTCTTTCGGTGCAAGAGTATGATTCACTATCTCTGCTTCGTGAAGCAACTTAAAAGTTAGCAATCACCATTCTTATGTCTTAATAACAGGCAGCTTTAACATCACGTTTTTGGATTGTCACACCTTTTTACAGTTGTCATGATATAGCAAAATCTGAAAAAAAAAATATTTTTATATTTATTTTTTAAAATTATTTTATAATATTAGAAATTAAAAACAGTATTTTAAATTAGTTTATTGAATTATTTTAAAAGAATTTGTTATTAAAATTAGGACAAAACAGCAATATAAATTCTATTATAATAATCTTGTAATTAAGAAAATCAATATTTAGGTATTTTTATATTTATTATTTTGAAACAAGTATAAAATATATTAGAAATATTAGAAACAAAAAGAGTATTTTTAAATTATTTTTATAAATTTTTTATTAAATTTAGGCGAAAACAGTAAGATAAAATTTATTGAAATAAATTAATAAAAATAGTAAATAAGTTATTTTTAATATTTATAAATATCATAATGTATATTTTGCTCTTTTCACGCATAATGTGGGTCTCGGTGTTGGGCACTGAAGTGAACAAGTCATAAAGTCCACGTTCCTGAATAACATGATCAGATATGATGACCTGAGATTTTGATTTTGTTTTATCAATTCTTTAAAAAATTCTTTTTTAATTAAAAATGCATACATTAATAATTTTATTAATTAAAAAATTCGTAATTATTAATATTATAACGAACAACAGAAATTATAAGGCTTTTAAAATAAAACTTTTTATTTAACAGCAATAACCATTAAAAAACACTAAATAATAATCTTAAATTTAATTTATTTTTCTTAATTTCGGAAGCACTAAGTATATTAAATTCCATTAATTAAAAACTTCAACCGATTTAAATAGTTTAACCTTTAAAACTTTGAACATTACAACTTTTCTGTTTATTTTTCAATTTTACAGTTCGATTTATTTTAATATCTCTTGTTGTTAAAAATCAATCAATTTTCGTAAATTAATAAATTTTTATAAACTAAAATAAATCAATTAATTTCCATTTACCAAATTTTTTCTCAATTAAACTTTAAATTTGATGGGTAAAGATAATAGCTTTTAATAATATTTTAAATTCTTTAAATTTATTTAATCTTTAGCAGATTTTATAACGGTCTAATATTAGTTGAATCTTTTAAACCTTAAACGTCTTATTTTATCGGTTTAACTATCAGTCCAGTTTTAAATTCCCACATTTCATAATATGTTAAAAAGGTCAAATAATGTCGTATCTAAAAGTGATGGAAAATTGTATGAAATAAGAGAATTTTAATAATAACATCAAAATTAATAATTCTTTTTTTAGTAACGATATTTCATATTTATTTTAAAAATAAATTTTAATACGTTAATACTAACAACTTATTATTCGTATATTTTTTAAATATTTTTTTTCAAGATATATAGTCTTAATCATTGTTTAATGAAAAATGACAAAAACCACATCACATTCAAAGTTGGTTTGCATATGACATGTCACTTTGCCTAATTTTGTAAATATCGATAACTACAAACATAAACAAACACATATTCACATTCTATTTCCAGTCAAATATTTGCACTTTCTTAATGTTTTTAAACTTTTTTAAAGATATACTTTAAGGTTTAAATTATTAGAAACGTATTTTATATATTTTTATAAATATTTTTAGGCACACTCTTTAACCTTTCCACCTGGAAATGGCAAAGAGCCAAGCCGAGGGTAGCTAGTCACCAACTTAACCCTTAGAACATGTGGTATGAATCTAATTTGAAGCTCAAATTTCACACCATACAATCTAAACTCAAATAAATAACCTAAATTAATGTCTTTTTACACGATATATCTGAACTTAAATCAAAATCCGATTAAATTAAAATTAAATTATTGACTCAGGTCAGGTCAAGCTCGAACTAGTCAGATTACCATTCTAATATCTCTAGGCTACACTTTCTCTCTCTATTGAATATACATGAAAGAAAACAAAACAAAATTCATAATCTCCCGGTACAAACACGGCAAGCCACCAAACTCAACTACCAAATCATCTTACTCTTACAACGAATCATACTTCTAAGAATTCTATATCTTAGGTATATTAATTCTTCACTGACATGTGAAAAGGTTCGTGGTGCATCAAATCATCAACAACGTACGCCTAAATTTCGTTGAAATTAAGATAATTTGATGAGAAACTTGAGGAAAAACTAAAAAAATACACATAATTCAGATCTAGAACACATCAAAAATAGGATATCTGCAATTTCAGATCCTTTAACGACATGGATTTAATTCAAACGATCAATTGCGTGTAATAAATACTATTATTACATACACTTACATGAACACATGAACTTTGAACATCACAAGTAATATTGTAACTTGATATCAAGAAACAGAAAAAAAAAAGAAGATAAATTGAAGAAGAAGAAGAAATTTGTATGGTAATTTACGTGGAAACAGTCAAACAGCACACCTCCTCTTAGAGACAACCTCAAAACTCGATCTGAAAAACGATTCAACCTCTTCGCGGTTTACGATCTCAAAGAATTCCACCTCCGACAGCTTCCTTTTACTCGAAACCGACGTCCTCCTCGGTTTCCTCGGAGCCGGCGGACAACTAACGACGACCGGAATCATATGTACCTCGGACGTGGGCGTGCGGCAGACATCATCGTCGACGCTGCAAGAGGCTACGGCTTCAATCTTGACCGGAGAGAGTCGAATTGCAGGCAAATCTTTAACAACATGTAGATCCGTAGACATGGTCAAGAGATCGCTTCTTCTTTTAACATGTAATAAAGAGAGACAGTGAATGGCTTTATATGTGGAGTTCGTGTAAGAGAAACAGAACATGAAAGGCGTGTATAACAAGGTAAGAGATGTAGAGATATAGAGAGAGAATAATTGGAAATTGACCTTTTTAGCCTCGTTAGCTAGCTTTGAGATTTACCAGCATGTAAATTAAATGTTTTTTAGTGTATTAGAATTTATAAAATTTTATAAAAATATAGTTTGAAAAAGAGAATCACTTTTTCATTAAAATAAGAAGAAGTATAAGTTAAAAAGAAAAATATGGTGTGAAGATCCTTCTTTTTATTTATTAAAAGATCTTTTTTTTGTTAGAATAAATATTTTACAATAATTAATTGTTATTTAAAAATAATTTGATTAAAAAAATTGGATGTATAATTATTAAAAAATGATACTTAATAAGTCAAAAAGTTGACGTACCTAGTGTATAAGACTCCCTGTTTTGCGGGAGTCTAAAAAGGATTATAATATAAGCAGTCTTCCTTTTGTATTTTTACAAAAAAAGTTATTTCCATGATTTAAATTTGTGATTTTAGGTCACAAAAGAGTAACTAATACACCCTCAATGATACTTAATAAAGTCATTACCTAAATTATTTTATATGTTTTTAATAATAATAATTAATTTCATATTATATGTATATATATATTATGAGTTGCTTTTAATTTGTTAAAAGTATTGTATTTTAAAGAGTATTAATTTAATTAACTTTCCTTTTTTAAATGGCGGGAAAATTGGGTTTTAAAATTGAGAAATGAAAGATTAGCGCTATGTTTTGAACAGAATTATTAAGTAATATGGATATAATTTGGAAGGAATATTACTTAATTTCCTAATTTATTTACAAAAGTAATTTTGAACCAATTGAAATAACTTTGTTGGTTAAGTTTAAGTTAATTAGGAGGAAAGCAGAAATTAATAGTTTCTATATAAGCTTGCTTTTATTTTTAATGTCCCATTTAATGGAAAAGTTCATTAGATAATAAAAGAATTTTTTTAAATAATTTGATTGGTTTATATTTGTGGAGTTAGTTTGTTCTTACATAAAATGCTGTGAAATTAAAATTAAGCTTGATACTTTACATTATTTCTTTTTATGCCAAATTTTTTTAAAAATTAATATATAAATAATATAATATATAATTATTTACTAATATAATTATATAATCTTTTTATTTAGTATACTTGCCTTAATTTTATTTAAGTTATAGTAGTTTTTATGAATTATTATAAATAATTTATATCAAATTAGTAAGTATAATGCTTTGTAAGCATAAATTTTAATTTTAAACTGTTTAATAATATTTTTAATATATTAATACCATTTATACTTTATAAGGAAAATCTATAAAATTGAAATAGTTGAATATAGTCGAGCAAGAAATATTTTATATATTTTAAATACAAACTAATTTCATAGTAAATCTTAGTTTATTATAATCAATTGTTAAAAATTAAAAATTTTATTATTTTATTGTTTCAATTTTCTTTTTTATAATAACTTATATATAAATATATGAATATAATTTATATTATGTAAAAATTCTAAAATCTTATTTTAAATAAATACAGAGCCAAAAAAATGTAATAAACTTCTTTCAATAAATTTTTTTTATATATTTATTGTTATTAATGAACTTTAATTTATTATTTACTTGAAAGTTTCAAATGTATTATATATTATATTTAATTTTGTAAACCTATTTACTTAGAATTGTGAAGATATAATATGTTTGTTAATTTTATAAATGTACTTATTTACGTGAAAGTGTTATTCCCTTAAGAACATACATCTTTTAGTCGATTACTTGACGTAAATTTAGCCAAAAGTGTGGCTTAGTTTAGGAAGTCCCACATTAATTAATAATAATCCGATACTTTTTAATTAGATTAATCTTGTGGAAATTTATTTTAGCTATGAAAAAATTGAAAATGTAACAAAACCCAACTGGCAGTTAACTGTAGGGCAGTGGCAACTGGCAAGTATCGTGATTGGTGTACAACTCTGCTCAATGTGTTGCAATCATTCCATATCTTACTCCTTTCTTTTCTTTTCTTTTCTTTTTTTGTTTTTTTTTCTTTTCTTTCTTTCGAATGGTAATTTCATTAGGAAGGAAGACACGAATAAATTGCCGATGAACTTTCTTATCATCGAGGGTTATGTTGAAGCTGCCGAGAAAATTTGAACATAATCTAAAACTGAACATATCTTTAATTTATAATTGATTCATAATTTTTTTTATATTATGTCCAAACAGTTTTTTTATTAAATAAGAATAAAATTGTATATTTCTGAACCTCTTAAAACTTTACATATTAACGAAACTTTTATTGAAATATTATTGTTATGGTTGATTTTGGTGATTTCATTGGGAGACGGATTTAAATGAAACCTGTATTAAGGGTTTGTTCAATAATATAAAGAAAGAACCAAGTCAGTGAATATCACACTTAAAAAACCATGATATTTGAGGGCTAAATTTAAGAATGTAATTCTCACTTTTAAAAATTATAAATAAATTATATATAATTTTATTTTTGTAACACCTATCCCTTTTATTATCAATTTCTGTTAAATTTTAACTGTAAATACTAAAATGACACCATTTTAATGAAAAAGCAATAAATAATTATCAATGACTATCGTAACTTTTGAAAACTATTAATGATTTCTATATATTAACGTATCATATATAGTACTACGCAATAAAAATGATATCGTTTCAGAATTTGTAATTTAAATTTTTAACATAAGTTGACGACAAAAAGACATAACTTTAAAAAATTAAGAGATAAATTAATAAAATTTCAAATTACAAGTGAATTTATAACGTTAAGAGTAAATATTAGTCAGAACTGAAACTAAATGTTTATTTATTAGTCTGAATTTAATCTAAAATTTAACAAACTCATTCGGGTTTAAAAATCCGAAGTTCAAATGCTCAAAAGAAAATGATAATTAGTTTCAATAATCCAGTTATAATAAGAATCAAATCATAAGAAAAGGAAGTTGGCTCATTTTTTCCACCAAAATCACTCCATGATCATAACCATCTCCATTACAAACAAGCTAGAGGAGTTGCTTTTTGACATTAAAAATTTAGTTAAACTGATCAGCAAGAAGGCCTATAAAATTTTAACAAAACCATGAAAAATAATAAAACAAAAAAGAAAATAGAAAGTTGTTGCAAGTACCTATCCATCATTTCTATTGCTAGGGACATCAGCTGTCTTCTCTGAAGACAGCCATTATTCCACTGAAAGGGAGAGAGGGAACCCAACAAAGCACAAGGAATTTTCCATCGTTATCATAAAAAATACAACCTCTATAGGCCACAGACAAAGTAGACAACAAAACGAATCTGAATTCAACCCCGAATTTAAATTATTTTATAAGATTAAATTCAATCTAAATATTGATTATGACAAATTTTACAAATTACCTTCAGGTTAGATGAGTGCCATTCTATCAATGCTGATTCTGATAGCATGACTCGGGTTACAAGAGGCGAGTTCAAAGAGCCCATTTCACATCAAATCCAGTTTAAGATATTGAACTTTTCCTTGTATTTCTTTGAGAATTGTTAAATTCCATAATATAAGCTTACTTAGCCTTTTCTTTTGTAAACAAAGTGAAGGAGATGAAGAGACGTAGAACTTGGAAGAGAAAAAGAAATAAATTATAGGGATTGAACAAAATTGCCTCTACATTTCTGCAATATACAATGATTGAAGAATACAATTTCAAAGTTTCTGATATAACAAAAATAAAAAGAATAATGTTTCTGCTTACTCGAGAAATAATTTGCATGAGAAAAGACGAACCTATAATGATATAGTCGTCTTCAAAATTGTGGTATATACGTTTGTTGATTAAGAAACTTCGATGCAAAAAGGCCGCAGGATCCACTGAGCAGCTATTGTGCGCTCCTCTACACACTACGCTTACATTCTGAGCAGATCAGGAAAAAGTAAAAACAGGAACTCATGTTGAATCTGTCAGGGAAAATTGTTAAGCTCCTGTATCTGCAGGATTCATTCATGTTGCTAAGCTAGGATTGAGATAACATTAGTTTCACTACCCGAGACGTTTCAAAGTTAGAGCACGGACCGTTTGGGATTCAAAATTGCAAAGCTTCCTATCCCCCAAGTGGCTTTTGTTTATATCCAGACCTGATTCTTTCGTAAAGTTTTTCTCTGGTCTTTCTCTTCTTGTCCATCTTTATCCTGTATCTTTCTTCCCTCTCCCTGTCATAAATTCCTTGCCAGTGCACTTCGCCAGTTGACGGCCATAACCAACTCTCCCTTGGATGATCACCATCATCAGCAGCCTCTGCGAGATCTTCATCCATGCTCTTCAATAATGTAAGATTGAAATACTTTGCCCATATGATTCCCTCCCTTTGTTCAATTGGGTGCTGCTCCTCAAAGGAACCAGTATGTGGATCTATATAGACCATCTTTCGAGCACTGTGATAAGCCCACACATTAATAAGGAGTTCCAATATCCGGCAGTAACATTGCCTTTTCTGTTCATATCATTAAATGAAAAACTATCAGTAGTGTGGTAAAATTATATGGATCGTCCATTTCAGCCATTTCGAGATCCAAGCATCCTCACCTCAAGTTCTGATGATCCAAACTGACAATCATTGACTTTCCTTGAATTTGATTGCAAGGCATCAAGAGAATCAACAAACATCCTACTCAAATGTTAACCAGCAACAAGGTTGCATCACTGGTACCAACTTTTATTAAGAGAAAAAAAGAACAGGAGAATATAAAAAACTTTCAGTTCTTCACAACTTACCTTGAAAACATAATAAACTCCAAAAAGGAAGGTGTTGGCATCACCCAGCTATGAAGCGCAGACCACTGACCTCCGTCTTCTGGCATTGGTGGAAGACCTTCTAAATGCGATGGCAAAGAATACATGTGGCGGAAAGTATCTTCAAATGCGGTTCTGCATGCATTGAGAAACAAAAAACAGTTACATTTGAAGAATTTAATTTCATGAGTCAAAATCTTATAATTGGACCAAAAAGCTCGCCAAGTCCATGACAACCAAAAGATTCCAATTAGAAAAATGACTAGAAATCTCCTTTATCTACCTTTTCTTTTTGCCTCACAAAGAAAATGTGTTAAAAGCAAGTCACTTGCTATGTCAGAAGATAACACCAGTAACAATAGAACAGGATGTTAGCTACTTTGCATTAACATAAATCCAAACTTTTAACTTGGTTTTCTAGGGGCAATTCCTCTAAGATTTAAAAGTCAAACACAGACCGGAATACCAAAATTCTTGCACCTAGTAGCATGAGCCTCATCAAACAGTTATCAGGTACACGTGAGGACAAACACCCACAGGATGAATAGAAAAAAGGGCCCACAAGAAACCAGTACATGTGCAAGCACAAACTTTGGCATAGGAAACCCTTACGGTCAATTTCATTGTGTATGAATATTCAAATGATAAAATACAGCATACCTGCAGTGCCCTGCATTTAAAATGTCACACATGGACCAGAAAGTTAGCTGATCACTGCTTCTGGTAGCCGCACTGTCCATGTCCAAGAGTGTCCAAAAGTACACTACATCTCCTTTAGTTTCTTTTTGTATCTTTTCTTCCAGAACTTTTTCTGCTTTAACAGATAAAGAGACCTGATTCAAGCAAAAGAAAATAGCTTAAAGAAAGGTGAATTTCATGTGGAGAACACTTGAAAATATCAATTCCACAAATATTGTTTATAACATGTTAAGCAGCCACAATCAAAATATGAATACCCCCCAAAAACTGAATGACTGCAAATTTTAGCAACCAAATTCAGAAACGTTAAAAAGAAAACCTAGCAGGATGAGAGATACCTTCCGACCGGCAGCATGCCAGGATTGGAATCCAATCCATGGTCTACTGTGAATACTGTCTACCATGTTCGCAATAGAAAACATTCCTCCCATCTCACATAGTATGTCCCTATAATAACTGTCATTCAAAAGTGGAAGCCTGGACACTGCATCGACATCATCTGATCTTGATCTCCGTGCTTTGGTGGACTGGCAGATACAAAAGGCAGAATGATTAGGAACTACACAAAAATTCTTGACATGCATAAACTTTAGATCATCTTGAACCTAAGATCTTGTCCTTCTTTATATTAGTTTTGCATTATAATTTAGGTCACAGAGAAGTCAAATCTTTCAACAAGCTCATAGATTACAAGAAGAAGAAACTTACAAGACTTAACCCCCGATACAGAGAGCCGTGATGCAAAAAGGGCCATGAACCAGCCCCACTGTATACCTCATAAATACATACTGGCTGGCCTGTCCTTTCTAGTTCTCCCTCGTCTCTTTCATTAACTTCGAATTTTAGTTTTTCAGATTTTCGAGCATTGCGATAAATCTCATCCCAAACACCAGGGCTTCTATCCATTCTCTCTTCAAGCTACATAATATGAAATAACTTTCCTTTACAGAAGTCTTTCCCAACAAGTACATGGAAAATAAAGAAAACGAAACGATCAAAACCACGGGGAAGATCGGATAATTTTAAAGATTCTGGGATAAGACCATGGGAAGTGTAGTATTAATCAAGAACTATCATACCTCATCATTTTCTAGCTTCTCATATTCTACTGTGCTTTCTATGTCCTGTAAAACATCCCAATCTGATTCAGTTGGGATATCTGGCACTTCAATCACATGTCCATTATCCAATATGTTAGTAGAATTAACAAGGCCATTCATCTCCTCCTCAATGGATAAAATAACAGTAGATTCTCTAAAAGAGGGATTTAACATCTCCATGCCTGGCAGGTCACTATTTTCCTGCCCCAATTCCTCCCCTAACAAGTTCCACTCCCACACTTTCTGTTGAAGCCGAGATGCAGGATCTGGCAACAAGGCATCTGATGGAAAACTGAGCACATTCTCCAAAAGCTTAGCATGGCCAGTTATACATTCCGATGCAAGCATGTTTTTTGCCAGCATTTTTCCAGAGAATGCAACATCTTGAGCATATTTTGAAAGCTTTCCATCAGATATCAAGAGAGAGAAAACCCTCATCAAATCTTCAGAATCATCTTTTGCAAATAGGATTCCGTTACTTCCATCTGTAACCTGTAACATCTAAAATCAGTAAATGAATGTTTCTTACGAGCGAAAGAAAGAAACCAAGTATTCATGATTCAACAAGGAAATAAGCTGGATAAAATGGCATTACATATTTGCTTATGATAGGAATATCTGGCATAACAACAGGTATCCCGAAAGTCATTGCCCGGATAATTAGAGGTGGAAAACCCTGCTCATCTTGGGAAGACCCATAAAGAATAATGTCCGCCATCAATAACACACTGTTGATGTCACCACCGAAGCCATAATGCCATACAGAACCATGAAGTAGCCCTAGGCGAGACACAATTTTCTATAGGAAGTGATGAATAAACCAAATTATTAGACTACATAGGGCACAAAACAAAAATAGCCAAAGGAAGAAATAAACACTCATGCTATTTCTTTTTATTTCAAATGCAATGAGATAAATATGTTAAACATTATACTGTAGGAACAAGGGCATACTAACAGAGCAAAAAGATCAGTTCAACACCTGTAAAGCATCACCGTCATTGGAATTACCACATAAGAAAACAAATTTGAATGATCCTTCAGCATCACTAATTTTTGCATATTTGACTAGTAGAGGTCCTATGGTCCGTATCAGTACAGAATAGTCCCATGACAGTTCATCATAGAAAAAGGTACTGCCAATAATTAGAACCACCACGTCATCCTTATTATATCTGTTGTCCATCCTTATCTGCTGTTTGGCATGGGTCTTGATGTAGCTTTCAGCAGACCACACATCAACTGGTGACCCAGGAATCACGACGAAATTTCCAGTGTCAAGCACACTGTATAACATCTGATACAACAACGACAATCCACTGAGAAAAATGCTTAAGCAAAGAAAGATAAGGTGAAATAAAATGTTGAAATGACATCTTTACCGGAAGGGTAAAATCTGAAAATACAACAACATTAGCCCTATTAAAAGCAGTTCTCCAACGAGAGATAAGATGCCGCCAGCCTTTGTTCTCATACAGTGGAAGACGGTTTGCAAGTAAGTCCTCTTGGATTATCCATATAATTGGTATTGAAAAAAAAGGCTCCTGCATAAGGCTGCATAAATATAAAACTCACTAACATAGTACCTCACACTAAAGAAACGGAAATCAAGGGTCCTGTTTGGTCATAAGCTTATTTTATGTGGGGGGGTTTCCATGGAAAACTTAAGCATGACAATATTCCAAGTCTTTAAAACAGTAATTTGTTTAATTGCTCTCAAGCTGCCATATTATTAATAGTTAACAGCCAGTGCCCAAAATTATAGAAAATGAAAGATGACGTGTATGGAGCAAAAGCATTAAAAATACTAAATTGATGCCAAAAGC
>JAOQMM010000003.1:21415758-21429457 GCA_027563515.1 Erythroxylum platyclados | reverse complement strand
AAAACTCACGAGGTTGATTGATGTTTCCGTCAAGAAAAAACGCAATCGTAGACTTGGACTTAAGAAGCAAAAAGTGCTCTAGGCATTATAAATTTAAAGGGAGAACAAATTAAATTTTTTTAAAAAAATTTCAATTCAATATTTTTTTATTAATATTTTATTAATTTCAATAAAGAAAAAAATAAAAATTGATATTTAAAGACACTACGTGATTATTCGACTTTATTAATAGAATTTTTTAATATTTTCTAAAAAAACATGAATAATTATATATCCAAACATAATCATTTATTTGATATTAAAAATTATATTAAGAATGTCATATAACTCCTTTAATATTTATGTTGCTCTTTTAATTATATAAGCAAAATATTGATATAAATAACTTTTTGAATTAAATTGTCTAATTTTTTAAAAATTTGAATACTCATTTGAAAACTTCAAAATTTAAAAATTTAAAAATTTAAAAATTTAAGATTAAAACTTTGTAAGTCATTGTCCTAAATCAAAATGGTCCAAACCATGTGCTTAAAGATAGACCATAGGCCCACTTCTGTTGGACAAGTTTGGTCTATGTAAACTCTGGAGATGAAATTTTTGTTTGGATCTAAACCAAATCAACAAATCCAATCCGAATTAATTAGATTTCAATTCACATTCACCCTTTTTTTTTTCAAATTTTTTGTACTTCAAATCTAATTACCTGACCTAGTCTAAATGTAATGTAAAATATACAATAAAACGACATCATTTTATTAATTAAATTAAAAAAGAAAAGAAAAGAAAGAATCGGATAAGGCCAAGCCGGCGAATCACAAATCCGAACATAGCCTGACTAAACCCAATGCCAAATCTAGTCAACTCTTCATTTGTAATCATCTATTGGCACTTTCCATAGATTAAAAGACTAAAACCTACACGGCGAAGAAAGACCCCTTTTAAAGTGTGTAAATTTGAGATTCCATTTCCAAGTTACACAAGAAATAGGCAAAGTTGAAGCCACAAGCCATTAACTGATTCAACTAACCTGAGAAAGATTGTAAAGATCATGCTCCTAAGTGAAGTAAGAGGACCAAATATAGTGATTTTATTAGTTCTTCAATAGAATAACATTGCATACACACTTATTTTTTATTGGAAAACTAGGTATCTTTACATGGGATAATGTATAGCCTTAATTTTTCAATCACTACTCATCATCAGGGTGTGATTCAAGGAACTGTCTTATTTTCAACCGTTCGTCTCTGGTTAGATAAGGATCATCACCCGTCAACCTCTTTCGTGTAGATGCAGTAACGAAATCTTCGTCTTTTTCATGAACCTGGAAAAGAAAGTACCAAAACAAATTTTGTTGATACTGTTCAGAACTGATACAATGCAATAAACGCGAGATCAATGAAGACCTCCTAGATCAGGGCATTCTTTCCATTAATGGAAGGTCACGGGGAAAATCTTAACCCTGGAATCCCAAAACCCTATCCAGACTACAAGAAAAAGTGGCTGTAATAACTAATAAAAAAGACCAAATGTTGAACTTACTTGAACATAATTATTGATATGGCCATCTTTGTTGGGAGAGGTAACCAACTCATTGCTGTTGACTAACCATTCACCATCAACAACATACTTGTACTCATAACGTCCTTCCTGTTGAAGCAATACTTATGAATGTACTATGTCTATAAAAAGTTCACATCATTTTCTAGAAGTTGGATCAGTAAATGCAATCTCTAGAGTCTAGAATCCCTCCATCCTTTTTGTTAGAATTGATTGCTTCTTGACAGAACCACACTTCCTAGAGAGACCAACTGGCTTGAATGGAGAAATATCCTATCCGTGTTTAGTCTTTAACAAAGGCGCATTTGAGATTTATATATGGTACTCTGAGTGCTATGCATGGCATTGTATTATAAACCAGGTTGTGAACTGGTTAGTAGCATAAACATGATCCAAAATGCTGCCTCAACAGTTCTTCATATAATTGCTCTTAAGTGAGGTAAGCTTGATACAATATGCGGGAAGAAGAAAAGCATACCAACAATTCTCGCTTGAGAAGCCACAATCCTTGCTCCTCATCAAAGTGTAGAGGCATTCTCTGAAAATGAATCAAGGAATAAAGAAATAAGAAATTTAAATTGCTCAAGAGATGATCTGAAATGCAATTTATCAGTTGATGAAGTCATTCATAGATGATTTTGTACGGTTTAGTGAATAATGTTCACTTCTCATAATTTTGGGTCTTCCAATTAGCATTCCAAGTTTTATTTTGAAGTTTCTGGTTTCTCATTCTTACTGCTACATAGAAAAATAATTACCTGGCCCCATCCAATATCAAGTCCAGAAACTTCGACCGTAGAGCAGTTGCCATCTTTCCAAGTTAAAGTAACAAGTTTCTTTCTGAGGCCCATCAGCTTCAAACAGGAAAGAAAATCTATATTTAGCATGATATTATAAGCACCGAAGCATTCGTCTCCTAAGATATAAGCATGCGAATAAAGAGAAACCATACTCTGGGTCCTAGATGCACCTATTCTCTGTTAGTATGATGCAGAAAATTACTCACTATGTCAGCAGTTGCACTTTTAATGGCATCCAACTTCGGGAAACATGATCGTTTACTCTGAAAAAAAATGGAAAAAAAAGTAATTAGCTTCTTCAAAGATGGTAACAGGTGACCTACCTCCTTTGTATCTTTCCCATGAGTCTAATAAATGTTCAATTTCCAGTGAAGGATACGAAAACGAATAAATATATGAATGTAATGCCATCAGGACAACGGACAGTAGCTCAAAGTCTACACTATAAATAATCTGTCATTTAATATGCTTGAGCTTAAGATGCCACTCCCACATAACCAATGACCTACCTAAACCAGCAAACTTTAACAATTGAGATTGAGGTTCTTGACAATGTTCTACAATAATGTGACTTGCATTGCTGAATTAATCTTTAACAAAAATGCTGCATATGAATTCACAATTTCATCAACCAGACACCAAACACAAAGTCAATAGTCACAACTTCATGCCCACGCTTATGGGATCTTAACAAGCATGGACTATTCTTAGTGGCCTAGAGAAATCCTGATCATAAATACAACCTTCAACGGCAACAAAGACATATTACCAGAAGTAAATCATGAGCTTCCTTGAGTTTATATCCCTGAACCCAGTACATGTATGCCATCTGTGATTGAAAAAATACATGGTCAATTCTTAAAGAAGATTCATCTACTACATCTGCAAAGTGTGAGCTTTTCATTAATGTTTTGATTAAATGATGGAGATCAAAGACAAAAGTAGAATGTTGAGCATAGAAACATAACATGGGAAAAACTTAGCATACACACCACAGTAGCGGGAGCTCTTCCAAGACCAGCAGTACAATGGACATATGTCACACCACCATTCCTGTTTATGGCCTTGTACAATTTACTAACGACAGCAGGAAGCCGTATACGCAAATCAAATGCATCAAAGTCCCTGAGACATCATATGTTAGCAGCTGTTACAAGTGAAAATTCTTCAATATAGCTCAATAGAGCTGCAAATTGAGCCGAGTGTATGTAATTTTTTTGGTTCTCTTCCTACAGAACTTAAAACAATTTGGCAGGAATTTATCCACATCAGTAGAGATACCTTTCTAGAGAATTAACAGCTGATTTGTTGCTCAATATTTATCACTTGAGTGTAAGAAGTGGAACACACAAAGCAAACTGACTGAGATACCGATAACAATACATCAGTTACTATCTTGAACACACTATTTTCATTTCCAGATAAATTCAAGTTTTCAATGTAGTCTATTTTACTCTTTCATTCTTTTCACCTAGTCAAGTGGCTTAGATGCAATTAGCAGTTTAAACCTTTTATCCCCACTTCTATGCTAATATGTCAAAGAGTATGGTTAAGCACGCCTAACCTTATCTCTGCTCGTAAATGTTGAATATCAACACACGTCTTGGCATAGTCTCTAATGGCACTAATATCTACCCCAAAATATCTGGAAATATTAGTAATGGAATTACAGGAATATTCAGTTGTGAGGACCTTTTGGCCACAATTTTGCACGTTGATTATACAGCTAACGAACTGTGACCGTACACTGTGACCGTACAGGAGATAAAATTTGCTTTATTCAAAATACTAACTACAGCGATGTTCTGAGACAAAGTCATCAAGGATACTCCAAATCTGGATCCTGCTGCAAACAAAATATAGTTTTCACACCAATTTTTTGAAGCTTGTCAACATCTTCAGGAGTCTTGGAGACAAAAACATCATAAAAGAGAAAGTTATAATCTATACAGGAGGGGAATAATTCCATATTGAATAATTCAAAAAGGAGAATCACCTGTAGGCACGATCCAACAATCAAGTCTGGACGAATGAAGTTATAGTTCATTCCCAATTCGTGCCTGTAGGTCAAAACTGTACCATAGCATGTTAGAATAAGGTCACAGAACTTCTTCAGATGAAAGAAGAAAAATGTTAGAATAAGGTCATAGAAACTCTTGAGATGAAAGAATTTAATTTAACTATGTCTGAGCAGAAACACCAAAAACCTATATAAGTAAAACACTAAAACTAAATTCAAATATGAGAATAAATACAAACACAAGTTCATCTGATAACCATGCACTTGTACAGCATTATATTTACTCCGAAAATTATGCAATAGTTGCAAGACCTTCTCCATACATGCAGCGGAAATATCCAGTTCCAAAAGCTTAAAATAGAACCATAATCCATGAAACTTACCAGCACCCATAGCTTCTGTCATGTTATGGCTATACACTTCAGATTTCTCCTTCTCCTCTTTAACATTAGAACCACTGGTCTCAGTACTGGCTTTGGAACCAGAAACTGCCTATGAGCAAGAATACATTATAATACATTATAATAATCTCTCAGAAAAGATTATGTAGTAAGGAAACCACTTCAACGTGAAACAGATTTTCATTAACAAAAGTTGAAATCTGTTTCGACACCTGCATGTACCCTAAATATCATTATTTTTGACATTGGCAAGACATTCAAGGGCTATACAAGCTTTGTTTCGCTCGTGATGCTTCATAATGTTTTTTGGCTCATTGAACACCCAGAAAACATAAGAATTTGCAGTAGAACTTTATAAAGAAACCCTTTGGTTTATATCATAAACACTATAAAACAGCATACTCAGTTAGTTTCTTTATCTGCCTTAGATGGAATCTGAACATTAGGCTCGTTAACTGCTCAAACTTATCACTCGTATTCAATCATTCAAATTGTAAAAAAATCATCCAAAAAGCGATGAAAAGGTAAGGAGAGGGTTAGAGTGAAATGGGATTCATACGGTAAGCTAAATGAAACTAGAAAGCAACTTTCAAAAAGAGAAAACACTTTTTAAGTGGAAAAGAAAATATGACCTAGCTTCTCAGATGAGAAAGATTCAAACATAAGACAAATTTCATATTCTTATCCCCTTTAAAGCAAAGAACATTCAAGGAAACAAAGATCATAAGAAAAGGTATCTAATGATACCAGTACTTTTTGTAAGCACAGTATCGAGTAAAAGCTACACAGGCAATGAGAAGAAGGGTGTCCTAGATTAAGAGAATAAAACCATGTAATGGAAATTGAAACAAGTTTGTAAGCTCCAGAAAGATCAAAAACCGAAGGATTCTTTGAAAATACCTTGACAGACACACTCTGACAGATATCACCGGAATTCATTATTCCCTGCATCACCAAATCGTCGGTCAGATTCGATTCAAATTCTTCCAAACAAACGAAAAAACACGCATCCATCTACAGGAATGAGAATACCAACCACCATATTGACATTAACAGGGGCTATACAAAGCTTCCTCTGTTGACTTTTGAAGCCCTGTAATGGCATGGTAGAGGATCTGCATTTCCCAAAAAAAACCAATAATTGATTAAAACAACTACATGGGCCTATCAAAGATAGAGTCTTTAACGCACCTTGGAAGATAATGGAGGCAATTCATCTGAAGAAATGGAAAAAAAGGAACAAAAATCTACAGAGAAAGAACAAGATAGTGAAGAGTTCGTGATTGATATTTTTGTTCATAAGACCACTGCATATATGATCCGTCAGTGCTGTACCTGTACGTGTCCTTTATTTAATATAGTTTCGTAAAGGGGATCGTCTTTTGAGAGATTCTCCGAAATGCCATTCCGATATTTCTCCAGTTGCTAACAGTTGAGACACGGGAATGTCGGATCCGACGACATCAACTCCCAGTCGTATTGAACGGGTCGGACCCAGTGTTCGAAGTTGGATACGCTGCTTTTTGTTTCCTTTTTGATAGATGGCAATACATTGGGCCGGGCGGAACCCGGGTAAGGGAATATCGGATCTGACATCAACTCAGGGTCATATTGAACGGGTCGGACCCAGTGTTCTAACTTCTAACTTGGATACTTTGCTTTTTGTTTTGTTCCTTTGCTAATAATGTTAGTGTATGGAGTTTCTATTTTTTTAATTACTTAAATTATTCCCAATTGCACGGATTAATAATCATTGCTTTTGGTTAAGAACAAAGTTGGTCAAACTTGATCTAAAGTTATATTTATGTAACCATCACTCTCTCTCCATCCGAAAAAAGAGTAACTATTATTATTAAATAAAAAATATTTAAAATTATTTTTTGTTATTTATAACGTTACTAATTATTAATAATCATTAATTATCAATCACATAATTTTTTAAGGATTATAAATTATAGTTAAAATTTATTATCAAAATTAAATATCAATCTCCTCACACAATTTAAAACAAATAAATAAGACATGTGAAATTATTATTTGTTGATCAATTTAATAGCTCCTTTTAATATTTGTGATTTGTATTGTGGTTATTGAATGAAGTTAATTATATGATTATATCCTCTTAAAGCAAATTTTCTTATTTTTATTGTTTTTCTTTAATAGATAAAATTAAATATTCTATTGCATCTTTTTGTTAAGTGATAGATCAAATGCTTGATGAGAGAAAATAAGTGAAAGTTTGATAAAACACAAATTCATAATGTTATTTTCTTCCCTCTATTGAACTTATAAGAAAGTAAATATATTTAAAATAAAATAACAAAGATGATATAAAATAAACACAAATCAATTAACATATAAAAATACAAAATTTTAGGTTTTTAAAAATTCAAATCAAGAGTAAAATTTGTAAGAGCCTAAAATCTAGGTCAAGTTTTCGTAATGATTAAATAAAGATTACAAAACTTACGTCCAACCATTAAAATGGATACACAACTCCAATAACATTAATATGTAGTGGGTTAAAAGTGTATTTTGAAATTCAACATTTATAACATGATACATAACAGGCCTTAATATTTGAAGCATTCAAATTAAGCCTCATCTTTCAAAACATTTAAAATAGATCCTACGTGATGAAAATTTTATCAGAATTAACTTTTCATCAATTAAATATTATGTTAATACTGAAGTATCATTATTTTTTAAAATAAAAAGTATGTCTTACAAGTCACAGCCACATAACAAGTGATACTACTCTTTGAAACGTATAACAGTAGATAATATTATCACTTGATAAGTGAAATTCACCGTGTGAAATATATAATAATGAGTCTCATTATCAATTTATCACGTGACTTTAGGATTCACTTTCTAATTAATTTTAAAAAAGCTAATTATGTAGCTTAAAAATACATATTTAATCAAACTCTTTGAAATTTGAAACTCAAGCTTAGATTAGGAATCTCAGGCCGAGTCAAAATTTAGGTCAAATTAAAACTCGACCATAGTTTGAGCCCAACACAAACCATTACTACCGCTATATTTTTTGTGCTTTCTCTTCTTCTCTTTGAGAGGCTAAAATCTTAATATTCAGACAGAACATGGACTAAACCATTATAACTTCTATTAACAATTGGCCCATTCACCGGACAGCTACTTATTACGACGGTCATGTACATAGAATGTGTTTGTTGTTAATTTCTAACGAAAATTTAATATTATGTCTATTCTAATATATATATATATATTTATTTATTTATTTATTATCACATTATATTTTAATTTTTTAAAATAGTATTACTAGTACCTACATTTTAAAATTTTTAGAAATAAATCAAATAAATCTATCTCTAAAATTTTTTTAATTAAAAGTATAAAACGTCTTTTTTTAATTGAGTTCGGATCTAAGTTCCCAAGTCCACCCCTACTCGAGGCCCAATTCTTCTAAACAAAACTATGGCCTCATTTAGTAAATTACCAATCAGTCATTTTTTCAGCTGATTTGTGTTTTCAGCTGTTTGACACTCTTCAAACAACGACTCAAAGGTATTTGGTCAATAGGTAATTCATTGGCTGATTTAAAACAAACAGCCAAAAATGAAAAATTCTAGGATAGGAGCGTTTTTTACCAACAACCAAAATTTTAAACATAAAAAACCGATTGTGCCCTTTAAATTCTTCTATAATTGTTTTATGCAATAATAGATTAGAAATGAAGCCAAATTCTGCAAAGGATTTGTGTCGTTTTCCAAAGCAATTTCTCATAGATGATGAAACAGTACAAGTAAACATGACTCTTTAAATAACTTAAAATGAAGGTCATGTAAAAACCAAAATAAAGAGAAATACAGTAATCCTATTTCAAACAGTAGTACAAATATACACGGACATTAATTCCTTATCTAAACTTGATTTACCATATTCAAATAATTGAATTTGGGTAGAATATTTTCTCATCATCATATTTCTGAAAGACTTTAGTTAAAATGTTCATCTCTTCAATAACTATCTGTAATTTATCAAAGTAACTCATGTAAGATATTTTTTAAAGTCATGCCTTCATAAATCATTTTACACATAAACAGTTAATTTTACCAAATATCTTTAATAAATAGCTGATATCATCCGTTGATCAAATCAACTGATATAATCCGCTATTAGTTAACTACTGATAGAATCAGTTAAGAGCTAATGCAATCCGCTGATTGTTAAACAAGGCCTATGTCATTTTCTTGAAAAAGTTGAACTTTAAATTGATTTGGACCTAGTTTAGCCTATGAGTTGGCCCATTAAAAACACCTAAATTTAAGCCAATGAATTAGCCTATTCTCAATCTCTATTTATTTTGGTTCTTAGTATTTGAATTGTCAATTTATCTCACATGACATCACTGTTAAATAATTTGGATTTATTAAATACTAGCGTGATTTTAAAATGTTAATTAAACTCGTAATTTTTACCTTAACGTTATACAAATTGTCTACATAAGCTCTTACCTTTATATTTATTACCACTTTTGTACCCTATTTAATATACAATAAGTATTAAATTTTAGAAATGGTTAATATATATATATTTATTTATTTATTTATATTTATATCAGCTATTAGTAAAATATACAATAAACTGATAAATAAGCAACAAAGAAATTGGATTGTTTTTATACGTATTTCAGGCGTTATTAAATCAGCCATGCGTAATTTTCAATATGATTTATAATCTTCAGTATGCATAAACTTCTACAAATTAAAGATACGTAGATATTTATGACTTTCAATATGAACAATAATAAAATATTAGGTAAAAGACATTGGTGTAGTTTCAAATACACACGTAATATGAACATCAAACATAAATTAATCAAATGTTACTAGTATGGTAATCTAACTCAATTCTTAAAATAACTCGAACAAGTTAAATTTGATTTAAATTAATAATTTAAGATAATTATAATAAATTATTAATTTGACCTGTATTTAATTAGTTTGATATAAGCATAAGAGTTGGATTAAATTTAATTAGTTTATGTTTGAAGTTTATACTGTATATATTTTATAATTATTTTTTAATTATAAAACCTTAAAGAAGAAGTTTTTTTTTAACAGAAAATTAGAAGATTTTTTCAATAAATTTAAAGATTATCGAATTTTTTTAAGATTTATTAAATTATAAAGAATATTTGTGTCTTTTGCCTTAAAGTATTATATGCATATATGTATTATTCAATCGTACATTTTTAAGCTTATGATTTTTCAAATGGTTGAATAATTAATAAACTTAACAGCTAATTTCATTAGATAATTATCCTAATTTTTTAAGTTAGTGGGGGACATATTCAAGTTGTCAACGCTCATTAGGACTTTTTTTAATTACGTATAAGCAATATCTTTTTCCTTTACACCTATCGAAGATAACCCTTCTACGTCATTAAATCAAACTATTGATAATCAAAGTTCAACTAATCTTTTGGGTCATGACTGGATCAGATTAAAATTGGTTGAATTTGAACTAAGGATGTGAACAAGAATTGTTTATTAGTGAACGTACTTGCTTTATAGGAATGGCAAGTCTTATCCGGTTCGATTCAGTCTAACTTGAAGCCAAAAAATCCGGTTCGGGTTGATCAAGCTTTGGATAGAGCTTAAATTGTTTTTTCAATTTCAGACTTCAGGTCGAATTTGAACATGTACTACTCAGCCAAACTCGACTCAAAGTTAAATTTTTTTAATAAAAATGATGTATATTTAATTGGGCTTGGTCCTAATCCACTCGGATTTTGGTCGCTCAAGCTCAATTGAGTTCGAATTTTGACCAATAACTTAGGGCTCGATTGACTTCAGGCTAGGCCCAAGCCCAACTATAAAATTTCAAACTGAGTCTGGCTTATTGCCACCCTAATACTTTAAGAAAGCATCCCACTAATCTTTATTGCTTTTCTTCTTTTGGGAAAGTTTAAAAAGAAACAATGCGTGTATCCCTTTTTGTTTTAGTTGTGATTTTTAGGGATAAAGGCAGGGATTTTACTCATTTTTAAATATTTTATATTTTAATATTATTTTAAAAAGTTCTCATTTTAAACCCAAACATCTTTAATTTTTATGTCAAATTCTTTTTGTATGTATCAATTTAATAAAGATGATAAAGTTTTGACATTATTAAATTGTTAGAGATTCGTGAGGAGTCAAAATCAAAAAAATTAATGTATAACACAACAACAACAACAATACCCAGTATAGAATTTGCTGAAAAAAACTGCAGTTATCTTTAATTTTTATAATGAAATATAAAATTAAACTCTTAAACCTAGTATTGTATAATAAATAATCCTCATTAGATAAAGTAATTATATGTTTTCTTAATTTAGTAATAAAAAATACTTGAAAATTTTTTCTATTTTTTTTACAAAATATGTCAATAAAGTTAGGGTAGGTGTATTATGATGGCATTATGTTGAATTGACAATCAAGAAGCTTTGAGTGCTTCTCTTGGCAATTTCCAATGACATTACATCATATCATCTATTAATAAATAATCATACTTAAAGCAATCCTTTTTTTGGATAAGTATAATATGCCAACAAGAAAACATGCATTTATTAGAGTAGACGTTCGACTGCTTGAATTGATATACAAACCCACCACTAGTAAATGACACTTGGTCTTTGCTTTATCAATGGGAAAGTTCCTGTGGCTAGCATTGGCATAGGCATAGGGTGGATTTGGGTCCACCTTAAATTAATGCTTTAAAAAATTAAATGGATAAAAAATTCAAAATTTAAAGATTTAATAGTATTAAATCAAATTAAAGTTCGTATATAATAAATAAAAAATTAAAAATGAGTAAAGACAAAATATTTTATTAAAAATCAATATCTATTAATATATAATTAATAAATAATAATTCTCTTTTAACTACGAAGAATCAAAAGCAATAAAATGTACATTTTGGTAAAAATATCTTTTTAAATGAAAATTAAATAATTTATTATAGTTTATGTAAATCTGGTTGTTTTATAAAAATCGATTGTTTTTAATAATAATATTTATTAAGATAAAATTAAAAAAAATTAGTCGATTTAAAATATTTAGATTGAATTGAACAAATCAATTAAACTTTTTAATTTTTAGTATAAAGTTTAAATTTAATTTAAAATATTATAATAAGTTTAATTCTAATTTAAAAGATTTTGAGTTACTCTTTTGAGATTTCAAAATTTTTACCCGATTTAAAAGAGTTAAATTAAAATTAAAATTCAATTTAAAGCTTAAAATTTTTAAAATTTTAAGAATAAGCTTTGCTTAAATTTTAATTAATTTGAATTTTTATATATTAATTTCGAATCATAACGAAAATGTCAACTCCTTTCTTTGTTCCTTTGATCGATTGGAAATCTATACACTCTAATGACGCAATCATAATCCAATTTTTATACGTTAATTGTAATGTACGAGGATAACAAAGCACGTAAGTACTAAACTTCTATCGTCATAGGATTTTAATCCGTAAATGGAATTTGAAGTCAAACTTGTGAAAAGTCTTGCAAACCTCAAATGACTAAACTTGATGCCTAAGCAATCTTCATCATCCATCTAAGCATATAAATTTATAATGGAATGTATTATTTAAAATTTATTCAAACTTAACATATTAAAACATAATTTAATAATTAACATTTTAAAATGTATATAAATTAGGTTTAGACCTCGTGTTTGTTGATGTGGTTAATAAATGAATATATACATAGTATTTACTATTTAGCAAATTTGTCACATTAACAAAAATAACATATGGCATGATTTAAACAAGTTTTAAAAAATTAGTTACAAAATAAAATTTTTTAAAAAATTGGCATTAAATTAAAAATTTCTTTAAAAACTAGGTAATGTTTAATTTATTATTCTCAATGATTAAAAGACCTAATCGGTTCAACCATAAAAATTTTGAACTCTCTAATTTTTCGGTTTGATTTTCAACTTTCCGATTCGATTTATTTTAATATCTCTTATTTAAAAAAACCGATCAATTTATTAATTAATTGTTCAATTTTTATTAATTAATGAGTTCTTATATACTAAAATAAATCAATTAATTTTTATTTAACAATCTTTATTTAATTAAAATTCAAATTTTTCAATAGTTAATAACAATCTCTTTCAATCTTATTTTAAAATTTTTACTTTATTCAATTTTTAACCAATTTTCTAACGGTCTAATACCAATTGAATATTTTAAACTTTAAATTTTTGATTTTATATGTTAATCTTTTAGAACGATTCCCAAAACGTCGGTTGTTATCGTGAAAATTTAAACAAATCGGGAGGTTTCTCCTTAGAATCTAGTGTTCGGTGGCCGGAGTTGAGTTGTCTCAATCAAAACAACGATACAGCTAATGAATCGTGCATTGAATTAAATAATGAATCCCGTTGCGGTCAGTTTAATTGATTGATTTGGACCAAACAATTGACCTTATGTTTGTTGCATATTTAATAATTTAGATTAATCTAATTGCTAAGGTTATCGAGACAGTACTTAATATATTTTTATGTTCCCGGAAATAGTTAATTGTCAAAACCCATGTGAGGATCCAAGTTAGCTGAGTTTTTCAAGGCTTTTGATTATGTATTAGTGTTTTAACCAAGGAAACGGTTTCCTGAGCCAGGACCTTCTGCTAAGTCATATAGATAAGATTAAACTTGATTAATTAGTATAATCATAATGGACAAACACTTTGATAAAGTTATTGTATTAGTTTTTTTAATGCTATTGGGACTCAAAACCAAGTCAAAGATTTGGAAGATGGGGAGAAGTAACTACTTACTGAGTAAGGATGACAATGGGTCGATATTTCAGTTTGAATTCAAGCTCTAATTCGATCGATCCGTTTAAAATGATGTTGTTTTACTTTTAAGTTTACATAA
>JAOQMM010000003.1:21395498-21415543 GCA_027563515.1 Erythroxylum platyclados | reverse complement strand
ATATTTCAGTTTGAATTCAAGCTCTAATTCGATCGATCCGTTTAAAATGATGTTGTTTTACTTTTAAGTTTACATAAGTTTAAAATTTAAATGATATCATTTTATTTTTTTCTCTAAAATAACGTCATTTTGAATGAAAAATTGAGTTGCTTGGATCATTATGATTAAGTTTTGACCCGATCTTGTTTTCAAAATTTTCTCTAAAATAACATCGTTTTGAACAAAGCATCAAGTTGCTTGGACTACTCGAGTTAAACCTTGAGTTTGTTTCCAAAATTGAGTTCAATCTAATTTATGGGAAGAAGTAAATAACTACTAAGTAAGGATGACAATAGATTGATAGTTTAGTTTGAATATAGGCTCTAATTCAATTGATTCATTCAAAACGACATCATTTAAAATTTTTCTTTAAAATATCATCATTTTAAATGAAATATCAAGTTGTTGAACGAAATATCAAGTTATTTGGATCATTCGGATTATACCTCAAGTCGGTCTTCAAATATAAGTTCAATCTAAAGTCTAGTTAAACAAAACCTAACTCATTAACTTTGAGTTAAACAGAATCGGAGCGTAGCTTCTCTTCCTACTATTAAGCGAGCTTTAGTTAATTGTTGATTAGTTCTTATTATTAATAATGAATAGGTTGGGCTAGATTTTTCAATTTTCAAATAAACTTTAAAATATCTAGATTGGATTCAAACTGAACCAAAAAAAACTTAAAGTTCGACAATGTTTAAAAAGATGTTTAGGTGTGTTAAGATCAAAATTTTTTAAATTTGAATTTGAATCTAACTTTACGTTCCTTAAGAATATTTTAGCATATGCTTTGCAGAAAGCACCAAATGTCGCCAGAGTGACAACTACCGACCAGTGACCAGATGTGCATGCCCGATTAGCCTTTACAATCTGCCCGGAATCGTTGGTTGGACTCTTGACGTATTATGTATGTGATTATTGTGTGTATGTTTAATTAATACCCACTTTTATGTACGTGATTATTCATTATTGTGTGTATATTTAATTAGTACCCACATGTTCGTGCCTTTTCGGTTTCAATTATATTTTTGAAATTTTTAAAATTTTAAAGTCTATAATTTATTTTTATAATATTTAAATTACTTAATATTAATTATTAGAAGATGAGTCTTAGAGTAACCGGTAAAATTATTCCTTTATAACCATAAAGTGATAAATTCAAGTCACGAAAATATCCTCTTTGTAAAAATATAAAAAAAAAACTGTGTGTATTATGATCCTCCCTAGACCGTAAAGTGAAAAATCTTGTGCATTAGATAGTTTGACTTTTTTACTTAATATTAATTACTAATAAAAATTATAATTATGAAATGAAAAACTTTAGATTGAAATTATAATTATATTGACAATGCTAATTAAACATATTTTTATATTTTAAGTTGAATCCACTTAATATATATTAAACATTCCGTGGATGATTTATCAAATTAATTATGTATTGGTTGAAATAACATAGTATTAATATCTAGGTTCTAGATAATAACACTTACTTTGTTTTAGTCATCCTTTATTATATTCTCACCAAACTTTTTTTTTTTAATCACCAAACCATAATTCTTTTTACTTTCATCTATAACCAATATTTTGTGGATGATTAATTATATTGGTTGATATCCTAAAAAATTGTAAAAAATAGTTAAAATTCAATTTATAAAAATGTTGATTTCCTTTCACATCAATCAGGGTATAATTAGAGATTTACATTCTTTAATTTATCAAAGATAATGTGAAATTAAAAATCGTATAAATATCAAGCTTGCTAATTACCAAATTTTTGTTAGGTTTATATCTTTTGCAATAATAATCAATGTTTTAAATATCGGATCGGAAGTTAAACCAGTAAAATAAGAGGTTTAAAGTTTAAAAAGTTCAGTGGGTATTAGACTACCATACAATTGATTAAAGATTGAATAAAATTGAATAATTTGAGGTCTTTACTCATTAAAAATTTTGAAGTTTAATTAAAAATATTAATTAATTAATTTTGATTTATAACAATTAAATAGTTTATGAAAACTAGATGATTAATTAATAAACTAATCGATTTTTAATAATAAAAATTATCGAAATAAATCAAATCGATATGTTAGCCAGTTCAAAGTTTTCACTATTAGACCTGTTCAATTTTTTAATGATTGAAAAAAATGAATGTTTTCTTCCAAATTTAAATTTAAATATATATATTATTTAACATTTTTGTTACCATTCCATCAGTTTATCGAATTTAAAAATTGCATCATCTTTATATTACAAAGTTTTAAATTGTGAGATTCATAACAAATAATAATAATAATAATGTATAGACATGTAATGACGTATGAATGTTCCAGGAAATCTCCCCGCTGTATAAGGCAAGAATTTTACCAATAACGGTCAAAAATGTACATCAGCCCATACGACCCCATTTCCTTTGTTTTTCCTTCCTTTTTTACGTTATCGGCCATAACATAAATTTAGGGTTTGATATTTTGATCAGCATTTAAATTTGACTGATTTAAAATAAATAAATCAAATTTAAATTAATCGATTTTTAAATCAAAATTATGTTGAAGAAATACAATTTTATTTGATTTAAATAAAATTAAAAATTTATATATTTTTTAATTTATACTAAATTGAAATTTATAAAATTGGAAGTTAATACAAGTAATTTTCATGCATAAATAAATTTAATTTTAAGTTTAAATCAGAATTGGCACTGTGGATTGTCGTGGGGAATAAGGTTTGGAAATGTTAGTAGCAAATAGGAAACTTCTTTCCCTGTCAATATGACGTGGTAATGAGACATGACAATGTCTTCGATAATGAAAGCAAGTTTGCTTTCTTTTTCACCAGATAATAGCCAATTTGACCCAAATAGTTATTTTAATTGTATTAATATTTTAATATAGTATGTGTTATTATTTTTATTAATTTTTGTTGTTAGTATTGTTAATAATTTAAGTTTTTACTACTCATTTCTATGTCATTGACATATATATATATATATATATAACTTTAAAGTATTTAAAGGATAAATTTAGTGTACAAGGCTTCTCACTTTGCAAGGATCGGATGAAGATCATCATTTTTTTGCATTTTATAAATAAATTGTTTTTATGATTCAAACCTAGAACCTTTTAGTCATAACATATTTTATAAAGAAATTATTTTCATGATTCAAGCTTGTTACTTTTTAGTCATAAAAGAATAATCTTACCGGTAGCTCTAAAATTTGCTTTTAAGTATTTGAGTTTAATTAATTTTAATTTTTTAACCCAATGTCTCTTTAAGTAAGTCATAATTACTTCTTTAAATTCTAATATATTAAGGAAATGTTAAAAAAACAATGCTTTATTAAACTTAAGCATTTTTATTATTACACAACTATATTTCAGTAGGAAACAAATTGTAAGATATTCGATAATATAGAGAATTAAGTTGAATTTATTGTAATTATACAATGGGAAAGCAATCATTGTTAAGATAAAATAGAATATTTCCTTTTATTATTAACTAATGATATAACATTAAACTTGAACTTGACTGTATATTTTTAAAATATAATAAAATTTTAATTAAATATATGAAATATATATTTAAATCGATCTTTTAATAAATATATTTATCCCTAAGTAGTTCTCACACCTTAAATCAATTTTAAGACAACATTTACTAAATAAACAATTGTTATAAACATTAACACAATGAACTGTTCCTATTATAAATATTATCAATCCGCACTAATAACTAATTTAAAAGATTATATTGTTAAGTATAGGAATAAAAGTTGGCTTAAGGTTTAGGTTTAGCCCGATTTGGCTTGAGTGCACTATATTATAAAATGATATCATTTTAATTTTAAATTTAATGAATAAATTGTATAAAATAAAATTTTTATCTTAAAATTAACTAAAATAATATTATTTTAAATAATTTAAACTTAATCACGTAACGCATCGGATTCATATCATATGCTTAGACTATCATTGACCTGCCCCAACCCGTAAACTACTCTCATTTTAAGAGAAATAGTGTTGGAGCCTTCAACACGCACAGGACGTCAAGGCAGGGTTGTCGCATGTGCCGTGAACTTTGGTTCCAAGTTGGAGGAAGGTTCGTTACCAATGCGATAAAGAAAAGAATAAGACATGAATAGAACGTAGTGATGTCGATGGGTTTGCTCATTCATTCCATAAATATGCTATCATAAAAAAGATTAAATTTATTTCAATTAAGTTATTCATTAAAATTAATAAATATTTATTTTAGATTTAGATACACTAAAACTCTGTGATTTGATTTTTTCATTTTAATTATTAAGTTTGTGTTATAAACTTGCATTACCTAATCAAGATCTATAGCGTTGTTTTTTTAAGGTGTTATTATTCTATTTTAATTCTTTATTATTACTTTATTCTTTTTTAAGTATTTAGTTATTTTATTACATCCTTTATATTTATTTGACTTTTTTTATTACTTACTGTCGTATTTGCATATGGCCTATTAGAAGCAGACTTTTAATTATGTAGGGATAAGGTCGCGTAATATCAAATTTCTCCAAACCTTATGTTTGAGCAAGATTCAACTTGGTGTTAATAATGATGATGATAATTATTACGTTTGAAAATTATCATTATTACAATATTATTTAATTATCTGATAAAAATATGAAATTCTCTTATAATTTAAGAAATGCTTTAAAAATTCTTCAATTATTAGACTTTTTTTTTGTTGTTTTCAATTTTTTAAAAATTTTTTTCTTAAACTTCAGTTAAAAGTATCAATAAAACACACAAGGATCAATTAAATATTGCTCCTATTACGATTCAATTCAACTCTTAAATTTCAATTAAACTAATTAAATTTTATTTTAAAAGTGATAATTTATTATAATTATTTTACATTGTTATTTAAATTGAATTTAATTAGATTCAAAAGATGAGCTCTGTTATCATGTTAGTGATATTTAATTAGTCTACATATGTTATTTATATTTTATTTATTTCTTCATTATTTTTAATTGAAATATAAGAAAAAGAGATTTTATAAAATTTAAAACATAGAAAGAATTTTTAAAAGAATTTTAAAGATTAGGAAAAGTTATATAATTGTTAAATAATAAATATTGTAATTGATAGTTTAAAAATATTGAAATTAAAATAGAAAAAAGAACATCCTTTAAATCAATGGATAAACTATGGAGGACCCCAGATGGAATAGGTCAATGAAAAAAGATAAGAAAGAGGAATGATCGAAACCTTCCACTCCAAGCTTTTGAAATTTCAATCCCCCTCCACGACGCCATCACCACTCGGAAGCTTCCAAACTTTTGTTGGTCAAGTCGTCGAATCGGACGCGGCCATTAATTGGACACATTGTTTTCTAATAATGACAATTAAAAGAAATAAAAAATCGATGTAGTTGAAATTTTCAAATTATAAGGGGAAGAGGACTCGTTTACTTAATTTTTTATTATTTATATCATGAAATTTTGTTATCACTATTTCTTAATTATATCCTTCTAGATGATCATATTTTAAAATCTTTTAAAATTATGAAAAGCTTATATATTACATTCAATTAGTCACCTAATTTTAAATTAATAATACATATATTTATTTATTTATCTTAGATATGTTCTTTGATGTTTAAATAATTCAAAATTATTATTATATATTTAATTAGTTTTTAATAATTTATTTTTTACTTCAAAATCTTAGATATGCTTATGTATACTTAAACGGGATAAATTAAAAAAGATAAATTTAAAATTATTATTATATCAAATTATTAACTAAATATTGCAAAAAATCCTCTATTAACTTAATTGATTGGTCAATCTTTTATTATAAATTGGAAACTTAATTTATCATGAGAAACTTTAGGTAACACTTACAAAATTAAAAGTTTAGGGTTTTTTTTTCTTTATCTTAAAAAGAAAGAAATTATTTAATGACAAAATACTAAAGCCGCCTAAAGGTCAAGCCCCCAAGCCCCAACTTTCCCTTTGGACCGTGGAAAGTCGAGCTTTGAATCCAAGTTGAATTAACGCATGAATGTGGAATACACACAAGGCAGGCATACCTTAGTTGACACTCTTAACTTATATTTCAAAACAATTCCAAGTGGGAAACAACCACTAATTTTAAATAACATTTCTTATTAACATAATTCATTATTTTAAGGATTATCGTGTTTTAAAAGTTATAAATAAAACTTTATTATTCTAACCGGTTTCTAAATTAAATTCAGTTGATCTTAATTTAAATCGAGTTAACTTATAAAAGAATAAAGATTTTTTATAATTTATTTATTACATTTATAAAATTCTAACTTAAGATTTCAATTAAGTGAAATTAGATCTCTTTTTTACCAACATGTTTTAATTCATTAAAAATATTATATTTTAATCTTTACGTTTTCTTGAATTCTTGTTTTAAAAGATATAGAAATTTTGGATATCTCCGGGCATAAATTTTTTTATTAAATGACAAAGCTTTTAAAATGATGTCTAATTTTATCACTCCATATGAGACCAGAGTCTTAAAAAAATATCCTATGACAATAACAACAACTAGTCAGGAAAGATCTAGAATTACATAGTCTTATTTCTTTATTGCTATCATTATCATCCAATTAAAATCTGGCTGAAATGTGAAATCTGGGTAATATATTCTTAACTTTAATTAATAAAAACTCACAAATATTTTTTAAAAACCAGTTAAGAAAATAATAATTTTATAAAAATGAAGTGAAGCCGTCCCCTGGTCCACTCACCTCAAGTGGTCCTCTATTCAACAACTTGATGATTAAAATAAATTACTATAATAAACATGAAAAGAAAAACGTGTCTGGGTGAGGAGAACTTCATGTGACTAGTTGATTTGCACAAATAAAATACTTACTTACTTTTATATTTTTTTTCAAATCCTTGCCACCACTAGATAATACCTTGTTTTTTTAATAATAAACTTTAATTTATAGTCTTACACTTTGATAATTTCCTGATTATTATATTTGAGTAAGTTTGGGTTGATATAAAAATAAGAACATTATAACTTATAATCCTAGTCAATGTTTATTAAAAGGAAGATGAATTAAATTTATTATTTATTATTTTATTTTAATTTTTGATTACATATGTAAACTTTTAAAAATTTAACAATTCAACTAAAACTTATTTTCATTAGAGTAACATTTAAAAAAGAATCATGTAATTATATTATCAAAATAAACTCATATAACAAATATATTATAATTATATATTCAAAAACTATGTAAATAAGATATTACTAATGTTTTAAAAACTGGATCAGAAGTTAAACCGGTAGGATAAAATGTTTAAGATTTAAAAGATTTAATCAGTATTAAATCATCATAAAATCGGTTAAAGATCGAATAAAGATGAAAATTTTAAATATGCTTAAAAGAGACTGATCTTATCTATAAAATAATTTGAAGTTTAATTAAAAAAGAAGATTGTTAAATAAAAGTTAATTGATTTATAAAAAATTATTATTTTAAGAAAATCAATTAATTAATTAATCAATTTTTAATAAAAAATTATTAAAATAATCAAACCGAAAAGTTAAAAATCGAAAAGAAATTTTTATTATTTAATAGTTTTTACGATTAAATCGGTTTGATTTTTTTCTTGTCCGAATATCAATCTTCACATACTCTATTAATTTGAATTATAAAAATTTTAAAGTTTGAATACTTAATTTAAAATTTTAAAAAATTTCACTTTACAATTCATTATTCTTTAATAGAAAGCAATTAAGACCTCAAATTCGGCCATAAATTCCAAAACCCTACCTTATAATTCCAATGTAACGCCCCCTGAATCATCCATCTAAATTCAAATTATACCTTAATATTTTTAAATTAAAAATAAAAAGAAAAAACACTTTCCTCATTGACCGACGCGACATCACCCTTCCTCTCTACACCGTCCACGTGTGAAAACTGAAAACACTCCCTCATTATCTCCGACTTGTCCCCCAGTGGAGGCGAGTGTTATCCACTCAATTTACCCGCGCGTGTTCGTAAAATCTAGAGAATCCCCTAGACTCTCCAGTCCTCTTCACATGTAAGAATCTAAATTCCTTACGAAGGTTAAGCTTAGCTCTCCACTAATCGCTATTTGTTTATATATATTATTCCAGGTAAGGTCTTCCTCTGCAACTACACACCCCAAAACGAGACCTCCCCTTTTTTTCTATAAAAACCACCGCTACAACCGCCGTCATCGACGCCGGTGTCTCTCTCTAGATTTTCGTCTCAGAAAACCCGCTAATTTTTGCACTAACGGAAAAGGAAGGAGAATAAAAGTTGAAGAAAATCACAGCTCATCCCAAAAACGTCGGTCTTTCTAAAGCCCGAGTAACATCGAAAACAGGGAACTTTTGAAAAAAAGAAGGGTAAAGAACGAAACTTTATCCGAATTGTCTAAAAGGGTTTGCTTTAATTTCCAAGAGAAGTAATGGGGCAAGTTGGTGTGATCGAGTTGTGATAGTGAGGTGGGTTGGTTGGTTAAGAGTCAATTATGGGGATTCCAGCGAATGGTGTCGCCGGTGGCGGAGGCAGTGGAAATGGTGCGGCGGGCGGGCGGAGTTGCTGTGATATGAGCATCAAGTGTTGGTGTAAGTGGAGGTGCGAGCAAAAGCATCAATACCATAGATTTCTGTCTCCATTTTCTTCGGGTTTTGTGTTCTTTTTAGGCTGTTTGGTTTTGTACGGATCGATTGGTATGTTCTATCTTTGGCTTGCGTTCAATAAGCCATATGTACGTGCTGGTACTGGTATGGACTTCAGCTCCTTCGGTTGTCAAGAGGACAATGAGGGTTCGTGGTCTGTTGGTGTCTTCTACGGAGATTCTCCTTTCTCTCTAAAACCAATTGAAGCTGTAAGTTCTTTTTTGATAATTTGTCTCCTTTCTCTGCCTTCCTCTGTCGAATTGATACTTTTTTGGTAAGCGTCAAGTCGGTCTTCCGAAATTCTTGTTCATTGGAAGACTAAACGAAGTTTTTCATTTTGTTTTCTGATGGAAACAAGGTAGTTTTCGATAATTTCTACACCAAAAAAAAAATCTTCTGTACATGTTATTGCTTTTTTAAAAATCACTTTAGGTTCGTACATAGTAATTACCGCTCTTGTATATCTGACTCTGACGTCCTTGTGTGATGGTATACTTTCTAAATACTGTTTTTTTTTTTCAGAACAATGATTGTTTTTGGACTCCATCTCTTTTGATATTTTTAATAGCTCTTTACTGGTTTCGCTCTGGATCAAAACTACTGCCTTGAGATTTCACAGTTTTCTGCAGAAATACTTGTTCATTTTATCACACTTGTTTGATCTTTGATCACCTTAATATGCAGATAATTGCCTGTTAAAAAAGAACAAAAGACAGTTTGTGAGTTGTGTTCTTTTATGTACTTAAGTTTGGTTTCCTTTTTTGTTTTTTGAGAAAATGTTAAGTTTGGTTTCTTTTTTGATAGATGAATGTATGGAAAAATGAGAGTTCAGCCTGGCCAGTGGCTAACCCAGTTATCACCTGCGCTTCAGTTTCTAATGCTGGTTTTCCTAGCAATTTTGTTGCCGATCCTTTCCTTTATGTTCAGGTAAATGTTTGTCCATTTTCTACTTTTTATAATCTAGAAGTTCTGTCTTTTTCATTGTTCATATTTGTGCTCGCTTGTTGATACAAAGTAATATAAAAATTTCCCCTCTATTTGTTTTGGATAAAATAATCACTTACTCAACATCGTCTTCTTGTACTCTGTGTCACCTCTGGTGTATATGCAACCTTGTTTTGGGACGAAAGTTGCCGGCACGGTTGTTACCGTTTCAACCATAGAAGGACTGCAGTTTGTATTTATTTTGGTTGGTTCTTAGGTTCTTGATCTTGATAAGGACCTAGTAGCTTTGAAGAATGGTGAAATTATGTGACCTGGTCATGCAAATTTTGAATTATGTGACCTGGTCATGCAAATTTTGAATTTGCTTGTTGGTGGTCCTGAGGAGCTAATAAATATAACAATAAGAAAATTGGACTTTTGGCCAGGTTGTTGACCTCTTCTTTTAATCTTTCTGTTTGAAAAGTTCAAATCCTTTATGAACTTGTGGTCTTTAGGGACCGGCTCCTTGGCCTTTTTTTGGTCCTATCAGTAGTGCTAGGATGCATAGTTTTTGGTTCCAGAGATGTTATTGTTAATAAGCTTTATTTTGTTATGAAAATGATCTTAATTTTGCTTATATTGACTCAATTCAGGGAGATACTCTGTTCTTATTTTATGAAACAAAGAACTCAATCACCATGCAAGGTGATATCGGAGTTGCAAAAAGTACTGATAAAGGAGCATCGTGGCAACAACTGGGCATTGCTCTGGACGAGGATTGGCATCTTTCTTATCCCTTCGTTTTTGAATACCTCGGCCAAGTAATGATATAATCCTTGTGCATGCAATCATCCTTTTATTCGTTTCGGCTACTTACTCTGCAGTGTTTGTGTCAGTATATACCAGTTATAAAGCTGATATCCATGGTTGCTAATGGTATCTCCTAAGATGAAACTAACTCGGATCATTTTAAGTGGGTGGTCAGAGGTTATTCGATACAATGTAGCATGAATGCCAAATATGGAACTACATAGTTTTAAAAGCTAAAACAGTTCAGATAGCCACCATGTTCATTTGATTTTTCTTTAGATGTGTGGTTTTGCAATGTTTGTATTAGGTTCTAACACTTTGTTACTTGAGGGCTGTACAAGTTCAGCCTAGTAGTAACAGTGGAGTTTGGTTTTATAAGCTTTTTCCATCTGTTTATTATTTACTCTGTCTTGCAGATATACATGATGCCCGAGAGCAGTCAGAAAGAGGATCTTCGTCTTTATCGAGCAGTAGATTTTCCAGTGCAGTGGACACTGGAGAAAATTATTATAAAGAAGCCCCTCATCGACTCCTTTATCGTTAATCATAGTGGCGAATATTGGCTTTTTGGTTCAGATCATAGTGGATTTGGAGCAAAAAAGAATGGACAACTGGAGATCTGGTATAGCAACTCACCCTTGGGTCCTTGGAAACCACATAAGAAGAACCCCATTCATAATGTTGATAAGAGCATGGGAGCAAGAAATGGGGGTCGACCATTTATGCATGGTGGAAATCTTTATCGTGTTGGCCAAGACTGCGGTGAGACATATGGACGAAGAGTTCGTGTCTTCAAAGTGGATGTTCTTACCAAAGATGATTATAAAGAAGTTGAAATTCCCTTGGGTTTTGAAGAGCCAAAGAAGGGACGAAATGCTTGGAACGGTGCTCGTTACCACCATCTTGATGTACAGCAGCTAAATTCTGGCGAGTGGATAGCGGTTATGGACGGAGACCGTGTCCCTTCAGGAGACCAAACACGTCGGTTTATCCTTGGCTGTGCTTCAATTGCAGCTGTTGCTGCAATCGTTTTATTATCCGGTGTGCTGCTTGGAGCTGTGAATTGTATCATTCCTCTCAACTGGTGTTCATATTATTCAGGCAAGAGAAGTGATATACCTTTTGTTTGGGAAAGATCAACAATTTTCTCTTCAAAGTTGAGACGATTTTGCAGCCGCTTAAACAGAGCGCCATTGTCTCTCCGAGGAAAAATAAAGCCAAGTACATGGGCAGGAAAACTGGTTTTGACTGTCTTGTTCATGGTTGGAATTGCATTAATGTGCTTAGGTGTCAAATATATCTACGGTGGCAGTGGTGCTGAAAAAGCTTACCCTATAAATGGTTACTACTCTCAGTTCACTTTATTGACAATGACTTACGATGCTCGCCTTTGGAATTTGAAGATGTACGTAAAGCATTATTCCAAGTGCTCCTCGGTCAAAGAGATTGTTGTTGTATGGAACAAAGGAATACCTCCCGAACCAGATGATCTGGACTCAAAAGTGCCAGTTAGGATCAGAGTAGAAGATCAGAACTCATTAAATAATCGGTTCAAAAAGGATCCGATGATTAATACTCGTGGTGTTCTTGAGCTGGATGATGACATTATGATGAGTTGTGATGACATAGAACGTGGTTTCAATGTGTGGCGTCAGCACCCGGATCGAATTGTTGGATTCTATCCCCGGCTCGTCTGGGGAAGTCCGTTGAAGTATCGGCCTGAAAAATTCGCACGGACTCACAAAGGTTACAACATGATTCTTACTGGAGCAGCTTTCATTGATGCGGAAGTAGCTTTTGAGAGGTATTGGAGTGAGGAAGCTAAGGCAGGTAGACAACTGGTGGACAAAATTTTCAACTGTGAGGATGTACTGCTAAACTATTTATACGCAAATGGTAGCTCATCCAAGACTGTTGAATATGTGAGACCGGCATGGACCATAGACACATCGAAACTTTCAGGTGTTGCAATTAGCAGGAACACACAAGATCACTACAGGATAAGAAGTAATTGCCTCGAGAGATTCTCCAAGATGTACGGAAGTTTGGCTGGTCGAAAATGGAAGTTCGGAGGGCGAAAAGATGGCTGGGACTTATAGTACAAGGTTATCAATCTCTCATTCTTCTCTCGACCTGTTCCGTAAATTCTTCTCTCCCATCTCTATAGGTTTCCTACACCCCCTTTTGGAGATTTTTGTGGTTGTGGGGTGTGTACTTTTTGATAGTTTGCAAGATGTACATTGAGCTTTAGTAATCTTTCTGAGTTGTTCCAACATGTATATTATTGGTACATTTGAGTTTGGCTTCTTCTTGTTGACTGGATTCATGTTATTGAGTTACAAGGATTTTACAGAAAGATGATTCCATTACGGTGGGAAGGGAAACACTGGATTCATTATTTTTTCCGACCACGTTATGTTCTTGTCAAGTTTCATGTATAGTCTAAATCTCTATCACGCATTATAGATTCATCCATGTTTTTTGGACAAACTATTGAGTTGGAATGTTTCTGTAGAGGAAGAACATACTCTTTGGACCACTTAGGACAACAACTTTACAGGCATGCTTTTCTTCCTGTCTTCATCAAAAAACAAGACTATTGGTACTTAAGATCCATTCTCTTTTCACGTTCTGATTGTAGTCCTCGGTCTTCTATCGACCTGACAAATTAGTTCCTATCCTAAATACATCTTTTGGGTTTGGTCAAGTATACTAAGTTAGTCAGGTCAGGTTTAACTTAACTCGAAGTTAACTTAACCTGAAGTTAACAATAAATTAAGTTCGATTACACTAAGGTTTGGTATTCCTTTAAAGAAATTCAAGATTGAAGTTGTAATAAAAAAATCGAATTAGTTCGATGAGTTTAATGGTAAAAATTTTGAATCAGCTAATTTTTTTGTTCGGTTTTTAACTTTTTAATTCGATTTATGTTAATAACTTTTGTCGTTAAAAATCAATTAATGTATTAATTAATTGGTACATTTTTGTAAACTAATCGATTTTTATAAATTAAAATAATTAAATAAATTTTTATTTAATAGACTATCTTTTCAACTCAACTTTATGTTAATCTTCAATTTGTTTTCGATCTTTAATCGATTTTATGATAATCAAATATCAATTGAATTTTTTAAATCTTAAACTTATTGTTTTATAAGTTTAACTTTTAGAGTTTTTAAAACATTAGTTTAAAGTTTTTTGTTTTGAGCTTGGGATTCGGATTTTAGGGATTTGATTCGACTCGACTCGTTACTATTAATAATGCATGCCAAGTTAAAATAAATCTTCCTTCGTGACTTTTGATATAAATTGGAATTATGCTCTAAACTGCTCTTTACAAATTATGAAGACGTGATGATATGGATGAATTATACTACTCAGTACTGTTATATTAAACAAAAATTAGTATTAAAATGAGTTGTATTGTATCGAATATTAATATTAGATTATGTGGCGAAATCTTAATTTGTATGGACCGATACAAAGATAAAATTTAAAATAATAAATAGTATCAAACCAAAATTGTAAATTAAAAATGTTTAACTAAAAATTTAAAAATATTTTAATTAAAAATAAAAATTTATTTATAGTAAAGAAAATTATTAAAATTTAATATTATATATAATTAAGAAATTATTTGATAATTTAAAAAAATTCAAAACAATGTGTCACGTGACAAGTCAACGTACCCGGTGCATAAGAAAATTAGTTACATCTTCCGAGCTTAGCCTAATTTGCTTTGTTGATATCGACCAATAATCCATAAACAGTCCATTGAACCAACCAGAACCAATCTTCTTTTAATATTTTCTGACCATATTATTTTAAAAATGATTATTACCTGTTATTATCACCAGTTCATGTAGCTTGGAAGTTGGACCTTTACCAAAAGCCGGCCTGCGTGACTATATATAAATTGCTTGACGATCAGTTAAATAAATAACTCTATTATGCGATATTATCAAAGTTGATATTATTATATTCTTCTTTTTCATGGTATTTCCAACTTGAACTGAAAATGATCGACTCCAGAATTTATTAGTTTTCATCTGACTTAGACTTGGTTGTTATGGGAAAATATACAGTTAAGCACTTCTACAGTTCATGTTTATAACGGTTTTATATATAAAAAAACAGATAACAAATTCTAAAATGTCCAGTATTTTGAGATATTTTAAATTCCCTATCAAAGCTTTTAAATTTTTCGACCAACTTTTATAACCTTAACGATTGATTAAAAAATCTAACCATTTTAACCAATTTAACCGTTAAAATTTTGAATCGATTAACTTTTTGATTCGGTTTACTATATAAATTTTTGAATCGATTAACTTTTTGATTTTGTTGTTAAAAATTAATAAATTTATTAATTAAATCAGTCAATTATTGTAAATTAATAAGTTCTTTTAAACTAAAATAAATCAATTACTTTTGATGTAATAATTTCTTTTTGCAATTAAACTTTAAATTATAAAACAATTTTTTTAATTATATTTCAAATTATTTAATTTTATTCAATCTTTAGTCAGTTTTATGATGATCCTAATATCAACTGAAATTTTTAAACCTCCTGTCTTGCTTGTTTAGCTTAGTTTAAAATGCTAGTCCTGTTAATACTTTACTAATTTGATTAAGATAATCTTTTTTTTATGTAAAGTTTACGTAGAAAATTAATTGTTAACTAATCATCTATATATATGTTACATATATGTAGACAGTTACATGTCATAGATAAAAAAGATTGTATTAGTTAAATTAACAAATTATTAATAGAAATAACGGTTTGTACTAAATTGTTAAAGTTATAAAAGGTTGATACTTAATTGAAAATTCTAAAAATTTAGGCATTAAGTTGAAAAAATTGGAAACTTTAAAATAGTACTTATATATTATAACGCAAGAAATTCAATAAAATTTGTAGTAAGAGAAATAAGGAGAAGAGCAAATGAATAATTTTTAACAATGGGGAAAAAGAAGAATAGTTGCTATTTTGCAGGTGATTAATTTTTTGAAGTTAAAAATTTTGTGATTTAATTAATTTTAAAGATATTTTCTAATTTTTAAAATTGATTAAACATTCTTTGTAATTTTTAATTTTCAAAAAAAAAATCTTTATCTTAAACATTTGTTAATAAATAATCGAAAAATAGATATGACTTGAACAAATGTGGACTAATTAAATACTGTTGATATAGTGATCCAACTTGATTCTTAAATTTAAATCGTACTACTTAAATTCGATCTAATTAATTATTTTACATTATTAGTTTGTGTTAAGTTTAATTAATTCAAGCTTAAAAATATGTTAAATCGTCCTATTAGCAAATTTGATTATTTCACATGTTGATCATGTTACACATATTTTTGTCGTTTTCTAAGAGAAGTATAAGAGGCGAGATTAAATTACAACTTTTAATAATTTTAATGATTATATTTTAAAAAATTAGTTAAATTACACAAAAGTTCTATCTTTTTTATTATAGATTTTTAGTTATACATACATACTATTTTATAATTTATATATTCTAAATAAAAATTTTCACAAATGTTTGATATATATAATTATTTAAAGATAGAGAACGAATTAGATAACCAAAATGAATGAAAAATGTGAACATGAACAAGAATGAAAATTTGAGGTAAGTGAATGTATTGTAACCTAACCATCATTCAATTCCATATGTCATTGTTCTTCTCCTCTTCTTCAATTCCCACAATATACCTCAATTATCCCAAACGAATTTCACTTCTTTAAGCATTCTAGGGTTTTGAATTTCTACTTTTTTGGCATCACCAATTCTAAAAGCTGATCACATTCAAATTATAATATATACTATACACATTTGCCTATATATAGTTATTAGTCCTTTGGAGAATCTTATTCAACTTTTCTTTATCAGTCAATTTAAAGGTTCAAACTTTCCCTCTGATTCTGATCCAGTGGCTTCTCTTTTGACTTGGAAACTCTATTCCCAAGATTCCCAGAGAGGGAAAGTATGTTTTTTTTAATAATTTATTTCCTCTATCTCTAATGTGGGTATTCTTGCTATCTGTTATTCTCGTTATGCCATATTGATAATTTGGTTGGACATAGAACAGAGGAAGAGAAAAAGACATGTTGGCAATGGAGAAGGATTTTGATTCGAAGCTAAGGATTGAAAGCAGCGATTCTCCTTCTTCATCATCGTCTTCCACATCTTCTAATAATGAGAATGTATTGAGATCTAAGAGCTTTGCTTTTAGAGCTCCACAGGAGAATTTTTCTATTCAGGATTTTGAGCTCGGCAAGATCTATGGTGTTGGTTCTTATTCAAAGGTTTGGTGTTTTAATGCCTTATTTGTTTTTTTACAAATGTGGGGTTCCTTGTTTTGGCCTTTTTTTTAAAAAATCGAATTAGATTGGTGGGTTTTGTTTCTTTTGTCATGGGAATGATTAAATGTCGTGCTGTGGTTATCATTTGATACCAACTTATAAAGCTTATATCTTTTCAAATGCTTAAACTTGCATTAAGTGATTTGTGATTACGACAATACATTGAATGTTTTGATCTTTGTCTTTCCATGCGGGAGAATTTATTTCTACGCAGACCATATGGGAACTGTAATATGGTTTGGTTCAGAGGGGAATTTTGTATGAGGGGAGCATCGTGATATGAGCTTCAGACCATAAGAATCTAAGCCTAATCGCAGATGAAGTGATTAAACTCTTGTATGATAAATGAAGAAGCTGATGCTGAATTGGAAATTAGAACTTGATTTTTAAGGACAATCGAGGTCTGGGTTGTTGGGAAACAAGTGGAATATCATTCTTCTGCTTTGATGTTCTCGGTGTGCGGATATTACTTCACCCATGTTTCTTTGCTCAAGATAATGGAGCTTTGAGATTGGTTTTGCTTGTTACTTTCTCTGAAAATCGTATTCATGACATTTTCAGGTAGTGAGAGCAAAGAAGAAGGATACAGGAGGTGTATTTGCCATGAAGATCATGGACAAGAAGTTCATCACCAAAGAAAATAAAACTGCTTATGTGAAGTTGGAGCGCATTGTGCTTGATCAGTTGGATCATCCTGGAGTTGTGCGGCTATATTTTACTTTTCAAGATTCTTTATCCTTATGTGGGTTGCTTGAAGCCGTGTATCTCATTTTTCTGTTCTTTATATCTCTTTTGCTTTACTAATTTTCTTCAAGAGGAAAAGATGAGCCTTATGATGTTGGTTTCTTTGTGGAAATCTGTAGATATGGCACTTGAATCCTGTGAAGGTGGAGAACTTTTTGACCAAATAACAAGAGTAAGTCATTGACAGAAGAAACTTTTTACGAGTATTCTTTTCTTCATTTCTTCTTCCCTCTCCTTGCTAAGTGGTATGTTGTTTGAGCTTGTTTGGATATCATCATTTCAGTTTCTCTTGGCTTATGCAGAAAGGCCATTTATCGGAGGATGAAGCTCGTTTCTATGCTGCAGAAGTTGTAGATGCTCTTGAATACATACATAGTATGGGATTAATACATCGAGATATTAAGGTAATGTCCTATTACTTTGTGTAGTCATCTGAAAAATTCTAAGACTTGCGTTCTTGCAGCCAGAGAACTTGTTACTTACCGCAGAAGGCCACATCAAAATTGCTGATTTTGGAAGTGTGAAGCCCATGCAAGATAGCCGGATCACTGTTCTTCCCAATGCATCATCCGGTAGTTCTAGAGTTTAACTACAGTGTAAGTGTTTTGGCTGTACCATTCAGTCTTGGGTTTAAAGTGTTTTTATTTGATACCCTATCCAGATGATAAGGCTTGCACATTCGTGGGTACTGCCGCTTATGTGCCTCCTGAAGTTCTGAACTCTTCTCCTGCAACTTTTGGGTACGAGACATCCTTAATACCCTAGTAGCTTGGAAGATTGAAGTAAAAGTATTAGGGTGATTGAATTCTGGTCAAATCTTTTGAAACTGGATTTATTCTAGCTGGTGTCTTACTTCTCGGAATAACCTTTTTCTTCTTTTGACCAATTAAAACAGAAATGATCTCTGGGCACTTGGCTGCATCTTGTATCAGATGCTTTCAGGAACTTCACCATTCAAAGATGCAAGTGAATGGCTCATATTCCAAAGAATTATAGCCAGGGACATTAGGTTTCCTGATTACTTTTCAGATGAAGCAAGAGATTTAATTGATCGGTTATTGGTAAGCGATAAATAAACACTTTTGTACGTTTGCTGTGAAGGGTTAACAGTTCAATAATGTGTCCATATTGTCTTTGGTTCACTGCCTGAAGAAAAGGGCTTTGCAATTCTAACTTCATTATTGTTCTGTGCATTCCACGATCCTATCATTTTAGTATGCAATACAATCTGGATGTTGATCTTATAAACTTTTTAATACACATCACTAAGGACTAGTAGCTATCTTCTGCCTAACGAGCCACAGCGCTTTGGTTTTATATAAATTCCCATGCTGTCTGGGTTTTATGAAGTTCGTTATTGCAGGATTTGATTTGTTTTATAATCATGATATAGGATACAGATCCCTGCAGAAGACCAGGCGCTGGACTTGATGGGTATGCTGCACTCAAGATGCATCCTTTCTTTAAGGAAATTGATTGGAATAACTTAAGAGAACAAACGCCACCAAAGCTTGCTTTGAATCAAGTGGTATGACTTTCAGTGTGGTTAAATATATCATCTGTGGAAAGATTTGTTTTGGGTCCATATTTCCCAGTTTGTCTTATTATCATTTAAACATTTTGACCTCTTGCGTTGTTCTTTTTAGGCTCATTCTAGTGGGGGTGGCCGGGGTCATGACAATGATTCTTCTTGGAACCCTTCACATATTGGGGATAACACTGCTGTACAAAATGATGGAAGTCTTGGAGTCTCACAATCTGCTGAACTGTCTGGTCATATAACTAGGCTTGCCTCAATTGACTCCTTTGATTCTAAATGGTAATGGCTCAACAAATTTATCCTTTAAGGTTTTATTCTCCTAACTTGGTTTCAACATTTTAAATCTAAAACCAATCTCAATACCATCTCTAGACTTCTAAAGTTGTGGTTTATATGTTTCTTATGTTAGGTTTAGGTAACCATGATACATGATCTAATGTATACCTTATATGTTATCAGGCAGCAGTTTCTGGATCCGGGTGAATCTGTTCTTATGATCTCAATGGTGAAGAAACTGCAGAAATTGACTACCAAGAAGGTGCAACTTATACTCACCAACAAACCAAAATTGATTTATGTGGATCCTTCAAAATTAGTGGTAAAAGGCAACATAATTTGGTCGGATAATTCTGATGACCTCAGTTTTCAAGTTACAAGTCCATCTCATTTCAAGATCTGTACGGTATGCATTTTATGCTCTACTTTTCCCTCTTTGTTCTATGCATGGGAATGACCAAGCATTTAATCTATTAGACCGTCTCATCAAACTCGATATCTTGAAATTGTATGCTATAGCTAGAATTCTGTAACTTATCACTTATACTCCTAACTTGTTCAGCATTTGCATCCTTGCACTTAATGATTTTAACTACAAATCTCTAACTTCGGATGATTGTTGCAAATTCTGTTTCTCTACTGGTTCAGCCAAAGAAGG
>JAOQMM010000003.1:21374115-21392633 GCA_027563515.1 Erythroxylum platyclados | reverse complement strand
AATTTTTCTGAGGCTTTTTTTTTCTCTCTTAGAGTTTCTAAATACAATTTTCTCGCATCCCCTTCTCTGTTCAAAGCTCGCTTTCTCTCTCGATCCCTCTCTCGGTACTTCGCTATTTTTCTCTCTTTTTTTTCTTAATTAAGATCACTCGACCAATTAATTGTGAAGACTGCCTTTTGGTTTGTTTTTGATGGTTTTGTAATTTGTTTGCATTTTGATTCGGGTTTTGTTGGGAAAATGGAGATTTTGGCAGGTGGGTTTTGGTCAAGGATATGTGCGTCAGAAGAAAATGCTTTAAAAAATCAAGTACTTAGACAAATTTTGGTGAAAAAGATGGAAAGTTTAGCCACTTTGTGATGTTCTATATGTGCAGTAATAATGCTTTGAGATGCTATACTACTTTCAACAGTAGTCATTGTCTACTTGTCCATGCAGGTTTTGTGATTTGCACCATACTGTAGCGGATGGCAACGGCTCTGTGTCGAGGTTTGCATCGATTTTGAATTTGCGGTTTCATGATTTTTACTTATTTTTCTTTGAGAAATTCACTTTTGATTGTACTTGTCAGGCCTGCTTCTTTATCAATGCTAACTGGAGTGCATGAAAAATATCTGAAGCTCAAGGTTGGTGTTGAATTTTCCAGTCATTTCAAGTCAGATATGCCTTTTTTTCTGATGTAATCTGTTCTTTTCACCAGTTGCCAATTAGTGTCCGGCGTTTTTCTTCTGCAGGTACTTATCATCATAGTCTTATTAGCATTTTCTCTCAAGTTCCTTTTATGTATCCCTAGGTTAAGAAAAATGCGGTTGACTTGTTGATATTTATTTATTTTGATATTGAGTTATTCTTCAAATGCCAATAGGCATCACGTATTGTTTTTTCTGTATCTGACACTGAGCTGTATTCTATTTCAGATCTTCCACCACACCAAGTCATTGGTATGCCAGCTTTGTCTCCTACAATGGTGAGATTTTCACTCACAGTGAAATATTTAAAATTCTCTTATATTTCTCGTCAATTTTTCTTGTATTGTGACATTCTGTAACTTGCAATTTTGCAGACTCAAGGTAACATAGCGAAGTGGAGGAAGAAAGAAGGAGATAAGGTGAACTATTCAAAATAAACAGATTTATCCTTCTATTGTCAAAGATGAAATCAGTATTTGGAATTAATCCCTTCTTGATCTAATCCTGTATTCTGATTTCTGGAAATGTTGAACTTGACAGATAGAAGTGGGCGATATACTATGTGAAATAGAAACTGATAAAGCTACAGTTGAGTTTGAAAGTCTTGAAGAGGGGTAGCTCTTTTTCCCTTTACTTTTCTATCTTCATTCATGATTAGTTATCTCCCATTCTGATTCTTGGTATGATTAATCTCAGAGTTTTTCTGCCTGTTATTGCCATTGGAAAGTTATGCATTTCTACCATAGGCAGTAGAGCCAGTTGCTTGACTGGTTGAAGTAAGAATTGGTAAACTGGAAATACTGACTCCAGGGTTGTAATTAGATGATCTAGCACATGACTACTATAAACTCAAAATTTTCAGTAGTCTGTTTGATATGGAAACCTGGGAACTCTGTCTGCTCTGCATATTTGCATAATACTTTTTGATTTTTGTTCATAGTTATTCTTTCCACTGGCTTTATATACATGTGTGGACCTCTTTTAGATTTTTACTTTTTGCTTGGTTTAGATAATAAGTTGTAAGTCAAAATATGCAACTGGATCAGAGTTGGTGTAGCTTGAGACCAACTGGTTGACCTTTTGACTGTTCCCTAGTATTCTTCTGACTGGATCTAGGTCTGATTTGGTTCGGTTTATTTTCATTTGCATTTCTATTTTTTCTTGCTGTGTCATGTCCCTTTTTTATATAATTTTTTCATAGTTTAATGACGCAACTCTTCTTCAAGATGGGTTTCATGAGCTACCTAGGTTTATTGCATAGGAACTATTCATTGATTGGTGCTCTTCCAGTGCAGGTTTTTGGCTAGGATTCTAGAACCTGAAGGTTCAAAGGACGTCCCTGTAGGGCAACCAATTGCCATTACGGTAAATGTGATGAATTTCATAACTAGTTGTCTTTTCTTGGAAATTCAGTGGACTTTGTACAACAAAGTTATTCATTCACATCGGTATACTAGTTTTAGTTGCATTGACTTCATTTGTTGAGAAATTATAGTACAGTTACTGTTGGACTGCAAGGATCCTCTTTTCTCTTATTTAAATCATTACAGTTTCCTATTTCAGATTTTTTTAAATAGATTGGAATTATGATGCTATTCTTAGGTAGACTGCCTTTACATTTAAGTTTTTGGCCCCAGTTTATTTTTGGGGTACTTACATTCACCTTACTTATGAATTTTTATTTTCCTTTTCTGCCATTATGAGTAAATTTGGACTGGTTTTTTGTCAACTTTTCAAGGTTGAGGATGCAGATGACATCCAAAATGTACCTGCATCTGTGAGAAGCGGATCTGAGGTTAAGGATGAAAAATCAACTGAACATGATATCCAACATGAGGGTGTAAAAGAAACAAGTTCTGCAATCAACACTTCTGACCTCCCCCCTCATACTATTCTTGGAATGCCAGCATTATCACCAACAATGGTAGGAGCATTGCTGCTCCATTCTGCCAACAGATTGTGTTTTTCTTTACAAACTGAATATTCATGTGATGATGATTAATTTGCAGGACCAGGGTAACATTGCCAAGTGGAGGAAAAAGGAAGGAGATAAGGTTAGTTTGCTAACATGGCTTTTCTTTTTTACTGCCATATTACATTCTGACTACTCAGAACCAAATCACCATGCCATGTTTTCTTTATGTTCCCACTTTCAGATAGAAGTTGGCGATATCATATGTGAGATAGAGACAGACAAAGCTACGCTCGAGTTTGAAACTCTTGAAGAGGGGTAATCTTCTTTTTTCTTTAAGATTTGTCTATGTCTAGTAAAATCATATACTTTTATGTGACAGTACTGCTGACTCCGTAACCTGGTTTTGTTATGTGCAATACTAATACACATCTTCTCATTATGATTGGCGGCACCATAGAGGTAGCCTGTGTGTTAACCAGCTATAACAAAGATCAGTTATGTGAAAAAGTGGAATAAATAAAGGAGAAAAAACATTTTGCCATTGAATGGCAGCTAATGTCGAAACGAAACTTGGGTGAAACCTTTTTGGAATATCATACTGAAATCATTAATACAAAATAGGATGATTCGAATTTTTGTGCTTTGTGGAAGAGATTCAATTCATAATAAGTTGACAAGTTTGGTTTGAGAGAAGTTTACATAAAGGAAGGACTAGGTGAGTGAGTGAAGTCAGAATTGAGGACCTAAAATTGGAAGAAATGGCATTCACTAGGGTTGGAACCTTATTCTCTTTCCGTGAAAAATTTAATATTGGGTATGGTGCTACCTGCAAAAGTCACTTGGCAAGCTGTTGTGGTTACAAGATTTTTGTAACAGGAATTATATGTTTATTTTGTTTGGATTTTTTTTATTATTTTTGGTCTCTTGGTGTTAAGTTACTTCCCCACTGAAAAGGGTGAATTGAAAGGCTATAACTTTTAAGTGCTTGACTTCTCTAATAGTAGGTATTAATTGCTAATATTATTATGAGGGAACTAGGCATATTGATTTGGACTGTAATACGGTTGTTGAATCCTCAAACGAACCAAGGTTTGACAGCTATAGGGGTATCTGAGAGATGGAAACTAGAAATCTAGGTATTTGCAAGAATGAAAAGGGTTCTGCTGCAAACTCAGTGTACAGATAGAAGCCAGTTAACTACAACCTTTTTGAGCTTGTTATTGTAATTAGCACTACTACATGTGTACCCTCATAGAATTTGCTTGTCAGTAGTTGTGTGAAATCTGTTCTGGAGCTAAACATCTTGTTGCTTGAGTAATGTTACATATAGGTATCTGGCTAAGATATTGGCACCTGAAGGTTCCAAGGAAGTGGCCGTGGGACAACCTATTGCAATAACAGTAAGTTAGTAATTTTGCTCATGTGGTTGATTGCTTTTCATTAACTAAACTGGAATATTTCGGCTTCTTCATCCGATATTTATTTTGTGTAGGTGCTACTTGACACTGTTAAGGTCGCGTAATTCAATATTTTATCTTTCTGATCCTTTTGCAAGGTTGAAGACCCTCAAGATATTGAAGCTGTAAAGAATTCCGCCTGTGGTTCAGTGAAGACAAAAGGAGGAAAGTCAACCCATCATGAATCTAAAAGTGAACCTAGAGAACAGAAGGGCAGTTTTATAAGGATAAGTCCATCTGCTAAATTGCTGATTTCTGAGTATGGATTGGATGAATCATCATTGAAGGCATCAGGCCCTTATGGTACTCTGCTAAAGAGTGATGTTCTGGATGCAATCAAGTCAGGGAAAACAACTTCAAGAAAATCTTCACCAAAGGAGACAAAAGTTCCATCACCTACAAAAGGCCCACGACCTTCAAAGACGGCATTACCCGAATCAAAATCTCAACTACAACAGTCAGATTCTTTTGAAGATCAACCAAATTCTCAAATTCGCAAGGTAGATTAAGCTGGAATGTTATCAATGTCCAGGAAACTAGATGAGCCTTTGGCATTGAAGTGCAATATATTCTTGACACTTGCCAAGAAAAAACAAAATCTTGAAACTCTTCTTAGACACTTTAGGTTCTTTTTCCTTCTATTTCTTTAGATGTTTCTGACTTGGCTTTCCAGCTTTTTACTTCCATGAGTTGTGTGTGTTGTTTGACTTCTATGGATTTGAATTTGTTTATTATTGAGTGTTGTTTGCGCTTACACCTCAATTGCTTTGCAGATAATAGCAAGAAGGTTGTTGGAATCAAAGCAGAGTACACCACATTTGTACTTATCTACAGGTAATATGCTTCAAAACAGTAGTATGTGTCTATATCAGTCACTTCTGTTCTGATATGTCGACTTTTATTGTCAGACGTTGTACTGGATCCCCTTCTTTCTTTCAGAAAGGAACTTAAAGGTATGGAATTTAGACTTTCCTTTTGTTCTTTTCTTATTCTGGATGACTATACTCTGATAGATTCGTCACATGTTGGTGCTTTCTTTATTTACAGAGAGACATGACATTAAAGTTTCAGTTAATGACATTGTTATTAAAGCTGTTGCAATTGCACTGCAAAATGTTCCAGAGGCCAATGGTAAGATATATGATGACTATCCTAAAGAAGAAAAGGACTTCTTTACTATTCGAGATTATTTCCAGATAGAATCTCAACAGAAAGCCTTTTACTTGATGATATTGCTTGCTGATAGGATAAATAACAAATTATCAATATTTTTCGAATATTATACATAATGTGGAAGCTATTTTAGGATGAATTTGTGTTTAAAGTTTACATATCTATGATCAAGTCATTTTATGCTTGATTTTTCCTAAGATGTGAAAAGTCAGGCACCCTCCCGTTGCTTATTATGATGTGACAGATTAAAAAATAAGTTTGTGATATTGATGACTGTTACATGAATATTGCAGCTTACTGGAATGTTGAGAAAGAGGAAGTCATTTTATGCGACTCTGTTGACATATCAATTGCAGTAGCTACAGAGAAGGTATGATGCTTTAGGTGTACTTTTCTAGGGTGCATAGTTTATCAAGATTCATGATGTGTTATTTTCTTTGTAGGGCTTAATGACTCCAATTGTCAGGAATGCGGATCAGAAATCCATCTCTGCAATTTCTTCAGAGGTAATTTTCAGCAAGTGTGAAATTACCCTTTTTTGTTAGATCATATGGGATGCTCCTTCACGACAAATAGGCTGTTTAGAGCTTGCATTTGTCTTTGTTGCCACATAGAGGCATAGATAATGGGGAACACTGCTTTAACGTTCTTACTGTTAAGAGACTCAGAATTTACCCTTTAATTAAAATAACTTTCTTTGTTATTACTTTTATTTTCTTTCCTATCCTTTGCGTTATTACTATTCATATGGCCTTCAAAAGTGAGGTCCTTATTACTACTTTTCATCTTCACTTTATCTTGGTTCCATGAACCTGTAGGTAAAGCAACTGGCCGAGAAAGCTCGTACAGGGAAGCTTGCACCAAATGAATTTCAAGGTGGAACTTTCAGGTATTCATGTGTTGTCAAATGCTTGCTTTTAGTATTAACTGCCTCCTCCTTTCTCTCTCTTCCAGTCTTTTACGGAAAAAAAAGACAAAAGAAGAAATAACCCTGAATTGTTTCCATATTTCTGTAGTATTTCGAACCTTGGAATGTATCCGATAGATCAATTTGCCGCGATAATAAATCCCCCACAGGTTCTTTTCTCTCTTGTCTATCTCTCCCTATGTTTGTGTCATTTTACTATGTACTGTGTTGTACAATTTCTTTTTTAAATATTTGGAGATGTTTCACGTCGAGTAAAGAAACTCTTTTCTTAACTTTAACCTCCAAAGTTGTCATTTTTCTCACTTATTGAAAACATTGATGTGCCGACAGTCTTAGAATTCCTGTTTGTGACGTGTGTGATATATGTCTGATTGAAGCACGTAGCAGACACTACTGGATATGCCACCTTGGGCTCTCTTGTATTGTAACTCCTTTACCAGCTAGTTTAAAAGAGCACTATGAAATGAGAACACAGTGTTTTCTAGATGGACATTTATTTGGAAAGTCATAGCTAAGTGGACGAGAAGGTTTCTTTTCTATGCTTATATGATATTCCACTGCAGGCTGGCATACTTGCCGTTGGTAGAGGGAACAAAGTTGTTGAACCACTTATTGGAAATGATGGTAATCATTTGCAGCCTGTAAATTTTCCTGCACTAATGGCTGCTTTCCTGGAACTTACATTGTTGATTTCTTTCTGCCAGGAACAGAAAGACCCGTAATTGTCAACAAGATGAATATGACTTTATCGGCTGACCATCGTGTTTTTGATGGCAAAGTTGGAGGTTTGAGATATTGTTGTTTTTTATGAACCTGAATCTGATTGGTTGCATTTTCTGTTTTCTTGGCTTGTGATTTGATGGCTACTAAGTGATTGGGATCTTAATTTCAGGTGCATTTCTCTCGGCTTTGCGTTCTAACTTCGGTGATATTCGAAGACTTCTTCTCTGAGAAAGCTCCCAAATTAAGGGTTTGTTATTGAAGAACCAGCCATGGCTGTTCACATATTCATGAAAAGCTAGTTATGGATGAATTTCTTCCATGACTTGAGTGTTGCTGCTACAATTTGTTGGGCTGTATAAGTTTTTACCAAAATTTTGGTATTCATTGGCATCAACCTGTTTAGTCCAAACGGAATTGTTCCGAGTGTCAATTGATGCAAAGGCTTTGTCTTTCTTAGGTTTGTACCTATGAGAAGCTTCAATCTTCGTTTATGTTTTTTCAAACCTTGTCTTTGATCTTCCAAGAATAATGTACAAGAAAGTGCAGGGAATTCATATTACTGTTGAATCAATAAATTTTGTAGCCATGCAAGGCTTTAATTTCCAATTACATTTAGTCACATAATCACTTTAAATGTTAATTTTCACATGTTTTAGGTTATATTAATAAAATATTAATGAAACTAACTTTTTAAACTAAGTTATCCGAGATAGTAACGTTTTATGAGAAAATTGCCGTGTCTGGCAAAGCCTCAGGACTCAAAACCAGGGTTTGGAGCTCCAGGAACTACATACATTTCACGCTAAAGTTGGATTTTTAATTTGTAGTTGATGGCGATTCGACCTCCTTCTAAGTCTTTGAAATGGGCAATCATTTTCCTAGCAATAAACCAAAGGGACAAGGAGGAAAATTCTTCCTTGCTCTTCATAGCCAAATCTGCACATATAAATAGCCTTTCACTGCAGCAGGAATCAATTGCAGATGCCAAATTTCTCATTAGAAAACCGAAGGAAGAGGCTGTACGGGATTAAGTACGATTATTCATTTTCTCCTGCATTTTTCGGTTTGTTTTGTACAGATACATGTTCTGGGACGGCAGTATCTGATCCATTACTTCAACCGTATATAGTATGCATATAGAGAACATAACCTGGTATTGGCTTGTATACATGCCATAGTACAGAAGGTAGTTTGCAAGTGAATGTCTTACTTTATTTTGTAGCAGAAGTGATGCTGGAAAGAGACGCCCTCCCTAATCTTCAAGCTCAAGGATCTTAACCACAGAGGAGTCACCAATCTTCTGGCAAACGACGACACGATCATGTGACTTTACGACACCAACCGCCTTGCCATGATCGAGAGCAACTTTCAGAATTGACTCATTTGTTGCATTGCTCGACTCTGCCTGCAAAACCAAGCCAATGCATGTCATTTAATTAACAAAAGCTTCAAATTGAAAACAATATCAATGAGACTAAGAAGCACTAGAATGAGAGAGGTCACAATATCACTTAAGCTATATGCCAAAGAGGATATCATGTAATTTAGTGAAACCCCTTTTTATTTTGGTCTGCCTTCACCAAAATGCACAGTTGTTGCTAAATATATACCTCATATTGGCCTTTAATCTTTCATTTTGGCAGTTGATTGCCAAGAATAAGAACTAATCTCAACAGAGTTTCACAGGTCCATTAGGTCACCACAAAAAAGAAGATGAAGAAAAACAGTAGGAAGATGACACAAATAATACATACTGGATGCCTAGGATCTGCAAGCAATGGAAAGAGTCCTCTGACAATAAGTGACTGCCTTGCCTGCACAGAAGTCGAGGAATAATAAGCTTAGAGGATGACAACGCCAACTGTTGTGAACGACTAATCCGGTATGTTAACTAAAAACAAACCATATGGGTAGCAAAAAAAGCTACACTCATGCAGGTCAATGTCAGACCTCAAACGCTCTTATCAGAGATCAATGGCATACCTCAAAAGCACCAGTAAATGTCCAGCGCAGTTGGTTTGTCTTCAGCTGAGGGATAACAACAGATATTACAGGCATTGGTGGCCTATACTTTGCCAGCAACCTGATTGAGGAAATAAAGTTTTCACATCAAATTCGTAGATCATATGATAAAAACTACAATTGGATGATCTGGAATACAATGCACTTGTATTTACATCTAGATAAACAAATGGAATGCAGAAAAACACTAATGATTGAAAGGAAAGGGTAAGCAAGAACCTTGCAGCTCTTCCAGATGAAGTAAAACAGAGGATTACAGAAGCCTTGACCTTGATGGCCGCACGTACCTAAATTACCAAAGAGTCAAAGTTACCAATCAAATAACACAGTACGTTGCATTGTGCAACTGACAGCATTGTATCGTATACTGAAAGAAAAACAGTATAAATAAATACCGCAGAGGAAGCAATTGATTCCAGGTGGGTCATCGGTTCTCCAACATACTTAACAGCTTTTTTGAAATACATGTCTTGGTTGAAAACCTTCTCTCCCTGCAGAATTAGGCAATCAAATTAATAAGTCCATGAGATAAATATCCAGATAAAACAGCGAGTGTAAAATGACCAGGATCCTGTATAGCCGCTCTATAATTATAGTGAACCATAGAATGTCATATCATATTAAACAGAGCAACACAAATTATGCCAAAAGACAAGTAATTCCAACATGACTTGATCATCAGGAAGGCCATGCCAGCTAGACACTACCTCGATTTGAAGGGTTTCTATTTGTACCTGGGTCCATTTCCCAAAACCATAACTAGTTTGGTAATCATCTTCCAGCTAAGACCACCACATTCAGCAGAACTTTTTGGTCTGATAATATTAGAGATGATAATAGATCAGCAGGCTTCAAATGTGAAGGATCAAGAGTTCAAGTCTCTCAAGCACTTCTTCAGAAGAAAAATCAAACTCATCTTCTTTTTTTTACCAAAACTAAGTCAATTTGCTTATCACCAGCCAGAAAAAGTAGGTTCATGGCTTCAAGTGTCCCAAGTATTTCCTCAGAAGGAAAACCAAAGATACTGTTTAATCGAACCTATGCCAATTTCTTCATCGCCAGATAAGAGGAGGCTCACAGATTTCTTTCAATGAGCATGGATCAAAATGAAAATGCTATTGAGAGACACCTGGACCAAGCATATAAGCCTTAATAGACGTAACTTAGAAGAAATGTCTGTATGAGTAAGCAAGCACTACGCATGCAACTGCTTGTCACACACAGAAAGGAGCATGGTGAAAATTTGAGAAGACGAAATGAAAAGGAGTTGAAGAAAGCAACTATAACCTTACCTCAGCACAAATCTTCCCAACAGTTGCAATTGTCTCAACAGGGTACAGTCCTCGAAGGGTCTCTGCACCTAGAAGAATTGCATCACACCCTAGATAAACAGGAAAAATGAGGGTCAATAATTGATAGTAGTTTGGTAGACAACAGTAATAACATAATTAGGTGAGCAAGCCTAAAGAAATGTTGCTTCAAGATGCCATAGGCAGTAGATTAACATTTCTCAGAACAGAATTATACACATCATAAGTAGAGAAGAAGACATAAGACCAATATTACCATCCAATACTGCATTCGCAACATCAGTCGCTTCAGCTCGAGTAGGTCTCAAATTATCAGTCATACTGTCCACCACTCGAGTAACAACAGCAGGCTTTCCAGCCATGTTGCATTTGTAAACAGCAGCTTTTTGAAACAGAAACACCTATTAAAACAAGAGACCAGTTTTTAGCAAGACAAATTTGTATATTTAGTGATTCTGATTCAGACTAGTTGGAATACTACAACTGAAACCATTCACAAGCACGTAAATTCGTGTTTGCAATGCTCTTGGTGTCAGGTTCTGGTCTATTACTTAAAGAACAACCTCAATGTATGTTAAATATTAATTTCGAAAATCAGCAAGAAAATAAAAAGATATTTCAATGTCGCCTTGTTAGTAACATTCAAAACCCCAAGTTCCCCTATATTGTTGACAAACAATCTCTCCTAATAGTGTAATAAATGGCATATCAGGATCTATTATGTAACTGTAAAACCAGAAATGTCACATCATACTATTACAGTCGATAATTTAAAAAGTAAACCTTCTCTGGTGGAAGATCTATTCCCAAATTTCCTCGAGAAAGGATGATGCCATCTGCTTCTTGCAGGATCTCATCAAAATGATTTAGCCCCTACAAGACACAAAGTGAAATGTTTTATCTCAAAACAAATTTGGGCACAAGCGATATAATCCAAGTGTTGATTATCTATGATCTAACCTCTACATTTTCAATCTTTGCAAAGATTTGTGTCTGTTTGAGGTCCCCAAGTTTGTTCAGAAATTCACGGGCCTGTCATGCACAGCTACCCACCATTTAATAAATTAATGAAATCAAGAAAACTATCTTCCTGAAAATAAAATTAGCAATTACTATAGAAGTTCATTTGTATTAGCAATGGAAAATAGAGAGAAGGAAAAGTTTGATATAATATAAAAGAAGAAAACTTCCAGCAAGGAAATCCTTACATGTCGAACATCTTCTGCATGTCGGGTATAAGAAAGTGAAAGGATGTCTATATTATTTTTGACACCCCATGTGCTAATGACCTGATATACACCAAGAGAATGTGGTGAAACATTTCAGAAAAAAAGTAAGAATGAATTTAAGAGACTGGAAACAACCAAAATTTCGCAAAACGAGTTGTGCAAAAAGAATGCAAGTCACTTGCATATAAAGGTCAAGATTAACAAGTATTATATATTTCCACACTGATTAAGGTTTCTTTCAGGATTTTCATTGAATGAAGAGCAACCACTTCTTTCAGTTGTGAAATTTTATAATCTCAATCTCTGCCTAGTGGTAAGCAAAAGTTGAGAAATTAGCATATTGAAATGGTAATCAAAAACCATTTACAAGTTAGGTTCAACTGGGATACATTTGACAAGGGGTAAGAAAGAGCTTCTTAAAGCAAGCTGATAAGACCCCAAATTTTAAAAAGAAGAAAGACGAACCTTTTTGTCATCATCAGTGAGTGTAGGCAGTTCGATACGAATTTGGGAGACATGCAAAGTGTAAAGTGGTCCACCCAGGGTTGCAGAGTTCTTTATCAGGCATACCACGTCTTCACCTTCTACTTGAGTGACCTGCATTATCCAGTTGGAACTCCATCAAACACAATTATTTTATATTAAACAATAAGTTCATACAATTGGAACTTGTAGCTGAGATGGAAAGTCAACTAGCAAGCTCAAGTATTTCTTTCTTGCAAAGAAGTGAGAAGTGCATATGGTATGATATTTCTCAATCAATCAAATTCCAGCTTGCCGAAAAGCATTTGTAATATGTTTAAGACCTAAAAAAATTCCCAACCATATCCTTACCTCCAACCACACAGAGGTAGTTTCACTTCCTGTAAACAGGTATTGACCAATAAATATTGTATCTCCTTTCTTCACTGCCTGCAAAGACAGTATTGTACTCTAGTTATTGCAAGGGTGTCAACAAACTTGTAATTAAGATGGAGCCAATATCAGACCGAAAATGTGATCTTAGCTTTTACAAATTTGGAATAAGTGGTAGAGGGAGTGAGATGCCAGGAAATTCAAAATGAGAGAAATAGTCTATATGGAGAAACCACGGCAACCGAAGCTTTCTTGAGCATATGACTAACTAAAATGTGGCAAAGTGAGCACTTACAATTCAATTCCCTTCCATACTCCCTTTTCCAAGTAGTTCAAACTATAGCTCTCAAACCATTCATCTATTGATTCATCTCCTACCAAACATCTATTTATGTTAAAAAACCATAAAGAAGAATCCCTCAACATTTCCAGACTTAATGTGGGGTCAAATTATGAAGAGAAGATCAGTTTATAAAAATAAATTGATAGATCACCTACCTTTGCCAATCCAGTAAAGTTTATGGGCAGAAGATTTGAAGTGGATTCTTTGCCTTGATCAGGAGTCAGCACAACAGTGGTATCTTGCTGAAGGGATATTGGATGCTCAGTTTTATTGACTACTTGCAACTCTGGACCCACTGTGTCCAGCATTACCTGGAAATTGTTTAAATCAAGTTGAAATGCCAAAAATTAGGCATAATATTTATCAACTAGTTAGAAATATAAAGCCAGTAAAAGCAGATACTTTAGTTATGCACAGAAAAAAGAACTGAAAAGAGTAAAGTTTAAACAGAGAGATCGAAGTGAGAACTATACAGCATTCTTACTTCCATTACTGGAACTACATCCATCTTTAGCTTAAAAACCAGCAATTTTTCATTAGTTTCCAAGATCTACCTAATATTTATAAAGAATTCCATTAATTAGGGGATCTTCCTTAAAAAATTCAAGCTGTTTATACACAAAATAAGCATTTACTTTCTTTAAACAGAAAGAAAAAAAACTTAAGACATTCAATCTGACGACTTACATGAGGAATGAATAAGAACTGTCAAAATTAAGCAATATTAGGCACGCAGAAGCAAGAAAGAATGACCAGTTACATCTATTACATTATATGAAACATACAAGTACCATCGTGAAGCTCATCAAATAAGAACAAATATAACCTTTACATAAGAACTACATAGAAGTAATTGGGAGAAGCTTACCCTTTACATAAGAACTACATAGAAGTAATTGGGAGAAGCTTACCGCACAAAGCTTCTTGGTCTTCTTCACTGCTGCCCTCAGATTGTCCAAAGTCTCCTGGTGATAGTCACTATCACCCCATGAAAAATCAAAACGAGCCACTGAGAGAAGAAATGACAAATCAGGGTCAGTTTTGCTTAGCACCAACTACAAAAGAACTAATTGCTGAAAGGGTACACTCAAAAAGTTGGGATGTAAAGTTGAGATGGGGTCATATATTACCAGACATCCCAACTTTCAAGCAATCAGAGATGATATCAACAGTCCTGGATTTTGGACCCAACGTCCCCACAATCTTGGTCATCGCAGGGAAGAAAGTCTGTTGAAAAGATAATTACTTAACATCAACATAAGAGCAAAGATAGCTAAGAAAGATTCGATCTTGCTTGTCCAAACAGCGGTATTAAGTCAGAAAAATGTTCACAAAAATTTGAAACTTCAGAAGATAAACAAGAAGCTTACTGATTTTGATGGCTCGAGAATAGAAGCCATCCTTATAGGTTCTTCAAGAAGCAAACTATGTGAGTTCATTGTTCTACTACAGCTCTATGAAAAATGAACTTGGAGATTTCAAGTAAACCAAGCAGAGACTTGGTTGATCTGAAGAAGGAACGGCCAGTTATAGTTGTTTATGTTTCTGCTATACCCGACAAAACAGCTTCTCATACAATCCTAGTACTTACTTGTAATGCATCAAAAATATTGGTATTTAGGAGATAAAAATTGAATAAATTAATTTTTAAAAAAATAATTAAAATATATTATTGAAAATTTTAAAATTTAATAAAAAAGAAAATTATTAAATAAAAATTAATATATTTGTTTTGATTTATAAAAATAATTAGTGACCAATTAATTAAAAAAATGATCAATTTTTAAGAATAAAAATTATTAAACTAAATAAAAAATAAAAACTGAATTAAAAAATTAACCAATTGAAAATATTTATTATTAAACCAGTCAAAATAATTCAGTTTTTAAAAGTATCTTCTCCCTCACACACCTAATGAATTTGACTTTGATTTGCTGGTTTAGGTATACTAATTCAGGTGCATCATGTGATGAATGGGTAATTTCGGGTAAAATTATGCAAAGATCCTGCTTTGTATTGTATCGGACTAATCCTAATTAATATATTAATTTTAATTAAATAAATCCTTAAAATAAATATATTTTATATTAAGATTAGTTGATAAATTTAAAATATATAATTAATATATTATTATATATTCTCAATAACACATAAGATATAATATCAACAATATTTTTTATAAAAAAATCAAAAACTTTCTATTAATTTCCATATTAATCACAACTTAAAAATGATAAGCCACAAGAGAGAGATAAAACTCTCTTAACCCATTAATAGAAATGTTTTTAATAAGGATTACATTTGATATTAATTAAGGGTTATGTATTTGGAAATAGTAAATAAAGATAATCTGAAATTAACAAAATATACTTTAATTAATTAAGTTTTAATTAGGTTTATATTTAAGTAATTAGTTCAACTTGAACTAATTCAATTAAAATAATAATATTATATTTCAACTTGGTTGAATTTTAAATTATAAAAGGGTGGAGTACATTTGTCATAGTTATCTTTAGAACATGTATTGTTGCCATTATAATACTATTATAGCAACAAACTTAAATAAGAATTTAGAGAGATCTAGAAAAGATACAATTTGGAGGTGTGAAACAATGGTAGCCTTTGGTTTGATAACAGCATCTGGTTTCTGCTATAAGCTTTTCTTTGACATGGATTGGCTGTAAAGGAAAGGCATGTGGGAATTAAAATAAAGCAAAGGGACCACAATCACTTAGTGTAAAACCAGCGAGTCACTTTAAAAAATATGAAAGAAGAGAAACTAGGAAAACCCAGCACATTAAAATTTGTAAACTAAATTTATATTTTTTTAATAACTTGATCTAATCTTATGAGTTATACAGATGACAACTGGATCTGACCCCTGTCCGTTCCATCTCGGTACAATCCGAAGTTAACGGGTTAGATTTTTCTAAAAAATTTAACCTAAAATCTGACTCGAACTGTCCAGGCTCAACCCAACTCAACTCAAGGCTCATTTTTTATTAACAAAATAACATCATTTTTTCATTTTTAAATTAAAAAAGTTTAGGCTCGGCTATCTTTAGTTTAATTAGGCTCAGATTCGGCCGGTTGCCATCTCTAAAGAGTTACATCAAGGCAATAACATTAATAGATTCAATGAGTCATGGACTCATATACCTTATTAATGAAGGTTTGATTCACCTCTTAATTGGAGGTGACATGTGTGTTTAAGCTAAGATTCGGTTTGACTTAAAATTAATGGACTTAGTCTAAATTAGTTGAACTTTCAAACAAACTTTACAGTCTGGTTTGACCAAAACTCAAATATATTAACTATAATTTGTTGAAATAATGTCGTTTTGTTAATTAAATTTAGAAAAAAATAATCAAGTTTGGTCCAAGTTCGATTAGGTTCAAAGTCGGGCCAATATATTCGGGCCTGTTTGGGGCTCAAGCCGAACTCAACCCCTCACATAAATTTTACTACGGACTTTTAGTTTTTAATAAAAAATTTATTTTAAATGATTGAATTTTAAATTTTAAATTTAAATAAAAACTTGTTAAAATATTATAATAACATGTTATCATTTAAAATAATAAAATACTAAATAAAAATTGGAGATAAATTATTTTATACGTTTCAAAAAATGGGAAAAATTAAATATTTAGCAAAACAATTTTTACTTAATTTAGAAATAAAAACATAAAATTAAAAGTAAAAATCAGATGTTCAAAATTTTCAATATTTGTTGCAATAAATGAAAATTGAAAACTATCATGAATAAAACTCTTGGATGTAATAACCTATGTTTTAAAATTATATCACAAAAAAATAATTTTAAAATTTAAATGAAAATTTAATTTAATTATATAGTTAACAAGTTCAATGTAATTGCATATTTACACACTTTTATCAAATTTACCATGTCATTGTTAGGCTTATTAATAGTTTTGATGATGACTTTTTAAATTGGATTTATTTCCTTCCATTACTATCGAATTAATTTTCTCAAAAGGAAATAAAATTATTTGATAAATGCTTCCTTTCTTGCAGAAGCCTTCCTTATGAACTTACCTGATTTATTAGAAATGATTCCACAATATCTTGAAGAATCTTCAAATATGATATTAAAGATTCAAAGTCAAATTCAGAATGGAAATGGAGCAATGGCTAGTTGAAGAAAATGTCTATTTAAGCAAGAGCCACTAAAGTTGCGAGAGAGAGAAAAGCATGGAAGGAAAGAAGAGAGAGCCACATTATTGAGATACATTAGTACTCTTGAAAGTCATATCATTATCAAATCTCTTATGCCTTAAAAAGTGAAGTACTGTTGAGAAAGATCATTGAAGCTCATATGGAGTAAATCATTAGTTGTTAGCTCGGAAAGGCTAGGACAATACTACACGTGTTAGCTTAGAGAGGTTAGTACAATACTACTCGTATTAGCTTGGAGAGGCTAGGACAATACTACTCGTGTTAGCTTGGAGAGGCTAGTATAATATTACTCGTGTTAGCTTGGAGAGGCTAGTAGAATACTACTTGTTTGAGTTTGGAGAGGCTCGTCAAAGTACTACTCGGGTTTATTACTGAAACACTTAAGTTGGATACTTGGGGACTAGACGTAGACTTGGGTTGTGAGCCGAACCAGTATAAATTGACTGCATCCCTCACTATCTTCTTTCAACTTTTATATTTCTGCATTATATTGTGTGTGTGTTTATTTTAGTAAGAGGTTCCTTCATTATTATAGTAGGCTCCTTCTATTTTCAACTAGCTAAAGGTTCCTTTCATTTTAACAGGCGTCTTCTGTTTTAGTTGTCTTAACTAGATTTATCCTTTAGCAGGCTCCTATCATTTAACAGGCTTTTATCGCTTAGCAGGTTCCTATCGTTTAACAGGTTTCTATCGCATAACAAGCTCCTATTGCTTAAACATGGTCCTATCGCATAACAGGCTCCTCCTGCTTTACAGACTCCTATTATTGTTTTAAACTTCAACAGGCCTCTGTTATTTTATTTAAATTAAAAATATCTCTTACGTGTGTTTGCTTTTTATTATTTTATTTGAATTAAAAGTATCTCTTGCGTGTGTTTGTTTTTTATATCGGTCTTTTCATCTGATGTTTTCACCTTTATCTTAAAATGCAATCTCAAATGTACAGTCAAACAAGTAGGATGTCAATGAGCCAGTGCGGGCCTGAACCAGGAGCCCGACCCACAGGTTGCGTGGTCCGTGACTTGATTTTCTTAAAGAAATTAGCAAAATACGCCGTTTGTTATGTTACAGTCGGGCCATAGGTCAGCCCGAGTTGAACCTAAAGTCTTGTCGGGAAGAACAATTTTGGCTTGTGGTCTGGTCAATCCGGGCCAGAATCGGGACGAGCCAGATCAAAATTAACATTCCTACAAACAAGGCAATTTAAACTCAAAAGTTAAATTAATTATAGTAGTAAATTAAACATTTGAATTATATTAGTTATACTATTACTACAATAACAATATCCAGTAAAAATCTTGCTGAAACGTGAAGTAAATTATGTTAGTTATAATTATAATTAATATTAAATAATTAAATAGAATATATTTTTAATAATTAAATAAAGATCATAATAAAAAAATTATTATTTAAAAGCAAAATTAGAAAATAGTAGACTTTATAGATTTTATAAGATTTTCAACGACAATTAGTCAAAGCTTTTAATAAAAAATTTAACAATATTTAAATTAAAGGAAAAGCCCCTCGTAAACCCTGAGAACAGAACAACGACGAACCTCCATTTTCACGCCTCTCGAACAATGGGCGATGAAATGGTGACCCGAAAAGATGACCCTAAATTATTTTTAAATTTTGTTTTTAATTAAATAAATATCACTTATCTTGGTCTCACGAGGTTA
>JAOQMM010000003.1:21350724-21371385 GCA_027563515.1 Erythroxylum platyclados | reverse complement strand
CTGTTTTGGAATGTTTTTGATATCGGAATTTGATTCCGTTTCTTCCGTTGCATCCATGCATGTATGATGCATGTTTTGTAATTTTTCCAACATTAGAGAGAGAGAAAGAAGAGAGAGAAAGAGAAGAAGGATGTCCCAACATCAAGCTTCTTGGATTAGGTGTATTCCAATGCCACGGTTATTCCGAGCACCATGAACTAAGTTCCAGTTTTATTTTCCTTATATTTCATTTTCTATGATGTATAAGTTAGAGATGAATATTGTTGAACTTGGATTTGTGATGATGGGTTTCTAAACTCATTCGGGATTTTGCTCGATTAAATGTTAATTTGATTGATTTATGTGTTATGGTGTTGATGTTGTGATTGATTGACGTTTATTATATTTCGATACTAAACCGAGAGGGTGAGTTGGAAGAAAATGATTAGACTAGGCTAATGAGAGTTCGGTAGCCCAATAGATCACTCAATCAATTTTATCAGGTTTTGTACGAAGAGAGGTCCCATGTGAGGTCTGATAGTTTATTAGAGCACTTTCAATCTAATTTAAGTTGTGGGTAATTCGTTAATTGAGAGATTGTGAACTCCATAATTTGATTAGGGGTAATCAAGTAAGGTCGAGATTATAACTCTACAAAGAGTAATTTCCCCTAGGAAATTCTGGAGCCGACACCTAGGGTCATTGGTTTAGGGTTGAGATTATAACTCGAGAGAGAGTAATTTCCCTTAGCACAATTAGATTTGACACCTGTAACACATAATTGATTAGATTAGCATTAATGACTAGTGAAATCCCTTTCTCTTAAATCGATCAATTCTTTGTTTAATTCCTGACCTTGTGAATGTGATTATCAATTCTCCATTTATTGTTAATTTTTCTAGTAAATCATGAAATCAATTTCTACTATTAATTTGTGTTGCAATTCTTAGTTTGGCAGGAGAAGTCGGGATCCGTAGCACCGGCGACACCGTCTTCGAAGCGAAACCATTACCACCAGCAACAATATTACTACAACAGCAACAAAAAGTACAGGCCGAACGGAAGCAACAAAAACGAAGAATCAGAACCAAATATCGATTATCGATCGGATTATCGGAAGGATCGAGAAGAGTGGAGCGAAACGGCAATATCGTGTTTGTTGGAGGCGTACACGGAGAAGTACAATCAGTTGAACAGGGGGAATTTGAGAGGGAGAGATTGGGAGGAAGTGGCGGAGGCGGTTAGCGAGAGAGGAGGGAGCAATAACAAGAAGAGTGTGGAACAGTGTAAGAACAAGATTGACAATTTGAAGAAGAGATACAAAGTGGAATTGCAGAGGATTAATAATACTAGTGGTGGATATGGGAATAGTACTTGGCATTGGTTCAAACAGATTGAGGCAATTGTAGGGAATTCTACTGGTGGTAAAGGGAGTGGTGGAGGTGGTGGTAGTGGAGGTGGTGGCGGGGGAAGTGGCGGTGGCAGTGGTGGTGGTGGAAGTGGTGGAGAGAGTGAAGGCGGTGGGGTAATTGGTGGAAATGGCGGTGTCATCGTTAGACAAGCAAAGAGGTAGTCTTGATTTTTGCTTTTGTTGTTTTCTTTATAGGGTATCTTTGGATTAGAGCTAATTTTGCTAAAGTTTGTATTGACAGATTTTGTTGAAAGTGTGCGTTTGATGATGAATTGATGATGTTCTTCTTGTTTTGGCTGATTCTGTTGAATGTGTGTTGATGATGAATTGATGATTTTTTTCTTGTTTTTAAGTGGTTAGGCTGTAGAATGGTTTGGTTCTCATGGTGTTGCTCCCGTGATTGTAACATGAGAATTGTGCTAGCTAGTGGACAGTTCTGTCATCCCTTAGTTCTGTGGTAAGGGGGTCTTGAATAATTTGTGCTTTAATGGGAAAATTTCATGCATAGATTGCTCTGTCAATTCTGTACCATCATCACATAAACAATTGTGAAAATACTGCTAGCAGAGATGTATGGATTTTGGAGATTTAGACTATGCAAACAGGATTTGAGAGTTAATCTTGTCTGTTAATGGTCTTTGTTTAGAAAGAGTTATTGAAGGGAACTGTTATGTAGTGGTTTCCAATTAGCAGTTGTTTTTGGGGTGAAATGATAGAATAGTTCCCATGTGGTTTGATATCTTGTGATGGTGTAAGAGGACATCTGTATAACAATCTCACTAAATGTGCGCCATGTTCCACAGATATACTCCTTTAAATGCTGCCTTCACAAACAACCTTAAATCCAAGTCAATGCCTAATCTAAAATGGCGGAGAGTGGTTTTCAAGATAAGTGGTGCTGCATTGACTGGGAACTGCCAGAATATTGACCCTAAGGTGCACATCATCTGTGATGTTTTCATTATCTGGTTGATGGTTACGCTGAGGCACCCATTCAACTGAATTTGTTGGGTAGTGTTTTGTTATTTGTCTGGAAGCTGCACGCTTAACCGCTTTCATCTATTGCTAGGTGGCAATCCAGATTGCTAGGGAAGTGGCCACAGCATGCAGAGTTGGGCTTCAGGTGTGGATTAACCTCATTATGGATGCTCTTTTCCGTCTCTTCCAGTTACAGAATCACTAGATACTTCTTATTTTACTTCTATAGGTGGCAATTGTTATTGGAGGCCGTAATTTCTTTTGTGGAGACTCATGGATATCTGCCACTGGTTTGGACAGACCCACAGCATATCAGATCGGGTAAAACTCATGTATTGAAACTTTCTTTACAAACTTGTCACATTGCCTATCACTTTTAGTGTCTAATTCCTTCTCTATATTTTAACCATGTTCAAATGGTTTTTGTGAATGAACATAGTTTTCTCTAGGATATCCTGTTTCATGCTGTCTTTAAAAGTTTATCCAATTCCTAAAAGTTGTTATTGCAGCTAATCTTTTAGAACTTCTTTCAAAAGGTTGTTTGTATGCTGATCATTGCAGACAGTTCTTCAACTTTTCATTCCTTTAGCTAGATGTATGTGGAATTACCATTACAGCCTTGCCCTTCAGAATAGGCAAACTTATTCTCCAGGTTCCTTGTACTGATTTTGTGATAATTTCTGATGGAATATAGTATGATGGCAACAGTCATGAATTCTATATTGCTTCAGTCAGCTTTAGAGAAGCTTGGTGTTCAGTCTCGTGTACAAAGTGCATTTGCAATGCCGGAGTTGGTTGAACCTTACAATAGGCAACGAGCCATCCGACATCTTGACAGAGGAAGAGTTGTCATATTTGGCGGTGTTGGAGCTGGTACTGGAAATCCTCTATTTAGTACAGATACAGCAGCAGCTCTGCGAGCTTCTGAGAGTATGCTCATTTTCTTCCATACCTGTTAACTTTTCTTACCTATCTATATTGTGTATGTGACTTTCTTGAATTAATATTTAGCACTCTTGGCCATATTCAGTTAATGCAGATGCTCTGCTTAAGGGTACAAATGTCAATGGCATATTTGATTGCCATTCCGGTAACAGCAATATAATACTGGACCACATATCCTTCAGAGAGGTAGCTTCCAGGGGCTTTACATCAATGGACATGATGGCGATTACCTACTGTGAAGAGAACGGAATTCCTGGTTTGTCACTGTTACTATATTCTGTTCGCTTTCCATACTTCCGACCATGAGTCTCCGATATTGATATATAGTCTGGTTTCTGCCTGCAGTTGTAGTTTTTAATCTGCTCGAGCCTGGGAACATCTCTAGGGCATTGTGTGGTGATCAAGTTGGCACTTTAATTGATCAAGGGGAGAGGATCAGTTGAAAAATAGTCAACTTTTTAAATTGGATGAATCCGTGCATTGAGGCCAGTGTTGTTGAGCTCTGGTACTTCATGCGCATATCATAGATTAGATTAGATAGATCCAAGAGGTTGATCTGGGCTCCGGAAGAACAGTTAAATTAGCATCCACAAGTATAACACTACTGCAGCAGCCTTGGTGTACCCTACTGGTCAACTGATGCCACTGCCATAACAAAATGGGATGGCATCAGATCCCTGGTGTATATAGAAATTTATGTTTTATAATTGGAAGATATATGAAAAATTGCTGTAGGAATAGGAGAATTTGGCTTTACTCAAGCCTTTATAACAGATTGAATTTGGCTTCTTGTTTTAGGCTATTTAGTTGGCCAATTTGCAGGGCTGCTATATCATTTTATTCATTGACTGTAACTATTATTTCAACTCCACTGAAAAAATGCATGACTACGAAACTTCAAAGTTTAAATAACGGCAAAAGGTATGAATTATCTTCTACAAATTATGCTTTCAGAACTTACTCTAAAAATACCGTACACTAATTCCCGAAACCCAGAAAATATATCCACGGGTCTATCCACTGATGTTGCCAACCTATGATCTGTCCTGCTGCTTCAATAAACCCTAAACTTCTTCAAACAAGCTTTTATCTACTGTCCAACTCAGATACGAGTAAAATCCTGATGAGTATGGCCCAAGTTCTGGGTTGATGTTTGGGGAGTTTCCTAGTACAACTGGAAATAACTGTCGTAAATGGAAAGCCTGTCAATTGCATCAAAATTCGCTCTGACCCCAACACACTGGCTACCTACTTGGGCACAACCAGCATTCGGCCACCTGCAGCTTACATAAATTTAAGCTGATACAAAAGCTTACATAAATTTACATAGCAGCTCACAGAAAATGCTTCCAAATAAAACAGCATACAATAAAACTGATACAAAAGCTTACATAAATTTAAAAGTTAAGACTCAAGAATCTAAATATTATATGTTCCAATTAGCAAAAAAGAACAGAGAAACATAGAGAAAATCAGTAAAACGAAAAGGAAACATTGAAAGAGTAGAAGTGGCTCATATAGAATCTGCAGCAGCTTGCAACCTGACATGATCACCCCATTTACCACTCCTAATACCAACCACATAATAAACAGAGTAAGCATGAATTCATTTCAGAAAGCTTTTACAGGGAAACAAAGAAAAACTGGGAGCAGCAACAAACTTGTTCATTATCTTCAAATATTCACCTAATTGGAACGTAACACTCATACATTTGTCAGTGAGAGTTGAGCTTACACAATGTGGATACAGATTACAAAATTCCATTTTTAGTCAAATACACAGACATAGCATCATCTCATTCAAACAGTTTAATGTAACACTAACTCATTCAGATGTCAACTAACCCGATTGACTATTTATTCTCTAACATGTTTGTGGTATTCAGGAGATCGGCAAAGTTGATACGACCAGGCACGGAACTGATATTCAGAAAAGACATGCTTGAAAACCAGGTTTAAACCAAACAAAGAGCACATCATTGTTTGGAAGTCAGGTTTAAACCATATGTTTCCAATTTCAACAATAAGAAAATACTTTACAAGTATTTTGGATCCTATGTATTCTAATCCAAACAATATGTATTTGATTGACAAACTTGAGACCATTATTCATAAATTGAATGTCTAATTTTCATGGCTTCCAAAATCATCCTTAAAAAATGCTATCCATTAAAAGTCATACTCTATTATATGTTGTTTTAGTATAGTTTAGCTGGATTCATGGAAACAATGTTAGGTGAGAGTACAATTAAAATAATATGTATGTCTACCTTGACGTCGGGTGAGATTTTTGTTATAGATATTAATGAAAATCTAATATGGAGTAATTAGTAAATTTCAAATAAAATTAAAAGATTTAATAATTATAAAATTAACATATAAATAATATTAAATTAAAAGAAGACAACTAAGATTAGTATTAAATAAACATAGGCATAGAACAAAAGTAAGTCCAACAAAGATTAGTGTGTTGCGTTTAGGAATGTTAACAAGAACTAACCTGGATCGGCTTAGGTTGATCCAATCAGCATTTTGCTATTTTACAGATCAAAGATGGAGCTGATATTTCGAAAGAAAATTTGCAGGAAACCCAAGTGATTGTTTGGTTTTCTTCACATCTCTGAAGCAATCTCTCTTACTTTGTCCTCATATGCACCATCCATCTTTAAGATATCACATCATTAATAGGTAACAGTAAGCAATTATTATTATACTCAATCACAAGAACATAACATGATACAGGAAAACTAAAACTTCTACTTAAGTTGGAACTGCTGACACGAAAAGAATGTTAGCAAGAAAATACGTACATACATGTGAAGTCATCTACGAAGTCTCCTCTGTTCTTTGAATCAGTGGCCTCTTCATTTCATTCAACTTCTTCTATCTTCACCGTGGACACTGGAGTAGGAAAGTTGAATGTGTGACATAATTCATCCTGATTTTCTTGGGTGTACAGTGGAATGATTCCACACTTTTTGATTATATAGTTAGACAAGCTGAACTTAAAAAGGCTACATCCTCTTCAAAGTTAACATGTCTACATATCCATGTACGAAGCTTTTTACTGATGAAGACTAACATATGTTCTTCACTTGCTCTGTGAGGCGGAGTATATATTGTAAATAAGGAGGAGAAATGGTGACTGTCTTCAAAATAGCAATCATATATAAGGTCGCAAATTCCCCCATCATCATACGCCGCATTATCATGGCACAAATAGAAAGCAAATCCCAGAAAAAGATGATTAAACCAATGAGAAGGAAGGTGGATTCGAATGGAATCACCCATGTTTTGATACTTGACCTATTCTGGTATTCTACTTCCAGGATAAATCATTTCAAAATAATCCTGACAACACAAATTTATAACTCAAATTAATGATTATCCAGACTACTCAGATAAAGAAAGACATAGACAGAGTTACATACCAATGATTTATGCATTTGAGTTCTTTGATAATTTCTCAAGAGTGCATTTACTACTACCTGACATTCATCTTCATCCAACTTAAAGCAATTCCAAAAACGGAATCTTCTCCCAGCCAATGCTTGCTCTATTTGTGAGTCAAGGGGTAGTTGTTTAAGGGTCCATATTTGTTTTAGTGATGTACAAACTTGGGCTGATAATTGGGAGACACTTGATGGAAGTTCTGGTAAGGATAGAAGCCTTTTGCAGTTGTCTATAAAAAGATATTTTAATTGCGAAAGTTGTTTAATGGTAGAAGGGATTCTCTCAAAATCATTTTCACTCAAATGTAGAGATTCTACAGAAGATAGAAAGCTTAAGTTCCCAGGCAATTCCCTCAAATTATAGCTGGAAAGATATAAATCTTGTAACAAGGACATGCCTTCCAACGACGAACCCAATCTATGGTGATCTTCTTCTAAAAAACAATTTTTGAAACCTTTTCGGCAGAAAGCAAACTTCCAGCAACTATCCATCCCTAGAAGCTTGAGCCCTTTGAGATTGCCGATAGACGATGGCAACTTCTCTATGGCTGTCCGACTTAAGCCAAGATTCTTCAGGTTATCCACAGGCTCCAAAATTTCAGGAAGCGTCTTAAAGCGTGAGCTTCCACTCAGATAAAGACTATCAAGGGATGTTAACTTGCTAAAAAAGTTGCTTGGAAGGCTTTCAAGCTCTCTACAATCTTCCATCCCTAAGTACTCTAATTTGCTTAGGAGTTCAACTGATGACGAAGGTATCTGTTTTATATCAGTCTGACTTAAAGCTAAAATCTTTATGCTGCTTGAAATTTCTGGAAATGTATTCAAATTTGAGCAACCTGAAAGATAAAGAACTTCAAGAGCTTCTAAAAATCCACTTCTACTATTGGGAAAATGAGTTATGCTTTTGTTATTTACTAAACTTAGGGAAGTTAACTTGGCCAATCTCCAAAAACCATTAACAATCATACTCATCATTCCATATGTAAGTTGAGACACCACTGAATCTTTCTGTAATTAACAAAAATAACAAAAAATTAATTAATCTAATCAAGTATTAATTTCAACTTCTATTATAGTAAATTAAATTATTTAGTATATAATTTTCGTACGTTGATTCTGCTCCAGTTGTTGTAGGATAAATGAAGCACTACAAGATTCTTTGGTTGAAAATTAGGTGGAAAAGATTTTAATGGATACTTATCCCACCTAAGATACCTTAATGTACTAGGAAGATAATCAAGCCCTTGAGAGAGATGTAGATTACTTTCTCCATAGAAACTTAGAAATTTAAGATTAGGCATCTTCATGAACACTTGTGGATTTAAATTTATCTCTCTTATCTTAGATGAGTCTAAAATAATGCTTTCCACAGCTTTAGCCTCCTAAAAAAAGACACCCGAAATATACACAAAAGTTGTTATAACAATAAATAATTTCTCTTAATGAATCAGGATTTATAAAAGACTATTAATAATAGAAAGTAATTTTTAAATATCTTACCTTATTCCCTACAAATACTTCATAAATATCTTCAGGATTCCATAATCTACTACGTTGATTCGGATATTTAGCTTCTTGACGAACAATTTCCTTTCCCATCTCTTGTAACAAATCATGCATTTCTAACATATCGCTTTTGGAAGCATCTACAAGGCATTTGTCTTTAAGAACATTAATTATAATATCTACATCAAAATCACAACTTTTAAGCACTCTCTTCACAACATTTGTGCTATCAGATTTGAAGAAACATGCAATGTCAAGAAAGACGTCCTTCCCCACCCTACTTAAGCCATTGTAACTAATTTGTAGCACTTGTTGGACATCCTTATTTGGAACTTTTGACAATTGATTCAATGCACTGCTTCACTCATTTTGCTTTTTCCCAATTAGTGTAGAACCTAAAACCTTCAAAGCCAAAGGATTGCCTTGTGCATATTCCACAATTGAGTTTGACAAGGACACATAGTCATCTCTTGGATATTTTTGCTTGAAGACACTCTTACTGAAAAGTTGGAGGGCTTCAACATGATTCAATGGTTTAACTTCATATATAAAATCAACTCTCCCTGCAAATACTTGTTTATCTCTACTAGTGATGAGAATCATGCTGCCTGAACCAAACCAACATGGATTTCCAATTAAAGACTCTAATTGTAGAAGATCATTCACGTCGTCAAGAACAATTAACAACTTCTTGCGACCAAGTATTTTTTTAAGAAATGGTCCAAGTCCTCTACTAAACATATTTTTTACAAGATTTTCTTCACCTAGTGCTTTTTAAATGAGTTCTTCCTGTAACCTCTTGATGCCACGATCTTTTGAATTTTGTCTCACGTTGTGTAGAAAGCAACAAACTTGGAATTGATGGGACATCTTGTGATATATTACTTCAGCTGTAGTAGTTTTACCTACACCACCCATCCCCAAAATTCCAATAATACGAATTTCCGATGGGTTAATAGTAAATATTTCTTTTATTTCTTCAATGCGTGAGTTCATTCCAACCAAGTGCTCAAAATCATCACATTTCATCGATTGGTTCAGTTTTTCTAAAATGTCTTCAACAATTTTGATAATAAGCATATGATCATTCCTGTAAATTATGAAACACAATTTAAATGAATGAAAATCAAAATACCCTTTACTTTGATTGACCATACAACCTAAAACATACCTGAACTCCTTCGAATTAAACCCACATAGATTGGCAGCAGTGGTCAAGGCATCCCTCCACCTTGGAATCTTGTGTGCGTTCTTGGGATTTTGCTCATGTTTAACAAAAGCTGCAGCAACATCATGGGATTGTTTTCTTAAATGGGATGGATCTACCTCGTAAAAGACAGGTATGACAATCTGTCCATGGGTTGATGACACTCGACGATCGCTACAAGCTCATCAAGACACCAGCTGGAAGATGCATAGTCTTTTGAGAAAACAAGGACAACAACAGTGGAATCTTGGATTGCTCGGGGTAGTGACTGAGCAATTTCTTCTCCTCTTTTGATATCATTGTCGTCAAAGAAGGTTAAGAGATCCTTTTGGCAAAAAGCAGCATAGAGATGGCTGGTGAAATTGCGACGAGTGTCTTCACCCCTGAAGTGCAAGAAGACGTCGTAGTTCAATGGGTGAGTGGCCGAAGAAGAAGAAGAAGAAGCCATTATTGTTTGAACGAATAGGGTGGAAGCTATCTAGTAATAGAAAATGGGCATTCATAACCTTAGATGCATTATTGGAGGCGACGAAGTAGTCTTAATAAAGCATTTTTAAAATTTTTTATATATATTCCATTCGGTAAAATATGGGTCTAGTCGGGTCAAAACGAATCGGGTCGATCAATATCCGTCAAATATATCCGTTCGACCAGTGTTCTTCTCTCCCAGTCCTGGACGAAAGAAGAAGGCGAAGAAAGAAGACTCTGTTCAGTTGCAGATATTCGTTGATGGTACTCTTCTTTCTATCTTTTCTTCTGATTGGAAAAAGCACAAATTTTAAAAATTTTACATTCGGTATGCAAAATCTCATATTCATTTGATTGGCATTCCCCCCAAATTCTGGAGACCAATGCCTAATTACCTATTTTCCTTGATTTTATTTGACGTCTATGAAATACCGCTTGACGGCACTATGGATAATTTGGAGGTTCTTAAGGACAGCTGCAGAGAAGTTGCCATCGTCTATTGACAATCTGAAAGGGCTCAAGTATTTTTGCTAAATCGTTTTTCATTGGCTTTATTCTTGAAAGGTATTTCTTCGCAACTGTAATTTGAGTGAATTGCTTGAGAACTTGAGCCTTTTATCTTCGCCCAAGCTTCGAGTAAATCAGAGAAAATTACAGTCATACGAGATGTGAATCAAGTCCAAGTTTAGAATCATTCTTTATCTAGTCATAAAACCATATAGGTTCTTATAATTCTTCACCAGTAAATCTGCACAATAAATTTACTTCTTTTGCATAGTTTGAATTGATATAAGCTAAAGTCGGCATGTAGGTCCCGGGGAAAGCTCGTGGACGCTTCAAAGTCAACAAGAAAATATCAAAAACCTTTATTCAGACGACCACTTCCAAGTCAATCGATTCTTGTGTTAAATAATGCATAGAAGTTTTGCTATGGATGTTTTCTACTATTGAATAGCTTCCACCCTCTTGGTCCAAAAATAATGGCTTCTAGAAGGTCTTGAAGTTCTTGATCTGAGGGGTTGCTCAAATTTGGATACATTCCCAGAAATTTCAGGTAACATAAAGAAGCTATACTTGGATGGGACTGCTATAAATCAGGTACCTTCATCATCAGTTGAACTCCTTGGCAAATTGAAGACATTATGGAAGAGGTTGTAGAGAGCTTGAAAGCCTTCCAAGCAACTTTTTTAGTAAGTTAACATCTCTCGATGAACTTAATCTAGATGGATGCTCGCACTTTAAGGTGCTACCTGAAATATTGGAGCCAGTGGATAATTTGGTACGTCTTGAGTTAAGTAGCACAGCCATAGAGAAGTTGCCGTCGTCTATTGGCAGTCTCAGAGGGCTCAAGCATTTATGTTTTGAAACTTGTTTTTCAAAAGATCACCGTGTATTGTCTTTGTCGTTGGATGACACCTCTTCTTTACAGTACTTAACTCTTTTCAACTGTAATTTGTGGGAATTGTCTGAGGACTTGAGCTTTATGTGTTCTGTAGAAAAACTAGATTTGAGCTGAAATGATTTTGAGAGAATCCCTGTGACCATCAATCCACTTTCACGATTGAAATATCTTGATACATGCTACTGTGAAAGGCTTCAATCTTTGCCAGAACTTCCGTTAAGTGTCTCCACATTATATGTTGATTATTGTAGGTCACTAGAACAAGTATGGACCGTTAAACATCTAGTCCTTGACTCACAAGAGCGTGGCGGACAAGAATTCAGTTTATGGAATTGCTTAAAGTTGGATGAAGATGAATGCCAGGTAGTCACAAATGCCCTGTTAAGGAATTGTCTAACTGCTTTTTCTAGAAAGCAAATGCAGAAACCATTGGTATGTGACTCTCTTTCTTTCTCTTTTTCTTTATTTGTGTCTGTATAATCATTAATTTGTGGTATAAATCTGGGTTGTTCAGGCATGTTTTGAAATGATCTATCCAGGAAGTAGAATGCCAAAGTGGGTCAAGTATCAAAACATGGGTGATTCCATTCAAATCCCCCTTCCTTCTCATTGGTTTAATCATCCCTTTTTGGGATTCGCTTTCTATGTATGCTTTGATTCTGTTGGAAAGATTACCGATCTTAGATATGATTGCTATTTTGGAGATAGGTACCATTTCTCCTCCTTTGATGCAATGTATCATAGACCATTTGAACTTGATGAAGCAGATAAAGAGCATTTGTTAGTCTTCATTAGTAAAAAGTTTTGTGATTGGATATGTAAATGTGGTGATTTTGAACAGGATGTAGCCTTTTTAAGTTCACTGTACGCATGTCTAAGTGTACAATCAAAAAGTGTGGGGTCATTCCACTGTATGCCCAAGAAGATCAGGATAAATTCTGTCAAACATTCAACTTTCCTTTCCCAGTGTCCACGTGGAAGACTGAAGAAGTTGAATGAAATTAAGGTCACTGCTTCAACTTCAGTTTGCGATTTCATTGTGCTGTTGTTACTGGAGCAGAGGAGACTTCGCCATTGATTGCAGAACAAATTTGGACAATTGAACAACTACCCCTTGGCTCACAAGTGCAGGAGAAGATTCCTTTTATGGAATTGCTTAAAATGGGATGAAGATGAATGCTAGGCAGTCGCAAATGCACTGTTGATGAGTCATCTAATTGCTTTTACAAGAAATCAAATGCAGAAACCATTGGTACGTGACTTTCTTTTGAATTGTCTATGATACATTGCATCAAAGGATATTACATTTTTCATATCAATTTGTTTACCAAATTTTTTTCCTACTTAAGAAGAATTAATGCAATCAGAAGCTAGCTACTTATATCAGGCATACATTGCATTCCAGAGAAAATCAAAAGTATACGTTGGAATAAGGAAGACGTGCTAAAATTTTATTCTTAAATTTACAAAGAATAAAATGAACAAATCATACTTTAAGGAAACATGAATTATCCTTGTAATTTACCAAAGCAACTCAAATTTGAATACGTTCTCAGAAATTTCAAGCAACATAAGAGAGCTGTACTTAGATGAGACTGCTATAAAACATGTGCCTTCATCATCAGTTGAGCTCCTCCGCAAAGAAATTAGAGATGAAGTTTTGTAGAAGGCTTGAAAGTCTTTCGGATAGTAGAGCTGGACTTTTAGAAGCTCTTGAACTTCTTGACCTGGAGGGTTGCTCTAATTTGAATGCATTCCCATAAACTCCAAGGTATGCTTGTTTTTCTTAGTATGTCCTTCATGTCATGCGCTCTTCTTCAACCTTTTTGGTCAATTATCAAAGATTTTGAAAGTTTTAGCCTCTTCATTTGGCGTTCGTGCTCCTTCACCAGCCGCACCACCGCCAGCTCCTCCAATAGAAGGTGTAAAATTGAATCAAGCTGAGAATGAACAGAGCAAGCATGCCTATTGCGAGGCACTTGTCACTGCTGTAGCTGCCCAGGCTGCTGCTGAGGTTGCTGTTGCATGCTACTCCGGAAAGTCAAAGGATGAACTAGGATATTAAGATGTAGACTAGGATAGAGGAACACTGGTTGAAATGTAATCATGTCCTTTTTTTACCATTTTACTATATAGATTCTTGCTCTTACTCTCAGGCAAGAACTGCTAGTGGTGTGAGATAATTAGAGCGACCGCTGTTATACTTGATTTCTTTGCGAATTTCTAATTAACGAGAAATGAAATGCTGGGTTTGCCTTAACTAAGAATCTTTGTTGTTTGAGTAAACGTTTGTATTCCATCGTTTGACTCATTTTTGTGTCTCAGAGCATGCTTAGTTGTTTGTATCCATCTTGTTCTTTGAGTTTGTTGGAGGTTTGGCATTTGCATTTAACAGATTATTTTTCTTTTGAGATGTTTTGGTTCTGCCCGCAGTGTTCTGATTTCCATAAATCCTCGATTTCACTTTGTTTGGTTCAAAATCTGATCAATCCATATTAAATCAAACCAGACTGAGCTATTTTTGCTATCTCTACATATGTTAAATAAATTTCATCAATATTTAAATCTCTTATCATTAATTTCTTCCATTTCATTTAAACATTTACATAGTTATGTGTCTGGACATAACTGTATGGAAAAGGTTCTGGTTTCATGATATAAGGAATAAAAAACAGGACTTTTCAGAGATGGTAAGCTGATTATGTGGTGTAGCAGTGGAGCTTCTGAGGAATAAATGTAAGAAAAAATAAAGCTTTATTGCTTAGACATAATCGTTATAGTTGCTTCTTTACTACACTTCTAGCATATGCTTAAAGGTAACCATAGTTCCATTGTAACAACTGTACCATCTACAGGTGTACACTACCAAGCTATATACAACCAGAAGAGGTAAAAAGAATTCAGAAATTGATCAAAAAATAGCCTGAATATGTACAAATAGAGGGCACAGGGGATATCATATGCACAAAATAACGGGAAAGTAATGTAGCAGAAGCACCAAAGGCACTCAAATCCATAATGAAAGCTCTTCAATGTTAGATTTGTCACTAGACATCTTTGGCTTTAGCTTCCAAGCATCCACTATTTCTTCTTCTTCTCAGTATCCATCAGAAGTAGTTCTGGAATACAAATATGGGACAAGAACAATAAGAAACTAGAAAGCTGGAACAAAAAATTTGAAAAGGGGATCAGAAAATCGTTCTCATAACGTTACCTCATTCGGACTTTTGAGAGTGTGGCAAGATCTCAACGTAACATGTATTCTTGAATGTTGTTAACACCATACTGCAGTTAGGTGGCAAGGTGCATTAGTCCTCGATGCAAAATGCTTCCAAATAGGAAAGAACAGAACAAAACTGACAGAAAAGCTTATATAAACTAAAAGTTAAGACTCAAGAACATTAACTTTTGTATATTCCAATAAACAAATAAAAACAGGGAAATATAAAGAAAATCAGTAAAATGAAAAGAAAACATTGAAAGATTGGAAATTGCTAGTACAGAATCAGCAGCAACTTGCAATGTGACATGATCACCCCATTTATCACTCCTAATACCAACAATAGAATAAGCAGAGTAAACATGGATTCATTCAGAAAGCTTTTGAAAGGAAACGAAGAAAAAAGTGAAGCAACAAACTTGTTCATTTTCTTCAAATATTCACTGAAAGACATTGGAACATAAACCTCATACCTTTCTCGGTGAGACTTGAGCTGATACGATGTGGATACAAAGTAGAAAATTCCAATTTTAGTCTAATATACAGACATGATATCACCTCATTAAAAAAATTTATTTTAACACAAACTCATTCAGATGTCAACTATCCTGATTGACTAATTGTTCTATAACATGTTTGTGGTATTCGGGAGATCGGTAAAGTTGATCTGATAAGGCACTGAATTGAAATTTGAAAAAGATAGAGGAGGTTAACAACATGGAGCAGTAACTAAAAGAAGTGAGCTACTGATAAGAAAATAGATCTTTAAAATTCAAAAGAAAACAAACCTGACAGTTATCATCTCCTTCAACTTTGTTCTCAACCAGATCATACACTTTCAGCCTGAAAAACATATAGCACATCATTGTTTGGAAGTCAGGTTTAAACCAACATATGTTTCCAATTTCACCAATAAGAGAAAAAGTTACAAGTAATTTTGGATTATGTATTTGCTTGAAAAACTTGAGATCATTAATCATGAATTCTGTAAAGTTCAGGCGTTTTTGCACAATTTAATAAATTGCTTAAATTCAGGAAAACAAGCATCGGAAGAACCAGTATGCGACCAGTCTAGTAGCCTTTGATGAGAAGAGGCCTCTTCATCTTCTGATGGCATATATGCATTGGTTTTAGGAACATGCTTTGGAGAACAAAATAGGAGAGTCAATTCCTGCAGAGATTAAAATATCTAGACAAGTAAAATTCATAATATTGAACAATCTAGGCAAAAAAATATAAAATTATATTCTCCTGAACAATACTTACAGGAACTGAAACCATCTGATTTAGCCTCTTTCCCACTTCACCATCAAGAGCGGACTCATCTGCTATATCTAAACTACATCTCAACTCTTCCATCTCTAGCTTTTCTTCGGCAGTATGAATCAGTATCTCATCGCCATTACAATGATCTGATTCCTTTTGGCAACTATCATCATCATCCAAGACTTTCTGACCAGTATCGTGATCTAAGAAACCATTCAAACTATCAAATCAGCCAACAGAAACAGTAAGTAGCCCCCTATAAGCAATGAATCAAGCTCAAATTTGATAGCCCACTATCAAATCAATGACTTAGCAAGCATAGATTGATTCTTGGATATATTGAAAATGTTGATGATTCCTATTATAAAAACAGCTCTTGAGCACCAAATGGAGATGATATTGTGTGATGTGTGTTCATAGAATCATAGTTTCTTAATCCCTTGCGAATGCAATACGTGTAAGAACTAGTTTCCAAATGTTTCTTGTTAATATGAGTTGGATGATATGAGGTAAGAAGCCATGACAACAGAGAGAATTCAATATATTTGTTATTAACTTTTATTTTTCTCTTTGATAAAAGTTAAAAAAATATTTCTAAAAGTTCTTATTCTGTTTAAAATTTTAGAATTGATATTAAAAAAATTTCTTACTTCAAAGATTTTAGCTTTTAACTTTACTATGTTCTAAATTAAATTAATAATGACAAAATTTTATATTAAAACCTTATTAATAATAACAATAATAATAAATAATGTAATATTTGACAAATTCAAAGAAATAATTATACATTAATAATTATTTAATGATAAGGACTGTTTTAACTCTAATAATTAATAAACGCTGCATTTAATGATTTAATATTTTAATCTTTAAAGTTTGATAAAACTATCATATTAAATTCATATTCTTTAGGGAATAATAATATGCTCATGATGCTCGACTATTAAATATTATATAATAATTATATTAATTATGATAATTATAAATTACTAAAATAATGCTAACAAATAATGAGCTTAGTAGAAAAATTAGTTGTTAGAAATAATAAATAAACAAAGTTTTATCTGATATATATTCATATAAGTTTCAAATTTTAAATTCCAAAATTTAGGATAATGAAAATTCATATGTGTTTCATACCTCTGAAGCAATCTCTCTTAACCTTGTCTTCGTGTGTACCATCCATCTCGAAGATCTTATACCCTTGATCTGAAAGACGAAGTAGTTTTTATTAAACTCCATCACAAGAATGTAACAGTATGTAGGAAAATAAAACTCCTACTCCAAGCAAATCAGATTTAATAGTTTCTCTTATCCACAGCTTTTGTTGGAACTCGGAACAGAGAAACATGTATAGCTCACCTAATTGAAGCATTGAACTTGAATTAATTTCATTCAACTTCTTCTATCTTCAATCTCTTTTCGGGCATATGGTGGAATGATTCTGCACTTGTGACTGATCTTTTCAACTTGGACACTCCTAAATTTGGAAAGTCAAATGTTCCATAGAATTCATCCTCATCTTTTTGGGCGTATAGTGGAATGACCCCACACTTCTTTATTCCATTCTCAACTGCCCTGAACTTAAAAAAGGCTGCATCCTCTTCAAAGTTACTGTGTCTACATACCCATTCACAAAATCTTCGACAAATGAAGACTATCATATGCTCTTTATGATATGCTCTTTGCATGTAATATGTTTCGGAATCAGCAGAGGAGAAATGGTAATTGTCTCCAAAGTAGCAATCATATCTAATATTGCAATTTCCTCTTTGGTCATACTCCGCAGTATCAAGGCAAAGATAGAAAGCAAATCCCAGAAAAAGATGATTAAACCAATAAGAAGAAAGGTAAATTTGAATGGAATCACCCATGCTTTGATACTTGACCCACTCTGGGATTCTACTTCCTGGATAGACCATTTCAAAATTTGCCTAAACAATAGAAATTTCTATTCAAATTAATAATTATACAGACGCAGATAAAGAAAGAGAGAAAGACAAAGAGTTACATACCAATGATTTCTGCACTTGAGTTCTTGTATAATTCCTCAACAGTGCATTTGCGATTGACTGGCATTCATCTTCATCCAACATGAAGCAATTCCATAAATGGAAAAATATTTCTATTTGTGAGTCAAAGGCTAGTTTTTTAAGGTTTAATATTTGTTTTAGGGATCTACCATCGTTGGGGTATAATATGGAGACAGTTGATGGAAGTTCTGGCAAAGAAACAAGCCTTTTGCAATAGTTTATATTTAGAATTTTCAATCGTGAAAGTTGTTTGATGGTTGAAGGAATTCTCCTAAAATCATTTCGACTCAAATATAGATATTCTGTATGAGATAGAAAGCTCAATTCCTCAGGCAATTCTCTCAAATTACAATTGGAATGGTTTAAATAGTCCATCCCAAAATAATTGAGCCTTTTGAGATTGCTGATAGACGATGGCAACTTCTCTATGGCTGTCTCACTTAAGTCAAGATACTTCAGATTATCCATAGCCTCCAAGATTTCAGGAAGCGTCTTAAAGCGTGAACATCCATTTAGACGAAGACTTTCAAGGGATGTTAACTTGCTAAAAAAGTTGCTTGGAAGGCTTTTAAGCTCTCTACAGTCTTCCATCCATAAATTCTTTAATTTGCTTAGGAGTTCAACTGATGACGAAGGTACCTGTTTTATAGCAGTCCTAACCAAGTACAACTCCTTTATGTTGCTTGAAATTCCTGGGAATGTATTCAAATTTGGGCAATTACGAAGATTAAGAACTTCAAGAGCTTCTAGAAGTATACTTCTGCTATTTGGAAGATGAGTTATGCCTTTGTTATTTACTAAACTTAGGGACGTTAACCTCGCCAATCTCCAAAAACCATTAACAATGATACTCAACATTCCATATTTAAGTTGAACTGGATCTTCCTGTAATTAACAAAAATAACAAAAGGATTAATTAATCTAATCTAATATTACTTTTAACTTTTATTACAATAAATTAAATTGTTAAGTAGTATATAATTTTCGTACCTTGGCTCCATTCCAATTGCTGTTGGATAACGAAAGCACTATAAGATTCTTTGGTCGAAAATTAGATGGAAAAGATTTTAATGGATACTTATCCCACCTGAGATACCTTAATGTATTAGGAAGATAATCAAGACCTTGAGAAAGATGTAGATTACTTTCTCCATAGAAACTGAGAAATTTAAGATTAGGCATCTTTATAAACACTTGTGGATTTAAATTCATCTCTCTTATTTTAGATGAGTCTAAAATAATGCTTTCCACAGCTTCGGCCTCCTGACAAAAGACACCCAAAATATATACACAATTTATTATGGCAATAAATAATTTTTCTAAATAAATCAGGAACTATAAAAGACTATTAATAATAAAAAGTAATTTTTAAATATCTTACCTTATTCCCTTTAAATAATTCATAAATATCTTTCGGATCCCATAATCTACTACGTTGATTTGCATATTTAGCTTCTTGATGAACAATTTCCTTTCCCATTTCTTTCAGCAAATCATGCATTTCTAATATGGGTTTGGAAGTATCTACCAGGCATTTGTCTTCAAGAACACTAATTATAATATCTGCATCAAAACCACAACTTTTAAGGACTTTCTTTACAACATCTGTGCTATCATGTTTGAAGAAACAAGCAATGTCAAGAAAGACATCCTTCTCCGTTCTATTTAAGTCATTGTAACTAATTTGTAGCACATGTTGGATATCTTTATTTGGAACTTTTGACAATTGATTCAATGCACTTTTCCAATCATTTTGCTTTTTCCCAATTAGGGCAGAACCTAAAACCTTCAAAGCCAAAGGATTGCCTTGTGCATATTTCACAATCGAGTTTAGTGAGGATACATAGTCATCTCTTGAATATTTTTGCTTGAAGGCAATCTTACTGAAAAGTTGGAGAGCTTCAACATAATTTAATGGTTTAACTTCATATATAAAATCAGCCCTCCCCCCAAATGCTTGCTTATCTCTACTAGTAACGAGAATCATGCTTCCTGAACCAAACCAACATGGATTTCCAATCAAATACTCTAATTGTAGTGGATCATTCACATCGTCAAGAACAATTAACATCTTCTTACGACCAAGTCTTTTTACAAGAAATGGTCCAGGACTGGCACTGAATGCATATTTTACTGAATCTTTTTCCCCTAATGTTTTTGAAATGAGTTCTTCCTGTAATTTTTTGATGCCACCTGCTTCTACTTGTTGTCTCACCTTGTGTACAAAGTAAAAACCTTGGAATTGATGGGACATCCTTTTATATATGACTTCGGCTGTAGTAGTTTTACCAACACCGCCCATCCCCCAAATTCCTAAAATACGAATCTCCAATGGGTTAATAGTAAATACTTCTTTTATTTCCTCAATGCGCGAGTTCATTCCAACCAAGTGCTCAAAATCATCATATGCCATGGAATGGTTTAGTTTTTCCAAAATGTCTTTAACGATTTTATTAATAAGCATATGATCATTCCTGTAAATTATGAAACAAAATTTAAATGAATGCAAAGAAAAAGAACCCTTTACTTGAATTGAGCATACAACCTAAAACATACCTGAACTCCTTAGAATTAAACCCATATAGATTGGCAGCTGTGGTCAAGGCATCCCTCCACCTTTGAATCTTTTGAGCATTCTTGGGATTTTGCTGGTGTTTAACAAAAGCTAATGCAACATCATGGGACTGTTTCCTTAAATAGGATGGATCTACCTCGTAAAAGACAGGATGTCCATAATTCGATACCTTTGGGTATCTATAGTTTGATGCCTTCAGGTATCCACAGTTTGATACTT
>JAOQMM010000003.1:21304861-21325663 GCA_027563515.1 Erythroxylum platyclados | reverse complement strand
GATTTCAGATAACTTTAAAGACATCTCCCTGCACTGATCTTGGAGCTCCCCAGCATGGGCTTCGGAAGGACAAGCCCACCGTAGATGAAATTGTGGCCATAAAGTTGGTGCTAAAGCTGCTGCCGGAGGCAACAACGGACCATCATGTCTCAGTGGGTTATAAAAGAAATTACAGTGCACATGAGATCTTCCTTCTGAAGAACGCAGATCAGCCAAATAGGCCCACAAGCATCCACAAATTTCAGAGACTCCAACTTGATGTCTCTCCTTTTCACTGAAAATTGACATTATGCAATAAGAAACAGGTATCCAGCAATAATTGAAGTTCATGAACATTGGTTCATCACACATTTCAGAAATGGGTGAAGTTCATCCCTTAGGAAAAGTTGTTAACAAAGGAAGTGGGGAGATCACCTATTATAGAAGAAGTTTCCGAAACGACAAGAAAGCATGGAATCCATTAAATCAACCAAGAAGACCTGCATGAAAAAGTCGGTCAAATATATTAAGAGGCCAAATTAGTTCACATTTTTAAATAGGATATTTTCAAAGAAACAACTCATATGCAGATGAAGCACATACCGGAGAGAACTCAAAAGCGAAAGGATATATCCTCAGCAACTGAGAAACACAATCAATCCACTGCAAAATACAGACGATGTAAAACTGTCAGTTGCTAAAGAAAGGCAACACACCATCTTTCTTAAATTCACTCCCAACACGACCAGGGTTTCGACCTAGGCACAAAATCTTATCCATAATTATCCCCCAGTTGCCCAACAAGGCTCTAAAGGCATAGTCCTCTTGGCAACAGCTGATATGAGTTTGAACTGAACACTCTACCCCAGCATATTTAGAAAGAAACATTCAAATTCACCAAAAAACATTGAAAACTCTATGAACTTTGCAAAGACTATCATCTGCTAAGAAGTCTACCAATATGTAATGGCCAGAGGATCACAATCTACAAACTTCAGTGTTTTTCTCAGTTTTTAAACAGGAGACTTGTCTCTCATCTAATTAAAGAAAACAAAATAGAAAGTATGAAGGCCATAGGAGGCCTGGATGATGTCTATACAAAATCTTAACTAGCAGAACATGATAATTACATCACAAGGGTCAGAAGTTTCAATCAGAAAATTTAGGAATTAAAAGAATAGATTAGAATATGGGTGAAAATCTAGTTAAATTTGGAGTACCTAGAAAGAACATACACAAGATGAGCATCAATATAATATCATTAGCCTCACACAGTTAAACTAATGATCACCCAACAAAAGGAATTTAAAACTTTCCAGCATCTAGATGCTGTAACTTGAAAAACTGAGGATCTTCATACAAAACCTCAACAAATCATTAAAAAGTAGATGATAAGAACAGATTGTAATAGATACAATACTTCCTCATCCAAAAACATGCATCTGACCAAAAGTTACATGAAACAAATAAAATAAAACAAAAGTAGCACATCTCTATTACGACAAAAAATGAATGCACTCATAACAATTATTAATGCACTCATAACAATTATTATCAACTAGTTGCAACTAGAACAGTCATGAAGATCAGGATAAAATGCAAAGAAAGAAAATTGATATATGACCTTATACCTGCAAAAATATGGGAGAATAGTTGCTCTGAGAATGAGAACTGGGTGTTGGAGCTGCTGAAGATTGGCGCATAGATGAAGCTGGAACGGAAGACTGTCGAGATAATTCAAAAGGCATGCTGCTGTTCCCAGATATAGTTGGCATCCCCACACGATCTGCAAATGGATGACCAAATGCTAGCCAATCTTTTTCTATAAGTGCCTGTAAAAATTTTCAAACATGTCCCACAGAGTTAAAACCTTCATATAACAAGGCAAGCTACAAAGTAATATAAGTAAAAGATGTAAACTATTTACTTCTACTGATTTCTACTTTTTTTCTTCTAAAGGGATTGGGGTGGATCTCGGAGATGAAAAATCTTAAAAACAAGGACTGACCACAAAGATGGCAGGAAAAAAAGTATGCAGTTCGTAGCAGAGACTAGTCATTTTTCTTTTTTGAAATTTGTTTGCTACATCGAAATAGAAAATGTTTCCTTACCAAACAATCTCCCAACGTTTCCTTTTCTAGTCTTTTAGAAAACGTCTTTTCGTTGGTTTCTTTGTTTTACACCAATATGGTAAGAATGAAATTGTGTCTTGATTTGTTCCCTTGAAGATTTCATTTTATAGATTATTTTGGAAATCTTTTTTTTTTTTCACTTATTAACATTCTTGAAAATTTAGAAAACAGCAAATGAAAAATATTTTCTAGTAGCAAACGAAGCCTAGTTACTGGAACCACATGATAACATGGGAAATTAAGTCATAAGAGGCATAGCTCAATCATATTTGAAAGAAGAATTTGCAATCAATATAGCAGATGTAGTAGCACCTGAAACCCTTTAAAAGTTCGGTAGTACGGATCCAGTAACAAGTTAGCAAGTGAAACCAATTGAGTAGTTCTATCCCACCCATCACTGCAGAAGAAACAAAACGAAATGTTCTCAGGTACTAAATAGAGAGTGATAAAACAGAGACGTGACAAAAGGTATATCACAAATAAGGCTGCAAATAAAATTTGCTTTATGCAAATGAATATGTGCATCTGAAACCCCATTACACTAAAAAAAATTCAGAACTTTGTATATTTATAGCTGATTATTGCAGCTTTTGTATTAAGCTGAGTCTAAGAAGCATAAATGGCCATCACAAGTTCAACATCTACACCAGGTCATCAACACAAACCAGGAGCATTTGTTCCTTTGATATAGGATGGAACTACATATGTCCAGCACAATCACTTGCTTTTACATTTTCTGAAATTTACTTTTTAAAAAAAAAGTAAAAGCTGCATTATCTGTGTAGAAAATAGCAAAACGACATTTGCATTCTTCACAGAGTGAGAAAGAAAGACCAGGGATTGTAGGAGGCCCCCAATTTATATTAACCTCAGGTATCACCATCACAGCATGAATGAACAATTGCTTACCTACAATGTACAAGCACGGAAGCTGATTCCAAAGCAACACGAGCAACAATCCAAGCTGCACCAGCCAAGACACTCTGGACATGTATAAGCCAACCACTATCACCGAGGGATGATACAGAAGCAGACATACTGCTGAGATTGCCTCCACCCCAAGTCCAACCACCATGTCTCTGAAACAATCAATACTTATCAATAGGAACATTAATGAGAGCCACTAATCTGTTCAATATTAACATTATGGAGAAGTTTCTCAACCAGGTAAGTACATGGGTCAGTACATGAAAAATATGAATATTCTTCATACAAAAAGCAACAGGTAGTCATTTCAATTGTTCTTCAGTACAGCCCTCAATGAATTAAATGCAGCTAACTATATAAAAGTGTACAAAAAAAACATTAGTCCAGATATCAGCAGTTTATTACTGGTGAAGCAACCGTTTTATGGCACTTCAGGACTGACCAAAAATGATGACATTCCATCTGAAGAAGTGGTGCCATGGGTATCTAAGTAGTCTCTTAGCCGAGAAAGACTCTCTCTCATTGCATGTATGTTGTCTATCCCAAAGAAAACAATCTGATGAGATTGCAAAGAAATTTAAAGGGGAGATTAGATCAGATGAATTAAAGTTGATGACTATATAAAAAGAATGGGAACTTTCAATAAAAATACCTCAGACTGAAAATAATTAGAAGAAGACTCAGAACCACCTCCCATTGCTCCATTTGCTAAAGCATTCTTTCTGGGTCTTGCATCAGCAATGTATAACTTTCTAAAATGGAGAAAGAATGGGAAAAAGATAGGTAAGGCACTGGAGAACATGCTAAGAAATGCATTGAGATGAAGTATTTCTTATAAACAAGCAAATAAAAAAATTATTTCAGAGCATCATGAATCTGGTTTGCCACTACTCATGTTTCTATGGTCGTCAAAACACCAGATTTCAGCAAAAAAAACAATAACAATACAAAGAACCCCCCATATTTTCACTGCTAGGTTATATGTATTAAAAAGTGCTCTAGCTTCTCTCAAGCATAGCTTCAGAACATAACATACAAAAGAAAACATTCAAAATTAATCATGAACTGCTAAAATCGCTTTAGAATACAACTCTAGAACATGCAAGAAATATATAAAAAGAAGGAAAGAAAACTGAAAATCATACCTCCTAATCCCCCTAGCACCTCCAAGTTGATCACAAAGTGCAGCAACAAGTTTCTCATCTGCATTGCTGTAGGCATGTTCAACAATTTCAAACAGTCATTTGTAACCAGGAAAAAGGAAAAAAGGATATATCATGAACATATTCCTAATGGATGGTGAAAAAGCAAAATTTGTCTCACCTCCTCATATTCATCATAAGACCAACCAAGGGTTGGGATGAACGTGCAAGGACTGCCCCTGTTTCTGTATATATGTATGTAGACCTATAAGAATGGAGATCCTGATAATCAAAATAGTAAATTCAGTTTAGTTCATACCAGGATGACACCAAGATATTACAGGCAGACGACACCTTGCACGAAACGTGGATGCTTGGAGCACTTCTTCCTCACTACCATTGGGCCATGCAAGAATTAGTTATAAAATTCAGATTTAGCAGGCCATGACAAGCAGCACTAGACAGTGACAAGGAAAAGATTATGGATCTCACTGCATTTTTTTTTCTTTTGTGTCCAATTTCATTCTTTTGCTGCACTGCAATGATTAAGCACCTTACCTAATTGATTTTGGAACAATCACAGCAAATGGATAGCTCTCACACACTGTATAATTTGAGTTAATACTACTGATTCTCCACAAGTCATTAGAAAATGTATATGACCCCTGCTCAATCATTTCCATCGATGCAGAAAAGGAGCCTCTTCCAAGAAGACGAAAATATTCATTCAGAAGTCGAATTTTAGGGTTAAGGTTAATGAATTTGGAAGGCCCACAAGTAAAAGCATAAAGATCCCAGAGTCTTGATGGCTTCGTAGACCTCGACAATGCATCATATATCGTCCGCCTCTATACAATGAAAATAAACAACATAACTCTGATAAGTACATTGTATTAAATTCAGCACTCAAACAGAAGTATGGAATTGAAAAATAGTTTTCATTACTAAAAGGAGATAAGAAGGGGATAAAGAACAAGAAAGCTCAAAGCAACAGATAAATCCAAGATTCGAATGATCATCCACTCTCCTTCCAGCCATGAACCCATACTTTAATTTGCAGAAAGATAGACATCCACTTTACAAAGGCACTATTCACTTATAATCGAAACTGCTTTTGCTGTCAGATTAGTCAAATCAATTAGAGAGATGCACTCTTTTTTTTCCAAAACAGCTACAAGAGTTTTAACCCACAACTAATTAGAACACCGACATTTTAGGCAAAGGATAGGACCATCCCTCAAAAACAGTAAAACATTTTACTGTACCTAGTGAGTTTCCTGGAATAATTATGCTTGAGTTGTTCAAAGACTATATATTGATAGGAAACTACTAGAAAACGTAGACCACAGAATTACCACAACTAGGGAATCAATGGCAATTTATTTGAAATTTTCCCAAAGTTACTTTCAATGAAAGCATTTTATACATATAAAACAAAAACCATAACATCATCAATCATATGAGCAAGAAAACAGAATAAACTCTATAAAAAGCATTTACAGCTTATATTAACCTGCTTTGTTCGAGGACGGAAACCAAAGACTATTATTCTCATATCCTTGCCTGCAGAATACAAGAGAATTCTTATTCTGTGAGTCAAACCAAGGACCACATATACAATAAGAACTGGAAACCTCTGTAAAATGCACAAGATCAAAAAGGAAAATAAATTATGAGGCAATGCGAATAACTTTCATTTCATTGACCAAGTAAAACATAAGTACTGCACACGCATTAGGTATTCAACCACATTCCATGCCTTCCATGTATAAAATTTATATTTGCTATGGGCTAAGCACCATAAACGACAGTCAGCAGACAACAACCACAGAGCTAACATATTATCATGCAACCCAAACGTACAACCCCACCCCCATGGTAATCCCACAGAATGTATCTATGCATGCAAATACAGAGTAAATGATATATAGTAAGAACCTCAAATAATGTTCATATTTTCTTCCACAATGCACAAAATTTAAATTGATACAAAATGAGAAATAGATTCAACGAAATGAACAAGTATAATGCATACCAATGACCTGAAGAAGTCGACGGGAAGGGGTCTTGTCTGATTGGCGAGGGGCCGATTGAATCTTAACAACCTAGATACAACACAGAAAGAAAAAATTGCACGCACTTTCAACCAATAAATATAGCTGAATGAAAACCCAGGATAGAGGATCAAACAAAAATTCTCAACAATAGTTAACACATGAAAAAACAAGCAGTACCAAATTCTTCTGATAAACATACTAAAGAATAACAACTTACAATTTTGTTGAACTTCTCAATTGTTGCCAGTGGAATTGTTCCAAGTGCAATGACATTTTCAGTTCCCTCACTCTTGAAAAGGAATTAAAAAGTAAAATTACAACTTCTTTGTGAAGCAGACACACAGAATGCAGTAACACAAAGAGTACACCTCATTATAATGAAGAAACTTTACATGTTTGTATGAAAAAATAGCAGGAAAGAGACAGATCAAAAGAAGGGATGCGATTGAAGTACGCAACTGAAAGAGTAATGTTCAAATGAAGAGTTAGAAAGTGCAAAAATTACCAGAAAAATAAGACGATAATTAGTCACTATCAAGGTGCCAGCTTCATCAGTATTAACAAGCACAACACCATGTCCCTGAAAGCAAAGTCCATATCCGAACATTGTCCAAAGAAGCCCAATAGTTACAAAAAGAGGACAGGTAAGAGATTTTCTCATCAAATATTGCAGAAATTCTAATCACCAATAAAAGCAAATTCAGTTCCTACAGAAGAAACAAATGTCAAGTGCATCTACACAATGCTCAGTGAGGAATTGCAAAGGGCCACACGCACACTCTCCCTAACCAAACCATGATACCATTGGACTGGGACAAAGTTAACTGGCCTGCATGATCTGATTGAGTTAAAATCACTAAAGAATATAAAAGCAATTTACAGTTAAGTGTCATAATTCTCCACATAACCTAGAACATCACATGAAATTGGTTTTATAACTTTTCAACATATTCCCTTAGAATTTAAGAACATTCCATTAAAAGTTGGCAGGGCCTATAAATGTAACTTCACTTCCTCTTTAAGCTCAACATAGTATCTTTGAAATATAAAGATCTAGACAGGTACGCGTATGTTCACTTCCCAAGCCAAACTTGTGGGCTCAGATTGGCTATACCAACCAGGTAGCATGCCAACAACTGTTTGGGATAGCACTTTGTACATCACCGCTTTAGTTATCCGCCTTGTCTGTATACTCTCAAGAAGCCACCCAACCAGACCTTTTGGTGATTTACTACCCGTCAAGAAAAGACCCAAGAAAATGTTCTTATACTAATTATATATGATGAATCACCCCATCAACAGAAGACCCAAGATAATGCGCTTACACTAATTATATATGATGTTGAAATTCAATTCGCGTAAACAAGAAGTTGCTATAACTACAGCTTCAACAATAAAAGATGCAGTGTGTTTGGTGTCTTTTCAAAATCATAATATAAAGATACCCCATTACAGTTATAGTGGTGGGTAAAATTGCACTTATAGAAGTTATCCACTACTTCCAAAACCAAAATAGTGGTAACCAGAATGAAGTATTGACAAAAGAGTAAATGATCACTGTTTATTGGTCTTCACAGGGTAACAGCCTTCGTAGAAACATGCATCTTTAGGGGTAAAACATAACTGCGTCATCGTGCTGTTGAGTAAGCTCCAATTATGAAGAAATGGGAGAACTTCTTCTGTTAATATAAATTTATGGAACGTTAACTTCTTCTGTTAATATAAATTTATGGAATTTTTAACATATTCAAATTATTTAGAAAAACCACAGAATGTTAGAACAGCTGGCAATATATCATGTCAATATTATAGCCAAACTACATTCTCACAAACATATGGGTAAACTAAAGAAATAAACCAGTACAAGACAAAATCTTTGGATTGGCTTGCCACTAGTGACACGTCAAGAAGCAAGCTACTTGAAGGGCAAACAAAAACCGATGCCACATGGCCTCAAATTAGCATTTAATGAATGTCTATACTTGACTTATAGCAGGAAGAACCAAAGCTGCATGATTCTTTTGATCCCAATGTAGTTTCCGTGATCAGTGGGCTTTGCACAGTAACAACCGAACACAACCCCAGTGCAAGTTAGCATTTTGACAACTTCTTCTATTCCATCAAGCCTAAACCACATTCTTGATTTGTATACCAATTAAACAACATAAACCTAAAAATTCAAGCAAGAAAACTAGAATAGCTTGTGATCCTAAAAGAAAATCAAGAAATTGCACCGGCAGAATCGACTTCAAGAAAAAGATAAGTCTTGAAAAAAGCAAACCTCGGCGAAAACCCGCTCCGCCTCAAGCAGGCACTTGTAATTTGAACGACGGGGAACGGAGCACGAGAGAGTGTTAGGGTTCTGTTCTCAAACAAAACAAAAGAGACAAATCAATCAAAATGCAGATAAAAAAGAAAAAAAGAAACAAAGAAGAAGAAAGTGAGAGAATTGGAGGACCTCAAGCTTAAGCCAGTCGAGTGCATCGTCGCAAATTCCACTGTCCTCCTCCAACTTCTCGGAATCACTGGAGGTATCTCTCAACGACGTCTTTCGGCGAGACCTCGGCGCGGACATTAAAGCCAAATAACGGTTACAGAGAGAGAAAGAACAAGAAGAAGAAGAGAGAGAGAGGGCGATGACAGGAAGATTATAGAGAAATTAGAGAGAGAAAGAGAGGCGTAGGCTTGAGGTTCACCGTTCACCTACCGTTCAAAGGAAACGACTTTCCAATCTCTCTCTTGTTTTAAACGTACCCAAAGAAACATTTAAGGCTTCTCATTTAAAATTTAATAACCCAATTAATAAAGAATATTAAATTTTAATTTTATATATTCCTGATTATGATAGTATTGAAAATGAGTATAAATCTTTATCACAAATGAAACACTTACGTAATTAATTTGAGAAAATAATTATTTATATATATATAATATTTTAATGATTTATTTTGCCTTTCCTCTCCTCTTAATTTTCAATTCAATTTTATGTAAAATTTCTCAATTTATAATGAAAATACGCTATCCATTTTTTATTAAAATTAACTCTTTTCTTGAAATTTTAAAACAATATTCTTTAAATTAAAATTGGAATTTTTAAAATTTAAAAAAATAGTTTTTCATTAAATCATGATTAAGAGTTCGAGTTTAATTAATTAGTATTTTATTGATATAAAATAAAAATATATTTAAAAAATTACACAAAGACTTATTGTAATAAATACATTTAATGGTTATATACTGAGGAGAAAATGTCATGTAATTTTTTAAATATCAATCAAGTTTTTAATTAAATTATTTAATTTTTAAAAGTTAAACATTAAAATTAAAAAATCTTTTTAAAAAAGTTTCAAACTTCAAAATTCATTATTCCAATTGAGTTTTGATTGTAAACCAAAAGAAATAAAGACAGAGATACACCAACAAATGAAGTCCTTTTCCACACATTTTCAAATGTTCCTGTTTGTTTGTTTATGGTTCTGATTGATCATTTTAAACATTATTGCTAACAAAAACTTTTTCCTGTTCCTTTTGTCATTATGCTTAGGTTAAAAGAATACAAGTAACAACAGATTTTAGTTAACATGCCATGCCTCATCTAAGTAGTATCTTATCCAAGAAAAGAAGGAAGAGATGTGATAGAGAGGAAAGTTGTTCATAACAGAACAAGACAAGAAAATGAAAATGTCCCTATCTTGGTTAAATATTTCAAAGAAAAAAAGGATAGATGATTGATTAGATGCATTGCATCTACAATTAGTGACAGAAAACAGGGATTTAGAGAGAAAATTAAAACTGTTTTTGTGGAAAGATATCCACCATTTTGTTAAGTTTTAATAAAACAGCATCATTTTGTCCCAAAACAATCCAAACTGAATTGAATTGTTTAGCCGAGCCGAACCAAAATTATCATCCCTGATTATGTACAAATACAATCTATACATGAAGATATAACAACAGTATCACTGAGACTAGGAACTGCACTCATTGCAACTTATCAAAACAGCATCATTTTGTCTGAAACATTCTGAACTGGTTCAGGTTGCTCAGCCAAGCCGGACCAAAATTGTCATTTTGATTATCTAAAAATACAATCAACAGCCATGAAGATCATGAGACTATGAACTGCATTCATTACCAATAATATCATAAATCACTTCCACGGAATAGTCAATGAAACAGCTAAAAAGAAATGATCTTGCCAGAAGTTAGCTGTGTGGATCTGACAAGTTTATTGCCATTGCCATTCTGGCGAGTGCAAAAATGAAAAGTTCAAGACCAAGATGTGTTTAAGAAACCTGATAGAGACAAAGCAGGTTTATTACAACTAAGTCATGCATACAACAATATTACTAAAACCAGAATGTTCATCTTAATGCAAATAGTTATAACTCGTACAAACAAATTTACAATAAACAGAGGTAGGTATTTCTTCTGAATATACACAAATTACCCAACAGCAGCTTAATAAGACTACATTAGCTTACAAAATGGATAAAGCAGCCACTTCTTTAAGCAACTAATAGAGGAAAATCTCCACTCATAAGTAAAGGTAAAACCTAGCTAGCTATATGGGAGCTCAAATATAATTTCAACCGACTGATAATACTACATAGTATAAGAAATTCCAGTGAAGACCCTGCCTTGATCTCCTCAGCAGAAGGAGCGTAAACAAAATGTATGCATTGAATTGAGAAGCCTCATAGACTGGGAAAGGTGCCAGCATCTCGGGCATTAGCAAACCCGGAATCCATTTGATGGGAGTGCAACCAGGATTTTGCCAGTGACGTCAACAACTATGACAGCAGCTCTATTTATCTAACTCCGTAAATTCATCAAATACCTTATTGCCAGCACACTCTTTCAAAGCTTTGGCATTGAGTTCCCGCCCAAATCTCCAGACATAATTTAGGCCAACCAGAAGCTCAGTTATTGTCGCTTCTGTTTTTTCTTGGTTTGCGAAGTAAAGGGTCTGTACAAGAAGCACATTTGTCCTAGAGACAAAGTTTTGTTGCTCAAAACTACGCTCTGATTGCCATTTTATCATGTTATGAGCAAGTGGTGCCAACCATTCCAAAATTGATGCCATTGCCTCAGTCCACTCTCCTGCAAGCACAGTATCATAAACTGATGAAGCCAAGTTTTTTGAGTATGGCTTTAGTCTATCCCTCAGAGCAGATCTTACACTTTCCGGTAACATATTGTAGAGGTCATCTCTAGCGTCATGGCCAATCAAGTGAGGAGATGCAGCTAGCTTCTCAATTACAATAATAACATTTGCATAATGCAGTGCTAAAGCAGCAGCTCCAAGGGTGTCCGGAAGAGCAGCCAGTAACTTACTTTGGTAGCTGAATATTGATGGGCTGGCATGAGTTAGAGTGCTCTGAGGAGGATGTCCAGAATTGCTTTCCTTTGATACATCAAGAATTCCAGACTGAATACCAGTTGAACTAATGTGACAATTGGCCACAGGTGAATTGTTTCCTGCTACCATGCATCCTTTAAATGGTCCAACTTGAGTGAGCCGATTTGCTTTCGAATGTGGTGTCTTTATATGAGGAGAAGGTGATCGAATAGACCGCCAAATTTTCTTGCTTCTTTTATTTGTACTAGAGATTGGACCTGACATTGCAAATGGTCTCTCAATTGGACCAGAAAAGAAGTGTGCATTGGTATTCCTTCCAGAACTATGGCCTGACTTGGTGGCTGAGCTACCAAGGGGCCCTGAGTAGAAGTTGTTGGTCATATTTGACTTTGTAACCGGTCCTGATTTCAGAGGGAACCTGTCAAGGGGGCCAGAAGAGAATCTGGGAATACCAGCATTTTCAGATGGGTGTACCGGAGGACGCAATAATCCAGAAACTGACTGACTATGATAGATACAATCAGAATTTGGAACACTTGAGTCTCCAGAACAAACCACGGGATAATATCCAAACAAATTATTGATTCTACTGAATATTGTGAACAGTGATTTTATTAAAAGATAAACTGCATAATCATAAGTTCTATTCCAAAGTGAGATTTCCCTCAGATTCTTCACCTCCTGCTGCTTCCAAACAAGCTTTTTTTGATAGTCGAGCAAATTATCTGGCTCAGGGTTGTTGCACTTCATTCTCCTCACAGTTTGTTCAAGGTCCGCAAGCATTTCCATTTCCTGATGCAGAGTAGCATTGACCGAAACAAAATGTTCCATTTTCTTAACCTTTTTGTCCATCTTCTTACATGTAAACGTCCATCCATATGGGTCAGCACCAATCTTGAGCAATTCATCGAAAACATGCTCAAAACTCTTCAAGCTAGGATCACTACATTTCTTTGAGATCCTAGCTACAGATTTAGCCACATGTACCGTGCTCTCAATCATTTCAGCACGAATCAAACTACCAATAAATTCCTCATCTTCTGATACAAGCTTCTTAATCCCAGCAGAATTTTGTATCTCATCTCTCAACTTAGAAATCTGTTTATCGCTTAAAGACTGCCATAGGTGGACTACCTTAGACATCAAGCTTGCAACTTCAAACGCCAAAACTCCAATCGATGCCTTCTCAGGAACAGATTCATGCTTTCGTGGGATCTTCCACAGGCTACGAAACCAAGACTCAGCCACCATTTCTCACCTTTATAACCCACCTGGAATTACAGCAATAGAATCAAATTTCACCAAGCAAAACTCAGACAATGCTTGCATCTCAAAGCTAATACCTTCTATAAACAGCCAATCAAGATACGACTACTCAAGACTATGTGCCAAAAATAAAAAACTCATTCTAAAAAACGAATCTTTAGAATACCCTTTTCTCCAAAACGAATCTCCAATCTCAAAAAAAAACTGAATAATAGAAAAGAGCCAGCAAGATTTTAAAATCCAACAACTCTATCCCAACTGAGCCTTCTACTCAATTAGAATTCCGTAGTAAATCAATCAGACTAAGCAATGATGTAAACACAAAAAGTAAAGGCACCAAACTCAATCAGATTAGCTCAAATAACCACATCCAGAACCAAATCTCAAAATTCAACAAATCAACGCGTTCTAAACTAGAAAAAGAGAAGCGGGTAGTCACTTACTGATCACATGAACTGGAATGAGTATAATGGAGACAAGAAGAAGGAGACTGAGAAGACTTTGAGCGCTCACATGAAATCGATAGAGATAAAAAAGAAGGGTCCAAAGCGAGTAGATTTCATCAAAAGATTAAAAAGTGATGCCACTTCCACTAGTCTCAAATAATTCTCCCTTTTTTATATTTCTTTTTTATCCCTTTTCTTTCTCTTATTTCGATTTCAACCCCTAACATTTACCTTTATTCACTTTTGACCCATCTTTCTAGATCACATTTATATAATTACTTGTTTGTAACTTAGTTTATATAGTTGCTTTCTAACTTCCAAATATTTTCAAAAAAAGCTTAAATGTTTACTAAAAAATTTTATATGTAATTACTCTTTAATTTTTAAATATATTTTTAAAAATTTTCTCTTAAAATATTCAGATAATAAGGCTCTCTGTTTTGTGAGGGTCTAAACAGGGCTATCGATTTGTGTGCAAACTTTCCCTTATTTTTTTTTTAAAAAGGCTGTTATGACCTGAAGGTCACAAAAGAATAACTCTTATTAGTTGTTCCAAAGTTTTTTCTCTAAATTAAGCATTACTATTAAATGCAAATGCTTATATTTTCCATTATAATATGGACTTATGGTGACAATAATTGTCTTTTTATGAGAATCATTACAGAATTTTCTAATTCAAAATATTATTTTCATATATTTGAGGTATAAGAGAATAATTAAATGAGAGATTTATAATTTGTCGAAAGCATTTGAAATATATAAATTTTTGGAGCGAAAAAGGGAAATGTAAAGATAAGGGTAAATACTATATGAGTACTTATTTGCAAGGATACAATTGCAAATATAGAAAAGAAGAAAGTTGGATCTATCACGATCATTAATGGCAACAACGCGGAAACTGCCTTTTGACATAATTAACCTTTAAATCCAATCGAACTATCCAATTTCTTGCAATCGGGTCGGACCCGACATTCCACAACCACACAATAGAACAATATGAGAACTAAGGACTAAAGATAATTATGCTTGTATTATCATTATTATTTTATAAGACAACGAAAAATATATAGTCAACAACAACCATCCCAATAGAACTAAAGATAATTATGCTTGATAGCAGAGTCTAGGAAAGTAAAAAAATACCCAATCTTACTTCTAATTAATAGAGACGTTATTTTTAACAAAATATTAAATTTAATCATTGATTATACTTAAAATTCAATTTCTATTAATACTAAATTCATATAAAATTTGATAATAAAATATCAAATTTAATACTACGCTTGACAATTACGTTTAGATCCAATTCACTTAAATCATATTAAAAAAAATTTAAAATTTTAAAATTTTAAATTGGATTCAGATTCGTAATATTCAATTTAAGCCTAAAAGTTTTAGAGAAAACAATATAATTTTAGTAAATCAAGCTCAAACTATGTGCTTCAATTTCAATAAAACTTTAGAATGAACTTGATCCTTACGTCGTCCCTATTTAATATAAATAAGGTGTATTTTGTTGGTTGTTAACAAACTATTCATGATAATCTAGTCTTATAACGAATCTTTCCCACTTTTGCCAGCTTTGGAACACGATAAAGAAAAAGTATTATTTAATATAATTTAAGTTGATTAGTGTGTTTATGTTTTATATTAACACTATTATTTATAGTCCAGATTCCTCATAAGCATATTCAAGACATTTCAAAGACTTCTATAAAATATGAGAATCCAAGAAAAAGAAAAAGATATGTCTTACCTTTTTTTTTTGGGTTTGGTTCAAGTTTTTCAAAAGATTCTCTAAAGGTTTGCTAAGTCTTAGAGCTTTATTTCAAATCACAGATATTTCCTTGCTCCTTAAGAAGTGAGTCTTTTAGAATTTTAAATAATTAGCTCATCGAATAAATAATATTTTTTAAATATTAATTTAATTAAAAAAACGCAATTTATAAGTTATTCTATACATTTAATAATTAATGTACTAATTTAAAGTTTCTAACTTTTTATTTTATATTACTATATTTTATCTTATATTAAGATACAAGTGAGTAGTTTTTTATTGTATTTGTAAATATTTCGTTGATTAATTTTTACGAGCCTTCTTCTATCAACCAATTCGATTCGTTTTTTTATTTGTAGACTCCTTATTATACAATAAAAAGAATAGACTTAACTTAAAATTAATTTAAGAGATTGGAATATCTATTAATTATCTAATACTAATGATTAAAAAATTCAATCCTTTTTATCAGTTTAACCATAAAAATTTTAAATTGTTTAATTTTTCTGTTCGGTTATCAACTTTTCGATTCAATTTATTTTAATAACTCTTATTATTAAAAACTGACTAATTTATTAATTAATCGGTCAATTTTTGTAAATTAATAAGTTTTTATATATCAAAATAAATCGATTAACTTTCATTCAATAATTTATTTTTATTAAACTTTAAATTCTTCGATAAGTAAGTACAATCTCTTTCAACCATATTTAAATTTTTAAATTTTATTTAATCTTTAGCTGATTTTATGACGATCTAACTGAATAAAATTTTTAAATCTTAAATCTCTTGTTTTACCGATTTAATTTCTAATCCGACTTTTAAAACATTATCTACTACTATTTTGTTTCTAGTTAAAAAAATAAGTTTGACGGAGACAGTTTGTCAATTAAATAGGAATAAAAGTGCATATTTTTAGACATTATTATTATTGTTGTAGTATTTTTTATTTAAAATAAACTCTCAGAACTTTAAGAGCCACATTTTCAATGTTAGAAAAAATAAGAATATATAAGAGGGGGATTAGGCGAGCTGTGTCTTTTAAGACTTGTTATGATTAAGTTTGACTAGGTTGGTACAAAGGTACAGCATATGTTTGCTGTCTGAGCCCTTAAAAAAGGAGTTTAGTCATAATCTCTTAAAGTTTAGGATTCCAAGTGAAGTTAAAAGATATAAAAATTTTATATGGTTTTATTCGTTTTGAAAAAGACTTTTATTGTATATATTTTGGGGAAGATATTTTATGGTATTTATTATTATCTTTAAAGATAATATTTTCTAAAATTTGTGTTAAATTGTTTTTTGGCAAAATTCATTATTAAAATAAGATAGAAAATAGTCGTACATATTTTTGTCACCGTAATTAGTTATTACTTATATATTAACATAATTTAATAAATTTAGTATATATTTTATTTTTATATTTTTCGATAATAAACTAATTAAAAAATAAATTATTTTTAAATAATAAATTTAAGCATAAAAGAAAAGAAAATTGGAAAAAAAGAGAACACGGATCTAAGTGGGCTTGATATTGCCAAGAGACCCATGGGACAACATAAGCTCGAAATGAAGCCCATTTATTTAGTTAAAAAAAATTGTAGGTTATTATTAGTAAATAATTTTTTATAAAAATATAACTATTTATAATAATAATTATTATTATTGATTTTTACTGATCAAGACTTTTTGAAATCATCACCTCAATAATTGTTACGATAAACATAGACTTATAGTCAACGGTGTTGTCAATTTTAGTTTTATATTAATATAAATTAATTTAATTTATAAATTTTAGGATGCCCAACTCTAATTGTCAGATGTAATTTTGATTAGAAATAGTAATAAGTCGGATTGAGCTCGAGTATAAAATTTTGTGATCGAGTCTAAGTTTAGCTTAAAGCCTAACAGTCTGAGATTCTTGATTTGAACTCAAATTTGATTGAGCTTAAGCATCTTAAAATCCATCAAATCTAAGCTAATCTGAATAAATATATTTTAAATTTTTAAAATTAAAATAACGTAATTTTCTTTGGTAATGCTGGTACAAATAAGGAATGACAATTTTTATCTGATCTCACCTAAGTTGACTGAGCTTTAGGTTGGGATTGAAATGTTTTTAAAAAAATTTTGAGCTTCAAATTGGTCTTGAATTCGAGTTGTCCCACTCTACTTGTCTAAAACTCGAAATTATTAAATAAAATAATGTTATTTTAATTTTTAATTAAAAATAATAGACTTATCATGATTTCGATTAAGCTTCGTATTACTCAAACTTGATCTAATTTAGGCTTAATCTTGATCACACTTCAAACCAGGCTCAGACTATAATATAAATTTTTAAGTCAAGCTCGATATTCGAGGAGGGATTCAAAGTTGACCCGACTTAATAATTATATATATGATTAATCTTAATTATTTTATCTGTTTTTTAATTTACGTGTTTATAATTCAAAGTAAAAATGGCATCAAAATTTTGTAATCAAACATATTTAAATTAGGTTTGAACCAAACTTCAATAAAAAGAATTTAAATTTGATTCAACAAATATAAGTGATTTTTTAATATATATAAAACGCAAACATACTTTAATTAAAATATTATTTTTCCAAACAAATTTAAATTATAAATTACTTACTCAAATAAGATCAAATTTGAATATACTTGAAATTGTTTAAATTAAAATACAAAATTTTAAATTAAAAACTACTTATTCAAACCAAATTGAATTTAATCTTAGAATAAATATTAAAAAATTAGATTTAAATTTAAATCTAATTCACCCTATTGCTATTCTTCCATTAAAGGAGACACGTTCCACCGTTATTCCCATTTCCCACCTTCAAGGAGACTACCTCAAACTTGGGGAATTTAGAAATTCAAAAAGGTACGGTCTATGTTTTCATATTTCCTTTTCTAGCCCTCCGACTACTTTTAAGACTATTCTTAGTTGACCCAAAGAGGATCCCAAGGCCTAAAGTTTACTTAACGAGAGAGTAGGTCTATGGTTGTAGATTTCACACGGCCAATCTCACTTGTTACACTAGTATACATTTTAGAGAGTGAGTTCATTTGTCATTAAATAAGATCTATTTTTTATTTTAAAAAATAAATAATAATATTACATCAATTTTGATATAACAATTAATTGAAAAGAAGTTAACTTTGTTAAATTTTTTATCCATTAAAAATTTATTTTAAAAATTATGTTAAAATTTAATTTAAAGACTTTAAAATATTTGTAATTTTTTTATATTTTATTATAAACATTAAGATTAAAAATATCTTTTTAGCAGAAATCTAATAATTAGTCGAGCTTGCCCAACAAATGGGCAAACACGACTCTTAATGACCATTAATAAGCTTTAATCAACTAATCTTTCTTTTGGAAAAAGACCCAACTAACTTTTTCTAAAGTACACTGTAATCTCTCAACTTTATCAAGTAAGTCATGAACTTATAAAATAATAGTCAAAAATACACTTTAATATAGCGTGTATGATACGATTTTATTAAATTAAAAGACTAAAAGATATGTTAAAATATAATTTAATAAAACTTAAAATTTTGAAGAGTTAAGTGTACTTTACACCAAAGTTCATAAATATAATTAAACTTATTTTAACCCATTTTTTAATTCTAAAATATTCATGTTTTAATAGCTTGCATAATAGAACAAAAAGAAAAATTCATTTATAGTTAAAATTAATTTATATTTTAGTTTTATCAAGCATGATAAAAAGTTAATTTAAGAAAGCAATGAGTAGATTTTGGAAACATACTAGTCAATCATTTAATGACAATTAAAAAATGATTAAAGTACACCAAAAAGCGTTAGTGCTTAATCACGAGCTAGCTAAGTGAGAAACTTTTGTATTAACGTGTGATAGACGAAAATCATACAATAAAAGAGGTGGTGTAGAAATTAGGCCTGCCAAACTTGAAGTCTTCATTGATAGAGACCATGTGGTATTCTTAGAATATTGGTTTAAGGCAAATAACCACTTAAGATACCAACGTCAATGATGAATTGATTGAGACGATTTGGGTTTTCCGAGTCAATTAAGTTTTAAATAGAATTTAAATAATATTATTTTATTAAATAAACTTTTGAATCAATCGAATTTCGAACTAAACCAAAAATTTTGAATTAAATCTGATTTATTATCATATTTTAACAACTTTAATTGCAAACATTTGATCAATAATTGAAGGTGTTTTGCAAACAATGTCTATATTATAACATTATTAATAGAGACCATTAGTCAACAATGGATATGCAAAAGTTGGGTGAGTATTGACAAACAATAACTATGGTTCAGCATCAAGCCTATTTAAAAAGAATTTGGGTCACAAATTTCCAATTTGTGTGTAAAAATTAGTAAGAATCCACAATACGCAAGTTAATTGTACAACTATCAAAGACTTTTATATATACAACTACAAGAATAATATCTCAATAAAAGTCTCTTTGAGTATACGAAATTTGAATAGGTCTAAAAATACAAAAAATTCCCAATCATTGATTTTTATACTTGAAAAAACCCCTCTCAAAATAGATTGGTTCTTCAAACAAAAAGGAGTTAAGTCAACTATACTTGAAATTGGGTCAACCATTTAAAATTAAATAAATGTTATAATAAATACAACATATTATTTTGTATATAAAAATGTTGTAATAATATTTTTGCACATAAGTGTCATAACAAAATCGGATAATAACGAATCGGATTGAGTTGAATTTTAATTAGATTTGAATCAAGTCTAATTAAATAAGGTCAAAATGACAATTGATTTAAATCAATATCTTAAATTTTAATTTACTAATTTAGCCTAAATTTAATAAATTAAATGCAATCTATTATTTTTTAATTGAATTGAATTAAATTGGAGACGGTTTAATCTCAATTTATCATCTCTAGGGACATCAACACAAGCCACAAAAGGAAACAAAACAAACATTCAACGTCAAACAAAGTGCTCAATTTAGCATCAAGAAAGTTGTTTCCATGAAGTGATGCAGAAGATTCATAAAAAGCTGAATTCTTTTTGCTACTGGGTCTTTCAAGGTCTTCAAGCTTTTTTAAGTCTTTCTTATCTTTGCCAGTCTTTCCTCATCTTCAGGGTCAAATAACATTCTTTTAGCTTCGGTTTCTGAAGAAAAAAACAAAACTATCAAAGCTTTGTGCTAGGATCAGTACCTTCACCAAACATTCTTTTGTTTCCTTCTTGCCCTGAAAAAGTCAAGATTCAAAGTAAAAAATATTCCAATTTTTGCATCTTTATAAACTCATGCATGTCTCAAACTAAACCATGCATTGAAACCTTAGTCATGGAGTTGGTGTTCCTGGTTATCAAGACCTTAGCTTTCATAGCGTTAATGGGGTTTCTCAGCCTGGTTTTACAACTGTGTGATTCCCTGATTCTGAAGCCTGAAAGGCTACGTTCCAAGCTCAGAAAACAAGGCATCAGAGGTCCATCACCTTGTTTTCTGCTTGGAAACATAGCTGAAATGAGGAGGGCAAAGTCCAAGCTCTCAAATTCTTCAAAACAAGAAGAGCAGATCATAACCCACAACTGTTCCTCATCACTCTTCCCGTTCTTCGATGGTTGGAGAAAGGAATACGGTATACACATCTATACTAAAAATCAATTGTTTGGTAGACTCTTATTGCTTCTAAAGGCTTAAAAACTCTTATGTAATTTCATTTCTA
>JAOQMM010000003.1:21274753-21296684 GCA_027563515.1 Erythroxylum platyclados | reverse complement strand
ATTTTAATAAATATAATTTATTAATGAGATTAATAAATTTAGTATTTTTAAAAATAAAATAACAATTTATTTTTTAAAAATAATAATTTAAAACAAAAATTTAAATTAAATGTAAAGAAATAAATAAAGAATATAAATTTTAAAATATAATTTATTAATTAAAATGTGTGAGAATAAAACAATTGATTAAAAATTTAAAAAATTTAGGTATTTTATCAAAACCTATGTCGGTGAAGCACTTCGTGAGTCCTATGTATGGTGAGTCCTATGTTTAGTAGGTCCCACGCGTTCTTAAAGAAGAAAGAAGGAAGAAGTTGCTATAGGTCCCACATTTTTAAAAGAGAGTGAGTCCCACTAAACAAAAGGATGGCTTGGTTTTTATTTTAATCATTTTTTTACAAATTGATTAGTTTTCTATTATAAGAGTTATAAAATATAAATCGGACCAAAAATCAAGCCGATTTATATTTATTTCAGTTAGACCAATTAGTTCGATCCAATTTTTAAAACACTGATCATAATACACATTAATTTTTTCCAAATAATATTAGTATCTTAAATCTTAAGTTTTTTTTTTTGGTCTTTAGTATATAAATCATAGATTGTCTATTCCATATCACCACTACACGAAGTTACACATACCAGACACTAATATAATTTTAAAAATATTTTTAAATATTTATTAAAAGTATAATATTAACCTTAATATTTTACAAAAAAAATATAAATAAATTTTTATAGCCATCTCTATTAATATTTTCAAAGTGAAATGAATACTATTTATTATAATAAAGTTAGGATACAATAAATACTATTTTAATAAGAGTATAAATATTATAAAAATAACAATAAAAATTTACTTAGCATTTTTGTCAACTCACCTTTATTCCTTTAAAAAACTTGGTTTCTGCATGTAATTTAGGGCGAGTACCGAAGAAAGGACTACGTGACGTCACGTCCATGCTGTGTCGGCTGTCAAATTTGGACCATTCTATTTTCATACTTTTCCTCCCTTCGAAGAATTGACGTGTTCAGAGCTCAAGCAGTAAAGACCTCACCAAGCATCTTTTTGTGCAAAATGCCAAACGACAAACCTGGCAGAAACACCTTTTAATAAATAGGGCTGTACATATTAGCAATTTTTTAATTTTAAAATTATTATTTCTCTTATAATATTATTTTTAAATGCGACAATAATATTTTAATAAAAATTTAAATAAAAATAGAAAGATCTAATATCAGAATTTTAATAATATACAATCTTATCGTAATAAAGATAGATTAAAAATAATATTATTTCCAAATATGATAGATTAAAAATAAAATTATTTCCAAATATGATACATTTTTCTATATTTTATTATTGGTATGAACATCCTGGCAAATAGGAGATTGCTAGACTGTAATTAAAGTGGAAAGAAAGACTATAAGGCTATTTCCTTAATTTCTACAAGTTATCCTATTATTAGTCCCTATCTATTCTTTAAATTTTAAAATTATTAAACAAAAAATTTCAATAAAAATAAAAATAAAAATAAACATACTTAATATAAGCAATACACATGAACCAATTAAATTAAATACTTAATTAAATTTAAGAGTTAAAACTCTACCATCATGTCTATTTTATTATTACTTTTAACATAAATTTAAGAATTTTTTAATATTTTTATAAGTCTTAAAAGTTTATAAAATATTTTAGTCTTTAATTGATGAAAATTGTAGTTCGACCTAACTTATTCTGAAAGAATTTGCTTACCAGAGTTACTCAAATTGTTCAATTTCTGATAAGCTTCTTGGATAATGTATATCCTAAAATTCAAATATAGACATGTATAAATAAATAAATATTTAATCTCACATAATTAGATTTTTTTTTAAAATGACAAATGACGCTGATTAATTTGAGAATCTTGACGTGCCCAGCATAGAAGTGGGGCGCCCAGAGTGATTCCTAGTACAAAACCATATATATACAATGTACATAGAATTTAATAGAACGCGTGTTTCTTTGGCTTATTCTCTTTCCATTTCCTCTGTCCCTGCTTATTTGCTAGACTGGTTTAGTGACATTGACTCGTTTCTGAATCATACGATTACTCTGTTACAGATCGGTGAGCTAAACTCTGCAATGTTTTCTGGTTCTGCCATTTTTGTTTCCATTTTCGTGCCAACGCAACGTGCATATATATATTCGAACTGTTACACTTTTACCTGATATAATTGATTTCGGTTTGGTTTGGGGTTTATACGATATCAGATATTAAAAGAAATTAAAAACTATATCGATTCAAGCAGATATTGTAACCTGTGTTATCAAGAGAGCACAAGACAATACCTTTTCGGCCTTACCTTGTTTCCAAATTGTTGTACAACGCTTTCCGTGTGTATAGCTGTCTTTAGTTGTTGGGAAGCATCTGGTAATCGGTTTCACTACATTTATAATAATTACTGCCATTGTTGTTTCTGATGAGACGACAACTTTCAATTCTTAACCACCCGAGTGAATTTTGCTGTTTGGAAAATTATAGGTGTGAAATGAGTAGGAGGTGAGTTTGAGGCAATGGAGTAGTTGAGGAAAAATACGAGCACTGGAAGAAAACTGGTGGTTTAAAGCGTGGGTTACAATTGCCGAGCTATTGTTGTTGGTGGATTGAATGGATTCATCAACGTTCAATTTTGATGAGAGATTTTCAATCTTACAAGAGAAATCATACCTGGGTTCTTGGGTACCTCCGACTCCAGAGAAGGCTCCAATGAGATCAGTTTCAACCCCAGTTGGAATGCTTGGAAGCCAATTGGGAGGAGTAAACTGGGAAGAATCAACTATCTTGCCTGGAGGTTTTGTGGAATTGTTGAATTTTGGTAGTACGGACGAGAATTACAACCAAATTGATCACACAGTTTGGCACAGAGGATACAACCCGAGTTCAGTTGCGAGTAACGAAATCGCAAATCACACATCAAGCCCGTTCACTAGAGCTTTGTTGGATGACAATGCAGGTTGGAGCAATGTTTCATTGGCAGATTTTTTCTCGACGAAGAATCCTATTCCTATTAGGCAGAAAAGCATAACTCCAACCAGAAGTATGAGCATGGGAGGCCAAAATCTCATCCCAAGTTTGTACTCCCAAGTCAGCAATTCGGTCGAGCAAAACTTGGAAACTCGGAGCTCAAGTTCAAAAAGAAAGAGTGAATGTGATGGCTCATACCTGAGACCACAGAGTAAGCAACTGAGACTTTTAGCTTTTTCATAGTAATGTACTGCTTCTCAGTGAATAACTTTGCTGTGAACCTGGAATCTGCATTTCCTACGTTTAAGTACACACGTTCTATGTGCACTTCCATTATTATTATAAGCAAATTAGCAATTCAGAAAATTAGATCCCACGCATGTCTTCAGCCCCTATACTAGCTTCATCAAATTGTGATCTACACTTAAACATTTCAATTACAATTCTAGCATAAAACTCCCCCTTCCTGCTAACTTTCATCACATCTTGATGCGAAGAAAAGTATGCTAGCTATTCACTGGGTACTTTGCTATAACTTACTACTACAACAACTGATTTGCTACTTTGCTATAACTTACTATGTTAGTAAAATCCAGACTCACTGATGTGCTAAGACCATAATACTATCTTAGCTGTTGAGCCACATATAGTTTACAAGTGGGAGATGTTCTTTAATTACCTTTCCTTTTTGTATGTTTTACTTGCCAAGACCATTTTATGAAGGGAATTAGTACCATGAGCTTGTTGCCATTCACATTCTCGTGTAACGTTATAATTTCATTCCTGATAATGGCTGTACTTACTGCAGATGAATTTGCCGTACAGTCCCATTTCAATTATGATCTAAACACACCACCAAGATTAGAGGCTGGAGAAGTACCTCATTTTCCGTTTGCCCTTCAGTTGAAAGAAGTGACATCAGGTCAGTCAAATAAGTTGACATATCAATCTCGTATAGCAGCAAATTTCCTGTTAGAAAAGAAGTTGAGCAAAGAAAAAGATGAGCAACATAATGCAGTCCTAGCCATAAACAGTGTAGCTAATCTCAATTGTGATGAGCTTTCATATAATGTATTGGATTCATCATCTGCTATTGTGTCTGCTCCATTTGAAGAGCCTAAAGATTCTGACCAAGGATTTGACCCAAATATAACTCCTGAAGGAAAAAAACCAAAAAGGAGAAAGCACAGACCAAAGGTCATTGTCGAAGGCAAACCAAAGAGAATTCCAAGGGCACAAACCAAAAAGATCACTAAATCCAAGGAAAGCTCAAGGAAAAGCACAAATGTATCAAGGAAAGATCAGAAAGAAACAGTGACACTATATTCACATTCCCTGGGAGAGGTTACAGTTTCCAATGCAGAAACCACTTCAAGGTCTTGTAGAAAAGCATTAAAGTTCAACTTAGAAAATGCCAATGATGAAAGAGAGAACAAGAAGGTGGGTGAGAAAGAGGCTGAACTTAATTTGAGAAGTACAGAATCTCAAGCTGCACAATCAAGCAGTAGAAGCAACAATATTGGCAGAATAAAGTCAAAATTGCAGATTGACAATCACAGTAGGCTATTTGCAGAGCAGGTAGGAGGTATGAGCAATAACATCCTTTCTATGAATCTAATACCACATGATCCCCTATCAATTTCAAGAAAACAAGCAGCTATAGTTCAACTAGGTCAAACAAAAGATGTGCAAACGGAGATTCCAACTACCAATGCAAGAGAGAGGGTTATGTGTGTGCATCAATTTTTTCATTCTGAAATAACTGGACATATTGTTGAACCAAGGACAAGAGATTGTAAAATCCCTGATAAGATCAGACAACTGACTTCTCCGAGTACACATCAACCAATGCCAAATGTTTCAACATGTACAATTGATGGAAGTAGACCCATGATAGCAGAAAGCTACAATAAGCAAAGAGAATCTTGTACTCCAAATCCTGTGGACTCTTCAATCTTGTACCAACAACCATATCAGACGTGTTATGGCCAACACAGTAGCAATCCCTGTGCCGGCTTCCCAGAAACTCACAAGAAAAGGAAATTGGAAACAGAAAAGCAAACATGGATATCCAGCATACATCAGTTTGAGGCTGGTGAAGATGTAGCAAAAAGAATCTTCATGAATAATGTAAACGAAACTGCACCTAGATCACAAAAAGACCATGAAGTATGTGATAACAGTCAGAAGAGACAGAATGGTAGACTCAAGCCAATCACCAGTGAACAATACATTCAGTTGATGTCTTCACATAATATGTTAAAGCAACCTGTTCTTCACGAAGGCCATTTATGTATAGAAAGCGTAGGAGAGATTAACAGATCCAGCAATATGGTTGATTCATCCTCCTTAAACACTAAAGGAAATTGTGCTATGCACCCAGCAACTCCTCCTAAAACAGCCACCACACCCAGAGGTAGACCAAAAAGCAGAAGTTGTAACCAGTACACCAGTAGAAAACAAACAACTTCAGGACCTTCTCTATTTAATCCTTCAGAGGGTAGGGAACAAGGTCAGAAGAATGTACTCAACAATCATTGTCAGTCACATGTACGAAAAAGAGGTATCTTGCAGATTAGCAAATCTGTTAACTCAAATTGTCACTCTTACAGAGGCTCTTATAATCTCTGAACAGTAACTGATTTTCATTTTTTATGCAGGACGACCTTCAAAACATGACTCCATTCTTACAATTGAGGGAATTACATCTCTAATAGAGGGTCTTAATCTCAACGAAAGAAGCAATCATGAAACCCAAGATCAAAAAGCAATGGTGCCATACAAAGGAGATGGAGCAGTTGTTCCATATGTTGGCTTTGAACTAATCAAGAGGCATAAACCAAGGCCTAAAGTAGATCTTGACCCAGAAACAGACCGCATATGGAAACTCTTGATGTGGGAAGAAGAAAGTGGAGGACCTGAAGAAATTGATAAAGAAAAAGAGAAATGGTGGGAGGAAGAAAGGAGAGTTTTCCGTGGACGAGTTGATTCATTCATTGCAAGAATGCACCTCGTACAAGGTAAACTTTCTTATACATGTACCCCCAAGACAATCAGATTATTAAGATTCCAAACTTTGCAATTGAATTTGTAGGGTAGATTTATACTTTTTTTTAAAGTTCCTTTCAAACATATGCAAGCCATCATAATGTGAACTAACAGTTATGTGTAAAGCTTATTCGACACTATCTAAATGAATGCTAGCCTCATGAACTGTCTTCATTGAAAGAACATAAGAGCTAATAGGATATACTTTTCATAAATTGCTAATCCTATTCTGGAATTACAGCCAAATAAAAGATTTGTCACGTATCTACCAAATACTAAACAAGTTAAAATTTCTTTGCACTATTGTTTACAAGCCAAAAGATACTCTTTCACACTAATGTCTACTTAAAACAGCCGTGAGAAGTTTTGTTCCTTCCAAATACAGTCAACATGAAAATCAGTATTTCCTCACTTGAAGTTTTTAATAATTAGAAATGAACTTATGATCGCACTTAGAAAATTACAAAGACACTCACCTAATTCAGATGAGTATATTAACACTCTTTGCAGGAGATAGACGCTTCTCAAAATGGAAAGGATCAGTTGTGGACTCAGTTATTGGAGTATTCCTTACTCAGAATGTTTCAGATCATCTTTCCAGGTAATCAAGGTTAATTTCAAATTCAGACAATCCAAAAACATGTTGTCTTTGCATGAGTTGAAAGTATTTCAGTCACTTTCCCATTCTGCAGCTCTGCCTTTATGTCACTAGCTGCACAATTTCCTCTGAGGCCAACTAGAACCACAATTTATGACATGAATGGAACTAACACATCAGTTGAAGATCCAAATGTCTGCATACTTGAACCAAGGAACATTATCCAACAGTCAAAACAATTGAGTTATCCTTTCTACAGCCATAGCTCTATGATGCGCAATAAATCAATACAAAACCAACACACCTCTGAGATGTCAAGGATTAAAAGAAAAGGCATAATGGATACACTCGATAACAGTGTTGAGGACAATGCCCTATCATCATCTTATTCCCTAGATTCCTCAGTTGGCCAAGCCCATCAAGAAGTCAGATTTCACAGAGGCTCCAACACAGAGGAAGATGATCCTACTAACAGGTATAAAACCAATAGTCACGGTTCATATATAATAGATCCTCTGCAAACACAGAGCACCTGCTTGAATAAAGAATTTGGCAGTTGGGTAAATGGAAGCTTACTCTTTGAGGTTGAACCTAGTTATGTACCTGAACAACGGGAAAATATCCATCAGATTCAGAAATATCTCAAACAGAAAGAAATAGGAAGCTTGAAAGGCCTTCTAAAAGGCAGTTATAACCAGGTGCAATTAGTTTCTTCCAGTACTCATTGGCCGCAGACAAGAGCAAAGAAAGACATGCTGAAAACAGCAGGCTTTGAATTTTATGGTGAAGAAAGCTTATTTTCTTCGCCTCCAACTTCTTCTGGCTTCAGCAAGGAGAAATATATAGGCTTCACAAGCCAGAAGATTGGACAAGTGACAGAGAGTATGCATGCAACCCCATTTCAACAATGTAGGCCATCAGGATATCAAGAAGCTTCAATACTGGACCAACATGTTTATACATTTGATCTCAATGATCAACCAGTTGACAGAAAAATGCCTTACAGACCAGCAAGCACACAAGTCAACGAGCTGGTAAATCCTGAAGCACAGGTGGCAAACAAGAAAACCTTGTACCACACACCAAATATGAACAAGCTGATTGAGGAAGGAATCATTTCCGTTGAACAGCATACACAGGTAGAAAGTACAATGGTCAACCCAAAATCAAAGGAGCATGTTTATTTAAACAATGAGATAAACCTAGAGGTAGATGCAAGTAACAATAAAGTAAGAAGACAAAAGGATGATGGAGCGAAAAAGGATAGTGTTGACTGGGACAGACTGCGTAAGCAGGCAGAAATAAATGATCCGAAAAAAGAAAGAAGCAACGATACAATGGATTCCTTGGACTATGAAGCACTGAGATCAGCCAGCGTTGATGAGATTTCTAAAGTAATTAAAAAAAGAGGGATGAACAATATGCTTGCCCAAAGGATCAAGGTAATTAAGGGACAATATTCCCAGTTTAATTGACATTTTGATCTTACCATACTATTCCCTAAGAGTTTCTTTACAGCACTTCAACCTTGGTTGATGTTGCAGGACTTCCTCAACCGAGTGGTACAAGACCATGGGAACATTGATCTGGAATGGTTAAGATATGTCCCACCAGAAAAAGTAAAGTAAGTCATCTTAAATACTGGCCAGAGAAAATCACACTCACTGCATATATTATTGAAGAAATGCTTCATTGACAAACGAGGACATTTCTTTATTTTTACAGATATCTGAGTATCAGCTAGAGATTAGCAGCAATAAACACTTTGAATGTTTTCTTATCTCTGTAATTGTTACTCTGCAGGGATTACCTGCTCAGTATAAGGGGGTTGGGACTGAAAAGTGTGGAGTGTGTGAGGCTACTAACACTTCACCATCTTGCCTTCCCGGTTTGTTCTCATTTTAACTACAGATTGTTTATGACTTGTATGATCTTGAAATAGTATCACCAACTCTAGATCATGAAAGCATAACAAAACTAACAATCTATGTAACAAATTGTTGTGAAGGTTGACACAAATGTTGGGCGGATAGCAGTTCGATTAGGGTGGGTCCCCCTTCAACCATTGCCAGAGTCACTACAGTTACACCTCCTAGAACTGTAAGTGCTTGTTGCTGACTCAGATTACATTTTCACCAGTTAATTAAGATGCTAACTGCACTCTCTCCAGGTACCCAGTGCTCGAATCCATTCAGAAGTATTTGTGGCCAAGATTGTGCAAACTTGATCAGCAAACTCTGTAAGCCCATAAACATCTTCTTCAACTTTGTTTGTTCATCAGAAGTAGTTATTCTAAGCATCAAAATCTTTTTTAAGACATTCAGCTAAACAATCTCCCTTTGCCTCGTGATATATTACAGGTATGAATTACATTACCAGATGATCACATTTGGAAAGGTATATTCACTTGTAACATTTTCTACACGACTGCTTGAAGACTTGGAGCAAAAGCTTCAAAAAGTATTGATGCATACTACCTTTGACATTTAAACAGGTATTTTGCACAAAGAACAAACCAAACTGCAATGCATGCCCTATGAGAGCAGAGTGCCGACATTTTGCAAGTGCCTTTGCAAGGTCAGTATCCAAAGCACTTACTATCAAAAAGCCATCATCACACAGAACAGAGATGCTTGCCTAATTGAGAAGAAAATTAATAGTTAACTTTAAACTCAAGAACAAATTTTGTGGAACCACATAATTGGAAAGATCCATAATCAAATCTTCTCTTTTAGCAATCGTTTGCAAGAATTGACATACAAGAGTTTCATCATAATACTATTAGTTCGAGAAAGAGTGATCCAAACATATTTATCAGTTCGTCTATTCATCACGCTCTCTCCATAACTCCCCAAGTTTCTTTAAAGAAGTTGGTCAATATATGATTGCTTGATCATTTAACTGAAGAACATAGGGCAGTTCTGTCATTGTGGTGGATTAATAAACCAAGAAGTCAACAAATGAGATAAATGACAGAAAATCAGAGATAAGAAACCTCAACTCGAAACCATTTCAATCAATTTCTATAGCTTAAGTGTGAACCTCTTTAATGCGCACCTTATTTAATGCAGTTCGAGGCTTGCTCTGCCTGGGCCGGAAGAAAATAGCATGATAACTTTTAATGAACTCTGTAAGGCTGAAAGAAGTCCTAGCATAGCTCCTAATCCATTGCCCTTGCCACCATCAATGGAAAGTTCACTTACAACAGCAAAATTGGTGGTTAACAATTGCATACCTATTGTGGAGGAACCATCAACACCAGAACAAGAGCACACTGAAGTGATAGTGAGTGATATGGAAGACTTGTTCAGTGAGGATCCCAATGAAATACCCACAATAAAACTTAACATGGAAGAGTTCACTGAGAATCTGCAGAATTATATGCAAGCAAACATGAAACTCCAAGAAGTTGACATGTCAAAGGCTTTGGTTGCTTTGAACCCAGGAGCTGCTTCCATCCCTACGCCAAAATTGAAGAATGTCAGCCAATTACGAACAGAGCACCAAGTGTAAGTACATATTCACTACATTCACAGAATGATTCACTGCAAACAACTTAGATAGCTTGTGCCAACCCTTGGTTCCCAAACTGAATGTGCTTAACTGAAATCACTTCAGTTAGATTGCTAACCCGTTGATTATTCCATCCATATTAGGTCACGGCTTTTCTTACCAAGTGTAAGTACATAGTCACTACATTCACAGAATGATTCACTGCAAATGACTTAGATAGCTTGTGCCAACTCTTGTTTCCCAAACTAAATGCGCTTAACTGAAATCACCTCAGTTAGATTACTAACCCGTTGATTATTCCATCCATATTAGGTCAAGGCTTTTCTTACAAGCATGTAATTAACTTAAATTAAAGTAGTATATCACTTGACAAAAGAAAATCAATGTGCTGCTTCAGGAGCAGATACCAGGGAACAGAAAATGTGAAAATCATTCATATACCAAACTGAAGAAAACATATCATAACAATGAATAAAGTCCATATCAAAAAGTTAACGGAGGGGTTGCGAAAATAGATTATAAACTGAATTCCTTAAATGAATTGTCTAATACCTGTCTTCTCTAATGTGATACAGCTATGAACTACCAGATTCACATCCTCTACTAAAAGGGGTTTGTAGTCTTTTATCATCTAACATTCAATTCTTATTTCATCACCCACTTCATCTAACGGCCACTTCATGATATTTGCAGATTGATAAAAGAGAACCCGATGATCCTAGTCCATTCCTTCTTGCAATATGGGCACCAGGTAAGTATCAGAATAGTATGTATCTAAAGAATGGATCTTTTAAAATAATTTCAACTAAAGTTCCAAATTTTTGATGGTTTTTCAAAAAGTTTTTCTCTTCTCCTAAAGGACTCTCAACAGAAACAAGACAAATTATCGCAATGTTAACCAAATGAAACTCTAAGCACCCATTCTGTACTAGACTAGTGTTTCAATTGTAGATTGCAGTTTGCAGGCTTGTTATTATCATGTTGAGAATAAAGCAAGGCTAATAGAAAGACTAAAAGTTTGCACTCTTGTTGTAAAACTACTAAGCACGATTTATTGCTAGGTGAAACTGCAAATTCAATTGAACCACCTGCAAGACAATGTCAGTCCCAAGAACCAGGTCAACTTTGCAATGAGAAAACATGCCTATTGTGCAGCAGTATCAGAGAAGCTAACTCACAAACAGTCAGAGGAACCATTCTAGTAAGGAAAATTAGTTGAAACGTTCATAGCATTATAACTGATTATTTGCTTGGTTAGTGATATTTAAAATGACTTCATATGCAGATACCTTGCAGAACAGCAATGAAAGGGAGTTTTCCACTTAATGGCACATATTTTCAAGTGAATGAGGCAAGTTTTTCAAATGATAATAAAAGATTTGAATAATGTTACAGAAATAGACATGAAATATGACGTTGAAAGAGTGTGAGGACCATACCTATTTACTGCAAATGGCATTATAATGAATGTGAAGGAAATTTTTACAGTTGAAAAGTAAATCACAATCTGAAGGTTGATGAGATGTCATCATATTAATAGCTATTAAGATGCAGGTATTTGCTGATCATGAATCAAGTATCAATCCAATCGATGTTCCAAGAGCATGGATATGGAATTTACAAAGACGAACAGTGTACTTTGGCACATCTGTACCAACTATTTTCAAAGGTAAAACAGAAACTGAGATATTTTTTGCACTTCAAAATCCCAAACAAACTGTAAATGTAAATGCTCACAAGGTATAATTGTTTTGAAAGGGCTATCAACAGAAGAAATTCAGCAATGCTTTTGGAAAGGTATGCAATTACACTTTTAGCATATCCCACATTCTACAGTCTGATCACATTCTGATGTATCACTGGGCACATACTAATACAGAAGCAATTATGCAATGAGATCATTTTTGCTGCAAAGAATTTTAGGCTATGTCACAGCTTGCAGTTTAATTTTTTCAAAAGGAGTTGGGGACCAAGAGAGAGATTGTGTTATTAGATAAAGAATCACATATAAATTTAAATAATTTGCAGCAGTAAGCTTCATGCTATAACAATATGTTACAGTTTTGAACAAATTCAATCAACTGGTAGAAATCAAGATGCCAAGTAGTAGGGTATAAAATCCAACTCTGATTTGTGTGGAATACTATCCTAATTTGCAACCAATTAACTTATAAGAGAGAAGAAAAAAGGAAGCTATGGGCAGGAGATATTGAAAAGACACAAGGAAACGGAGTTAAAGCTTGGATCAGGCAATAGTGTTTTTGAATATATTATGGCCAAATATCTTACTAACAAATTTTGTACCTTACTCAAGCCACACACATGTTATGACCCTTCAAGAATGCTCTAATTTTGTTATCCTGGGGTAATCGTTTTTGCAGGATTTGTGTGTGTCAGGGGGTTTGAACAAAAAGCTAGAGCACCCAGACCTCTTGTGGCCAGACTGCATTTTCCAGCCAGTAAATTGGCCAAAACAAAGAATGATAAGTTATAGCCGTCCAAGATGCAGAGAAAATTAACCAAAAAGTTCTAACCAACATATTTTAATTTGACTGGTTTTAGTCTAACATGATAAACGCTTGTCAGAATACAACCCGGCGGAAAGAAACTTCAAGTAAACTGAGGTGTACCATAAACGCTTGTCAGAATACAACCCGGCGGAAAGAAACTTCAAGTAAACTGAGGTGTACCATAGCAAGTAAAATGTAACTTATAAATTTATATTTATGATGTGTTTCTAATTCATGATCAAGAAGAGCCATTCTTAAAAAAAGAACAGCCAACATGCAATAAGATTTCTATTTTGTTTCATTGATTATGAGTTGGAACTAAATCTGACTGTAGTTAGCATGATGTCAATAGCAGAGATAACTTAATCCATCGGCAGTGATATGATTAAAGGATAACATCATCTACCAAGAGAGTGATTCTAAAAGCAGATAGCACTTTCTCCATCTATGCACATACAATTAAACATGGAGCAAGCTACCAAATTACAATTGGGGTTGGCAACAGGCTGGGCGGAGCCAAATTAGAGGCAACCCAGGCCTACTCTATCCCCTTACATGTAGCTTGAGCTCAACCTGAAACCCAATTAAGTAACTACAAAAGGACATCATTTTGGTTGCTCAACTCGAGCCAAGCAAGATCACCCCCAAACTCAAAACTAGCTTGAAACTCAGTCAACTTGGACTTGGTCCATTAACTTTGAATCAGGCAAAAACGAATAAAAAATGCCAAGCCTAGTGACAATGAAGTGGCTCAAATAACTAGAAACAAGAATCCTATGGTCAAATGATTACACATTTTTTATAATCAATCACTTAACAAAATTCTATGGTAATAACAGAAGGCAAGATAGCTGAAATTACAAGTACAACATTACAGCATCAATGCACGTAAAACTTGGATCTAAGATACATTTCGGGTAAACTCTCTAAAACAATGGTAAACTCTCCAATGAAATGTTGAAAGCACAAAAGGCATAGAAGCCAATTATTCATCTTAAATGACAAGAGAGGAATGGGGAATCCTTAATTGAAGATCTCTGCATGACTGCATATGAACTGGTTTGCTTGAATGAAAAAATAAAATACAAAAAATGGCTATTATAGTAACTTCACTTGCTCATTTAAATTATTTCTCAACTGCTTCCAGCAGCAAATTTAAATTCATGGTCATCATAAAACTCAAGAAGCACCTTAAATCTCTTGCTTTGTTAAGTTCCATTCTCTTATTTATTTCTTAGATACAAAGATGTCCATGAAAGGTACTAACCCTAAACCCTAAACCCTAAACCCAATCTGATGCAGATAAAGTTCACTATCAGCTTCCTCATCATCGTTGTCTTCATCATTTTAATCATCTTCTCCATCCGTGGTTGTAAATCTTTTTGTTTCATCCATTATTGCAAGCTGCTAAATGCAAACAAAAAAGATCACTGTCATTAACTCATAATTTAGGATTAGAAACGAATTAACATGAGCCCAAGGCAACACCATTGTCTTCATCAAAAACAAGAACACGTCCACGTTAATGGTTTTGTTTAACCATAGTGAATTATTTTCAGCATAAGATTCTTCTATTTTGAACACGTGCTTCCTAACTGAAACTTCCGATGCTAACAGAAGCTATCCTGCATACCTATGAATCAAAGATGGTTGTACCAAAACCTTTGTAAATCATACATAAGTAATTTGTCCGCATCAGCACTTTAAAGTTACAAAAGGAAAAAAGGCACCAGCATACTTTACCAAAAGACTAGAAACAAATACATTTCTTAAATGGAAGACTTCCTGGGAAGCAATAGTAGCACCTAAATTTCCAAGTTTAAAAATTACATTTGCATTGAACATATCATGTACTTGTCGAGTTTAATGCCTCGTTAGATGAGTCATTGCCTTAAAAGAAATGCCAAAAGGGAATTAAAAAATCAAAATGCTTTACAAATTCTCACTGGAATTGATACTTCTCAAAAACAAAATCCATTGAACAATGTGATTAATTGAAGTCCAATAAAGCAGATGGAAAAAAGGGAATAGCCATTTGTGTTGCTTATCAATATTCAATTGCCAAGGAAACAAGATATTAAAATATCAATTGTAACTATACAAATTAAAGATAAAATTAGCACCGGTAAAAGTTGACAATAAATATCTGAAATATTCACTAAAAGCAGTATCGATGCTACTCGACAGCAATCCTTAAACTTACCAATGCATCACAAGCTGTTATGAACAAAAAAGTCCATCATCAACAATCATTAATTCACAGAAGAAAAAATTTTCAGATCATCTAACTTTACAAGACAGATCTGTAAACATAATAGTGAGAAACCTGCATGATACCATACTTAACGCTAGACCTCACATTCTTCCGATTAGCTCCGGTTATCAAAAATTGAATAGGCATACCAATTTAGTGTTTGAAAAAGAACTCCCATTAAGCTCCATCAATCAAGAATCAAACAACAAGAGATACAAGCAAGATACGTAATTAGCCAAAAACATGACAAAATTAGAACACAAGAATATTTCTCGTGTGCTTACAGAATGATAATCTCTACTAGATAGCGAATCCGTAATTCGCTCCAACCTATCTTCGACCAAACAACAGAGATATCAATTAACACTCTCTTTTAACTATCACATCGCTCCCCTTGAGTTGTACCATATCAAATTTCTCAATTTTCCTCTAGATTCTAAGCAACCAAACAATCACAAACGCAAGACTCAACGGAACATCCAAAAGCTCAATCAAAAACCGGAGAGAAGAGTAAATGAGGACTGGCCTGGGGAGAACCTCCAGTAAAAGACAAGTCCAGCGAAGAGTTCCCTCTGCAATGAACAGAAGAATCCAGAAGCTGGGACGCGCGTGTTCAAATGCGAGTGATGTTTAATTTGCCATCTCTATATATAATATAGGTATGCTAGTCTGTGTGAGGCGTCTTATAAGAGAGAGAGTGATTCAATTTTAGATTTTTTAAGACATTTGGCGCCTGTTGCTCTCCCTCACTTTATTGTTTTGAAAGATTGGTTTGGTGTGCCTCCGGTACACGGGATTTTCGTGTGACTGTGATCTTATAAGGACAAGTGTACTCCACATACTGTTTTTAGGTGATGATTTAATAATAATATTGTCAGAGAAATTATAAGCTTTAGAAAAAATTAATTAATTAATTTTTAATGCATATTAAGTTGAGTTACTTCATATAAAAATAAAATAATATTTTTTATTATTATTATGGTGACAAAATAAAGGTTAATAAAATTTTATTTTTTATACAAACTCCTTTTTATGTTAAATCGTAATTCGAGGTTTTCCTCTCTAAAAATACATGCATGTAAATCTGTAACCATAGTCTCAGTTTCAGTAGATGGACGTTGGCACACAGAAGTTCCAAGAAATAGTTCCAGGGAGTTAGGTCACCTTCACCGTCTCCGTTCCAACTCCGGAAAACTCCGACGGCAAAGAGTTCAGATTTGCAGCCCTCAACTCGCTGGTTGGACCTCCCAAGATGAGTGTTGAGATGTCAAGTGTGAGTAAAAATTTTACATTAAAAAGAGATGGAACTAGTGAAGGACATATAAGTAGAAAGGATTCATTAACCTAATAACTTAAAATTTTGGGTTGAAGTGTGGTATCAAAGCTCATGAGTATGTTCCTTCACTAAGTCTACGATGAAAATCTCCCATGTAAGTAGACTCTTCAGATGCAACAAGTGGTATCAGAGCCGATGGTTCGGTAAGGGACAAGTATGGAGATGGTAGACAGATCCCGTGGTTGCCTCCCTACGAAAAAGAGCAAGGAGACTCCTGGTAGGCCTAGACCAGTAGAGTAGAAAGGCTCTTGGTGACGCCATATACTCGAGCTGCTAAGAAAAAGGCTTTCACTCAAGGAGGAGTTCAAGCTTAATGTGGAAGTTCACATTTGAGGGAGAGATTGTTGAGATATCAAGTGTGAGTAGGAATCCTATATTAGAAGAGATGGAACTAGTGAAGGACCTATAAGTGGAAAGGACCCATAAACTTAATACCTTAAAGTCTTGAGTTGAAGTGTGATATCAAAGTTCATTAGAGATGTTTGGTAAAATTAGCTGTTTAATATTAGTTGTTTATGTGTAAAATGACATATAAGGGGTCATCGGGAAATTTCCTTTGAAGAGGGCGATTGGGTTTGGTTGAAGCTTCACCCTTATCCGCAGCTTTTGGTATGGAAGAGAGGCCTCACAAATTGTCTCCAAAATATTTTGGTCCTTTTATGGTACTGCAAAAAATCGGTATAATAGCCTATAGGTTGGAACTATCGAAGGGGAGTCGTATCTATGATGTTTTTCATATGTCCTTGTTGAAGAAGTATAAGGGCAATACTCCAAGTTCAGTGATCGCGCTATTAGTCCTCCATGATGGCCAATTGGTGCCTGTTCCCTACTTTATTGTTCGGTCCAGGCTTAACATAGACAGATAGGAGGTATTGGTGCATTGGGTGGGCAATTTAGATGAGAATGCTACATGGGAAGATTTGGCCACTCTTCGGGAAGTTTATCAAGAGTTTGAGTTTGAGGACAAGATCAAAGTTGAGGAGAAGAGAAATGTTGAGGATGCCTTTGTGGGAAAGGTTTACTCACACCATAAGAAAAGTTGCTGACAAGACAGCTGTTAGCAAGTCTGCTTTTATTTTGCTTTGTTCGATTTTCTTTCATATTTTAGGATTTTTACGTATCAAGTTTCCCTACACTTATCTTTTGGTAATCCTCGATCAAAACAACATATAATGCAAAATATGAATCTAATTTACCACCATACCTCACATAGAATAAATTAAATTAAGAAAAACCTGAACAACCAATCAGAAAATTTATTTACGAAAATCACAATGTCTTAGCATATTCGCTTTAATCATCAACATAACGTATTTTAAAACATCTTTAAAATTTCAATTTTAACCTCAAACTTTGGAGATATTCACACCTTATCTTAATAAAGTTAGTTTATAAACAATGTCGGTGTTTCAATTATACATACAAAACATCTTAGTTTGACTTGAATTAAAGTTCTTTTTTTCAGCTAACTCCTAACATATAGGCACGTTACCATTTGTGCTTGGTTCATCTTCTCACCTTAATTATGATCTCAAATGAGTACTTGGTCCTTGTAAGTGTTTCCCCAGTAACCACTTTTTGGTCTCAATGGAGCACTTGATTATCAAAAATAACTTTTCAAAAAGTGCTTCCCCAGTAACCTTTTTTTTTTTTGATTTCAAACGGACACTTGATGGAAGGACCCATCTTGGAGTTCCCCTTCTGGACCTTGAGTGAAGGCCCCCCAGCGACCCTACGATAGCCCTCCAATCAATATCTAAATAGACACAAGAGTTCCCGCAAAGCCAAGCAGTTCAATTATTTAAAACCTTTTATACTTTAATAATTAAAAGCGCAAAAAATGTTGGGAATTTTTTTCCAATCATTTTACAAAAATTTTTGGCAGCATAATTACTGCATTTTGACATTCCTAAAATTTTCAAAAACCTGCATAACACAATTTAAAACATTTCTAATATTTCACATTCATCTCAACTTCTGCAATGGGACCTCAGGTCCACATTACCAGAAATCGCAAACATATAATTCTTAACATTTTAAAGACATTATTGAGGATTAAAGCCTTCGTAGTCCATTAAGAAAAAGATATTAACAATTTCACTAATATTTATAGGATCACTCTTTTGAACTCTTTCCAAAATAACTTAAAACATATCACGTATATAACAAAAATAACACAAATACTGGAGCACCCGACGATATAACTAATCTTGAGGCGGAGTCCTAATTCTTGCAACACCTTTACATATACCCAGGACGGCTTGTTGAAAAACATAAAAATAAAAGTGAGCCAAATGAGCTCAATGAGTATAATCAGTTTATAAGAAAATTTAACTTTTAACAACAATATAACTACAATATTCCATACAATCATAAAGCTAATTGTAAAACATTTTCCATAACAATTTGTTTATGCATCATCAAATCTGGTAATAACATAATATTTCATAAAACAAAATTTCAATATTTTTTGAAAAAATATATCGAAACGCTTTTTGAAATTAAACTCATCATATAAAAGTTTCTATTTTCCATTTCCCTTTTTCCTTAAACAATAAACAGTGGCGGCAAATTTTCAAAAAACTTTAATACTGAAAAATAAGCCAACTATTAGAATTGGTACCATTCAGTACCTCTCAAAGCACATTTTAAGGCTTTTAAAGCTCGTTTGGACTCATTCCGTAGCTTTTCAAAGTGTTCAAAACATTTTCGCAAAATTTTTAGTCGAGTTTAGAACCGTCTCTGGTCTATCCGTGATCTCCATTATAACCTCAATAATACATTTAAATGCTTAAATTACACTAGTATACCATAAATAAAGCATACTCTATAAAAGGTATGTACCACACATTACACGGTACATTAATCGTACTAGGATATTACACTTAATCAACAAATTTTTTTATAGAAAATTAAAATTTCAAGGTCACGTCAAGTATTTCTCCAGTAATCAAAAGTAAAAAAAATCACCAAGGATACTAGACATTTTTTAAATTGAATAAAAGTCTGACCTTAATGTCCTGTATGTAAAATTTAAGTAAGACTTCCAATTGCTTATAAATTAAATTTAGTAAGATAAGGGTTAATTCTCTTTAGTATGAACCTAAAATTAAACAAAAGAGTTTTAAAACATCTTATATTAACATATGCAAGTTGCTAATCCATCAACCATAATGTTAAAATTTGTTGTTTTTTTTTTTTGTGTGCTGATAAAACTAAATGCATGCATATAAAACAGAATCATGTCAAACCAATGCAAGCAATCTAGATTCCCTTTTTTTTTTCTCAATTTTCAATTTTTGCACAAAACAACCAGGTTATGTTTTTATATTCTCTGCCCCTCCCCCCTCCCTCTCAACTTAAATTTTACATTGTCCTCAACTTAACAGCTAAATGCAGAAAAAGGAACATCCAACCAAAACAAGCAGACAAAATAGCAAAAAAAAAATTTGATTTTTTTATGGAAATAAATAGGTAAATAAATTAATAAGCTAAAGGAAAAGAAATTCAAACCTGATTTTTCTTGTCTTGGGATGCCTCCTAAATAGCACCTTTGGTTTATGTCATTGGCTTGACATCCTCCGCTATTAAGGTGTTTGTTTAATACTTGGGATGGATTGAGCAGGCAATTTTCTAGATAACTGGGTTTCTACATTACTTAGACTGGTGCAAATTTGTCCTATTTGGGTCTCTAAGTGTTGTAGACGTGCATCTGTCTTCTTTTGATATCGTACCCCTACCCCTGTGTATGTACTTTCCCAATCTAGTTAGCTAATTATTTCACCATATCTTCTAAAGATTGACCAGTGGGTTGGTTTTGACGTGGGTTGGGTATAAAGATGGTCTTTGATTGTTTTGGTTATTAACAAAATTAGGTGGGTTTTTCCTAGGTCTATATCTAAAGTTCAAATGATCTTTTCAACCCTTATTATATTTGTTATATAAAGGGTCATATTTCCTTTGTGTTTGTCTAAGATAACTACCCACAACGTTCACATCTTGAACCTGCAAAGAAGGACATGCATCAGTAGTAAGCGTAAAGTCAATGCAAATTCCACAAGTGCGAGCTTAGGTATTACCACCAGCTACAAGTTTCGATACTAAAGTAGTTAAATGAGCTACTTTTTGAGAATTTTCCTTCAGTTGATCTTTCATAACATTCACATTTATTTCGTTAACTCTCCTAACTTTTAATCTCATTTTTAGTTCCAAATTGTTGTGAATTTTCAGCCATGTTAGAGATTAGTTGTCTAGCTTTTGTAGGAGTTTTATCAACTAATGCCCCGCCACTAGCTGCATCTATCATTGTAACATACCACTCCCATAGAGCATATGCTCAACATACCTAAGGATATTCGATAACATACTCTACGAGAATGGTACATTAAGACGATCGCATTTCTAAATTTTTTTTAGGAAGGCATTACATATCAACTCATTACATATTTTAATCATTTCAAACCAAAGCATTTCAATTCTTCACTTTGAATCATTTCATTCACAATCACATTCAAACACAATCATTTGTCCCATTTCTTTTACAAACATATATAGTCTCTAATGTCATTTCATTTCTAGAATTCACATGTACAATATATAGGCAGTTGAGGTACAATACTTGATACAACATGACTAAGACATTTGCAGGTACAATTGATCCCGACACTTACCCATGTCCAAATGCAGAAGCTACTTCAACTAGACTAGCTAGGTCTCCTTTGAACCTGAAAATCAACGTTGTAATTTTGATGAGTTTTGCGAACTCAGTGAGCGAACCATCATCGATGTGCTTACTCAAAATCAACACAGATATCACAATTATATACATATATTTCGCATCGTTCAAAATCATTCGATATCAATTACCTAATCACATTGTGCATCACGTTTCACAAATACATCATGAAACACAAACATTTCATATAATCATTTCAAACAATACAAACATTCATTTCGATCATTCACGTTATCAACATATTCACAATTCAACAATTATTCACATTTAACTCATTGATGCGTGTGAAAAAGTTTCATGAATGTACACATGTAAAGATGTGAATGTAAATGCACATGAGACTCCACTTTCATTTTTACTTTGTTGTGTTGTGACTGAGCTCCTATTTAATTGGCCCGTACCCTTTTGTGGATACCGGGCTCATTTCACATTCAGATACTGTCCCGTACCCCTTTTTGGATATCGGGCTCATTCTTCAGGTACTGACCCCGATCCGTAGTGGAAAGCGGGTCCATACATTCGATCTTGTGGCTCATTCCATCCCCGAGCATAAAGCTCTACACCATAACTACGGCTAGCCTGGTCACTTCAGTCAAAACTCCTTTATCTTTCATGCATTTTCATGTAATGAAATGCAACATTTCATATAACACACTATCAATCACTTTTATTTCGCATACGTAATTACTTATCACATCATCGGACCTAAGTCCGGCATTCAACATTCAGTTGAGAACATATACATTTCCACATTCACATTTGAATACACACAGTTCCACATTCACATACAATAAGTCAACACTTCCAATACAGTTCCAAATATTGGTCTCCTCGGACATCAGTGTCCGGAATCACACAATCAACCACAATTCATTCCTATGATTAATAAGAAAATAAGAAACAATACAATTAAAGTGAGAAAA
>JAOQMM010000003.1:21243584-21255071 GCA_027563515.1 Erythroxylum platyclados | reverse complement strand
ATAAAATGTAATAATTTTTATTGAAAATTTATTAATAAATATTATATAAAAGATTAAAATAAATTTAATTAATTAAAATTTTATCTTTAAATTTTATCTAATATATAATTATCACTAGTAATAAAAATATAGCTACATTCACATTAACAAAAAAATTTGTTTTTATTTAAAAAATAAAAAAATACAAAACTGAAAAGCACAATAAAGAAATATAAGTAAGATCAAACCGTTCATATTTAATTAGAAAAAATCTTTTTACATTTCTAGTAAAAGTTCAAGCATTAGAAAACTTCCATTATCCTTATTTTCAATTAATTTAAGCATAAACTCACACACCAAAATTTTTAATATATTTGAGATGTGGTTATTTGGAAAATACATAAATTATAGCCATTTTAAATGTGTTAAAATAAAGCGTGCAGCGTTCTCTACTTTACTATAATAATGAATGCTTTTCCAAAGGTAGGTTGCATTTATTTTTTGATTTCCCCGTGAAGGGACTTAATTCATAATTCTTACTATTTCAATATCTGCTAACTAAACTCTTAAATGCACTTAATACTCTGTAAATATGTAAGATTTAATAAATCCTAGCTAATATTCTTGGCACATCAATAATAATTAGACCCGTACAAATTGATTAGGCTCGTTTTATTTGATGGCTTAAGTTCAAAAATTAAAGGGTTTAAGTTTTTTAATAATTATTTTATGCATCATATTTGAGTTCAAAAATTAAAATAAGAAACTAAAAAACTCAATATTTATAAATAAATTACAATGACTTTAATTATAATTATAATATATTTTTATTTTAGATTAATTAATATTCATATAATATTGTATTGTATTATTTATATATCATTAAAAAATATGTATTTCTATAGATATTTATCTAATTTAATTTTATAATAAATTGTGATTAATAATTTGTATACATTATTTCAAGAAAATATATTTTTATTTTGAATCCATTTTATTTTAATAAATAATCTATATTTTTACAATCACTAATATTTTTATATAAATTTGTAGGTTAAAATTAAATTTAAAATTTTAATAATGAGTCAATTTTATTTTAAAAATGAAGTTTATTTAGTAGATTGAATTAGATATAAATTTAAATTATAAAAATTTAAATCGAATTTTAGTTAAATTATACCAACCTAACTCATGCAAAATTTTAGTTGCAAAATTAAGGACAAGGTACAGCTGTGTCTATAGGAAACACCCTATCTATTCTGACCAGCAATTTAAAAAGAAGCGTCTTTTTCTCACCATTATGATATGCAAAGTTAGACATCTATCGTTTTCAATTACATATTCATGACCGACTCTAAGTTATATGCCCTTATATGTAATCAACTATTAAAATACAGAATCGGCTCACCCTTTTCGTTATTAAATAAGTATCACTACAATTGTTAGATAAGAAAATGCAAGTTTCAATTATAAAGAGGTAAAGTGTGTGATAAGATGTGTAAATTGTGATGGTCGGATGTAATAACAAAAAAAAAGCAAGTTTCAATTATACATGTCGGATGGAATAATAAAAATTATATACATTTCAATCGTAAAGGTTGGATGTAGTAATAAAAATTTGAGTTTTAAATTATAAAGATGTAACTTTTCAATTATTTAGTATTTAATATCATATTAATAAAGTGAATGACATTTTTAACTTTTCATAATTACCTATATTATTTTTTTTAAAAAGAACTTGAACCATAATTTAAGCTATTAGTTATCCTCTTTATAAATTAGTTTATAATTATTAGACCCTAAACATAATTATTCCTTTACACTTTTTTCACTTTTACATCTTTACAACTTTTTCCAAAACAGTCCCATCAAAAACTTTAATGTGAATATTAACGTAATAATAGCATGCAAGTTTTTTTAGAAAATTGTTAGGTAAGGCTTTAAATACCCACTTTTTTGCTTCCTTTCAAGTTGAGAGTCTCGTGATGAGATATTGAACGCCTCAACTTTAGTTGTTTCATTCATGGTTTCTCTTGAACGGAACGTAAGTAGTTGGTAAGTAAGCAAAACACTATTTGTGTCATTAAACAAAGAAAATGACAAAAGCTACCAATTGGCAATTACAGATTATGCTATATTTTAATTTTTTAAAATAGTATTAATAATTTGACAATTTTTAAGATATGAATTAAAAATTTAGAATATTTCATATCATAATTAGTCAATTTAGATAGAGATAACAAATATCGATCAGCGTAACTTTGGCCCAGGTTAACTTAGCTATGAGCAGATACTAGTTGGCTTGGTTGGGTAAGCGACATTATTTTGTTAAATTTTTGTTAAAAAATATAAGGTCAGGTCGGCTAATTCAATCTTAAAAGTAGTTTTTAAATACTTTATAAATATATAATTTTTATCTTAGATAGGTCTAAATAATTCATTCCGTTATCTCTTAATTTCTTCTAAAAAAAATCATACCATATCTCTTTTACTACTTTTAGAATGTAAAAGGTATTATTTTTGAAAGTTTAATTTGTTATGAATATTATTTTAGCAATATTAAAATAAAAATAATACCAATTATAAAGGCTTATCTAAAATTTTTATAGTAAAAATTACAACAACTTTACCCAAAAAAAACAAATGATGATTGTGTAACTAGGTCCTTTTCTGAAAGTCTCTTTGTGTGTACTGTGTGAAAACAAGTGGTTCGCATATTAAATTCGTGGGGAAGTAGTTGCAGATATTAACTAGAGTTAGTTTCTATTTCTGAAGAAAGCTCGTCTCCTCTTTTGCTTGCCTTTATTGTTCATGGACACATTCTTGTACCTACGTTGTTTGTTTTCTACGACTCCTAGTTATTACTACTGCTCAACCTGCTACTTCGAATCTAACTCCACCGTTTTAACATTCTAACTGTATCAGTAGTAGCAGTTCTGGAAGATGATCATTAAATGACATCTAAGAGTAGCTGCAATTTCGTGCAGCTCCTCTTTCTTATATCTTCTTTGAACGTTTCACAATTCACAAGATTCAGTGGCAAGCAAACAGAAACCAGTCATATCAATGGCTGTTCTTTCTTCAATTTCATCTCTTGTTTCTTACTATCGTCTCTTCTTTACCTTCATGGCTTTCCTCTTTTCAGGGTTGATTTTCTTGTCTTCCAGGTCCAAGCGCCTGAATCTTCCACCAGGACCTCGTGGTTGGCCTCTGGTTGGCAATCTTTTCCAGTTTGTTCGATCTGGGAAGCCTTTCTTTGACTATATTGAAGATTTACGTGCAAAATACGGTCCAATCTTCACTGTGAAGATGGGTACAAGGACGTTGGTAATTGTGAGTGATGGTAAGTTAGCTCATGAAGCACTCATTGAAAGAGGTGCTCTGTTTGCCAACAGGCCACCAGAAACCCCTACAAGGGCTATCTTTAGCTGCAACAAGTCCACCGTGAACGCCGCCGTGTATGGCCCTATGTGGCGGTCATTAAGGCGAAACATGGTGCAAAATATGCTTAACACAAGTAAGATTAAGGTGTTTCGGAACGTGAGAGAGACTGCAATGGACAAACTCATTGATCGGCTCAAAACCGAAGCTGAATCTACCAATGGAGTTGTTCACGTACTTAAAAATGCTCGTTTCGCGTTCTTTTGTATCCTTCTAGCTATGTGTTTCGGTACAGAATTGAGTGAAGAAGCCACTGAAAAGATGGACCAAATAATGAAGTCAGTGCTGATCAGTCTCGAACCGAAGATCGATGATTATCTTCCGATTCTAAGTCCATTTTTCTCCAAAAAAAGGAAAAGGGTATCAGAAGTAAGAAGAGAACAGGTTAATTATATGGTTCCTTTCATCGAAAAGCGACGTGAAGTTCTGCAAAACCCTGGATCAGACAAGAAGGCCATTTCCTTTTCATACCTCGACACACTGTTCGATCTAGAAATAGAAGGAAGAAAGCAATCCCTCACCAACGAAGAACTAGTCACACTCTGCTCCGAGTTCCTCAACGGTGGCACCGACACGACTGCCACCGCCGTCGAGTGGGGCATCGCTCAACTCATCGCCAATCCTGATGTACAATCCAAACTCTACGAGGAAATAAAATCTACTGTAGGCAACAGAAAAGTGGACGAGAAAGACATAGAGAACCTGGTTTATCTACAAGCTGTACTAAAAGAACTGTTACGTAAGCACCCTCCAACGTACTTTGTCCTAACGCATGCAACTCTAGAGCCAACAAAACTTGCAGGCTATGACATACCAACAAATGCGAATGTTGAGTTCTTTTCACACGCCATCGGTGAGGACCCCAAGCTTTGGACCAACCCAGAAAAGTTCGACCCGGATCGGTTCATTTCCGGTAAGGAGGACGCCGATATCACGGGGGTGACGGGGGTGAAGATGATGCCATTCGGAGTAGGGAGGCATATATGTCCTGGATTAGGTCTGGCCACCGTACATCTGCAACTGACGATCGCGAGAATGGTTCAGGAGTTTGAATGGACTGCCTATCCGAAAGATAGCAAGTTGGATTTCTCATGGAACTTGGAGTTCACCGTTGTTATGAAGAATCATCTTAGAGCTATGATCAGGCCCAGGGTTTAGTTTAAGGTCTCTGATCTCTAAATTACTAATATTGATTCCTATGCAAAAGTTTGCAACACTTTTGTTGTTGTTCTTGTTGCTTGTTCTGATTTAGGATTGTGCAGGATAATCAGAATCTTAATCTATGTCAATTTCTTGTCTGCCTGATTTCCTTATCATATCAGAAAAGTTCGAGGGAAACTAAGCACAGATTTTCTTACGTTAGTAGTTTTATTAGGTATTGTGTCATATCTTTTTAATTCGATTCCATAAATGGACAATGGCTTTTAAATTAAAACTTTACTTTAAAAATTGTTATTATTTGTTATATTATTAATTACTAATTACTAATTACTAATATCTACCATCTCTACTCTTTCCTTTTTAGTGATTAAGGCCTTATTATGCAATCATTATTTAGTGATTTTTATTATTTATTATTAAATAAAAACCATGTGAATTATTCAAAAACAATCTCTTTACTAGTTAGGCGTAAGGTTGCGTATTAGTAGACCTCTCTAGATCTCACGTGTCAGGGAGATTTTTTTCTGAATTGTTATTGTTATTATTTGTATTATTATTAAATAAACAATTCTATTTTTATTAATTATAACTGTTAATATTCACTAATCATATGTCAAATCACTTTTTCCTTAGGTTTATTGTATGATCCAAATAAATTTATTATTTTCTTTGTTTAACCCAGCAAAAAAATGTAAAAGTCATGTTTTTTTTTTAAAATTGGAACTTAATTAAAAAATTATAAGGTTTAACACTAATATAAAAAATCAAAAATATTTTACACTAAAGCAATCATTTTCCCTCAAAAAATGCAATGAATTTCTTTTCTGATATTTGGTTAAATTGATATTTATGTGATGGAGTATAAACTAGTAGAGTTCAAAGTTATATTTAAAAAAATTGGAACTTAATTTTAAGAAAATAGAAGTTTTAACATTAATATGAAAAAATTCACAAAAAATTGATATTAAAATTAACACTTACAAAAAAAAAAAGTTAAAGTGGTAAGACAAGAAGTTTAATATTTAAAATGTTCAACCAGAATTAGACCGTTATAAAATTGATTAAAGATTGAATAAAATTGAAGAATTTTAAAAATAATTAGAAAATTGATGTTACTCATTGAAAAATTTAAAGTCTAACTGAAAATAATTATTGAATAAAAATTAATTGGTATATAAAAATTAACCGATTAATTAATAAATTGATCGGTTTTAACAACAAAATTATTAAACTAAATCAAATCGAAAAATTAAAAATCAAACTTACAAATAAAAAATTTCTACTGTTAAACAAGTCAAACTAGTTCAATTTTTAAAACATTAAATAAAACAGCCCTTATTTCTCAAAAAAAAGCAATGAATCTTTTTCCTACTATTTTGTTAAATTGATATTTATGTGATGGAGTTATAGAGTAGTAGAGTCCACCACCAGCTTTGCATGATGTGTTGGGCTATGCCTCACCAGTCACTCCCACCAGTACATTACCTACCACAGACGGCCAATTAATATTCATCCCTAATAATACTTTCTTCTTCGATTCATTTTATTTCCAAATTATGATGTGAATCTGAAAAAGAAAGACAAAATATAGACAAAATATATGCGGTGAAAAGGTCAAAGATAATAAATAGGGATGACAGCTTTCCTAAAGCTTACTTCAACTCGAAATTAATGGGGTAACCTCATTTTACTCAACTTTTAAGTCGATTTCAAAATTTAAAATTAAGAATATTTTGATATAAAATAATATCATTTTAAAATGTTTTTCTCAAATTTAAGAAATAAGTCACTAAATAATGTGGTTTTGAAAAATTTCTTAAAAAAATATCGCTTTAGATAACTTGAGTGGACTCAATTCTATTCAACTTATTGTCATTTTTAATAATAAAAAATTATTAATTTGAACTAAAATTAATAGATTAAATTTGAATTGAATAAAATTTTATTAGATTAAAACTTGAGAGAATTGAAATTAAGATCAAGTTAAATTTAAGTTAATTAGATTATTATATTCGAGAGAGTTGACCAACCCAATTATAAATTAAAAATTTAATTAATTAAAATAATGTCATAAAAAAAGGTTCCTATTCATACTTAGAGAAATAAACAAACTATTATTTTAAAAAGTCATAATTCATTTATGTCACCCTTTCTTCCAATTCTTTAATTTCCTTCAACTGGGCCTGAAAAAGAAGTAACAGCTATAATCTATAATGCTTAGTTGATCAATAATTGATAATGATACCTGTCAAACAGGATGAGCTGAGCACCTGTAAATTCAGTCTTATCCACAATTATTATAAAATTAAATAAAATTAAAGAATTTAAAATATAATTAAAAAAATTATATTTATTTATAAAAATTTAATTTTTAATTAAAAATTATTAAATAAAAATTAATTTATTATTTTAACTTATAAAAATTTATTAATTTATAAAAATTTACCGATTAATTAATAAACTGATTAATTTTTCACAACAAAAATAATTATTAAAATAGATTTAATCGAAAAATTACATGACCGATCAAACTAATTAAACTTTATGCATTAAAAAGAGTGACAATTGATTCATGAAGAATCCAAGCAAATTTTGATATTCTAAACTGTTGAAACTAAACTACAGATCCATACCCCACAAAGAAGCTTGCATCATGTGAAACAAGTGCCTTAGTGTGCATGTGGGTTACAAGTGAAGAACTGATTCTACTTTTACAAACTGCTCAAAAACTAACAAAACTGCCCACAAACTCAATGAGAAAAAGTAGGTTTGCCCAATATTTACAGTGAAATGCCTACAAGAGAGGTCTACAGACTTGGACTAGCATTTGCAGCTTTCTTTACTTTATATATATACCTCATACATCTGAAGTGTGATTCTCAAGGATTTGATGGGCTCTCAACGTGCTTATTTTCAGGGGTTTTCCCGATCCCATTCAGCTCAGTTAATGAGGACAAGTTGTCACCAACATCTGCTTGATTATTCTCAGGCGCGCAACGGCTTTCTTGATCAGATTCCGTTCCTTGGCTTTCGTGGGTTCTCAATGAACGCCCATGACCATTCAACAAGCAGTTGTAAGAATGAGTGTTGAAAGAGTCTGCACCATACTGCGAGCGGACAGCTGAACTGAATAAGGGTTGCATCACGTGCTTTTTCTCAGGACAATCTCGTAATGATATTCGGCAAACAGGACAAGTTGAGTGTTGTCGCAACCATACGTCTATGCAGCTTACATGGAAGGAGTGCCCGCAGTAGGGAAGGATACGTAAGATATCTTCATTGTGGTATTCTGCCAGACAAACCGTGCATCTGCCATGGTACAACACAAAACTCTATTAACAGGAAATGAGAGACTAAGTGTTTTAAGTAACAAAGTCTTGAATCTACATTTCCACTCAGAAAACAAATAAAAAAGGTTCCTTTGTCAGGTTTACAGTCATTACAAGTGACGCAGTGCATTCTGGTAGTCAGTAGCATATTTGCCTGAATGATCTTTTCCATGTCATGGAATCCAGATGCTTATTTGAAAAAATAGAAATTCAAAAAATTTGGTGGAAGAAGCGAGGAAAAGAAAGTAAAAGAAACGAAAAAGGCTGGTTAACATTCTGTCAGTTAAAGATAGCATAAAGCCATGAAGTAGTGAGGAGAAGGTAAAAGAAAAGAAAATTTGGTTCTCCCTCTGCCAGCAGCATAAAGCCATGAGCATAAACGATAACCAGATGGATTAATTTCGACTAAAAGCACTTCTGATATAGCTAATGTCCAAGTGAAAGGATTTACTATGAAAACATTTGTGGAATCTAAAGTTAATTACATGAAAAATGGACAAAGGAACAGAGGAAACAGAATGTCATACTTCAATCATGCAAAATATGGTTAACTTAGTTCATGTCAAGTAAATACTAATGGTTCAGCCAGCCTGACTTATAATCTCAACAATGAGGAAAAGTTGGCCAAACAACAATTTCTACAGACACCGACAAATCCTGTTTTCTATTAGCCATGGAATGAAGGCAGTGATTCGTGAAGATAACAACTCCAAAAACCTACTTATCAGCAACTGCATGGTAGTGGCATCCCCACTTAATGTTAATGTGTCTTTTATACAGAGTTTAGACAAATTTCTACCATAAACTATAAAGTGTCATAGAAAATAAGTAACAAACTTCTGCAACTACTACAAAGTTGCTGTATGAAGATTTTCCTTCCCCAAAATTTTCAGCAGTTCAAATTTCCATCTTGTTACAGGAAATCAAAATTAACAAAAATCGTTTATGGAAGTTTAGAAAGAATAAGCACTGCAACCTGGGCACTATCACAAATCACAAAAAGATGTCTACATGTCTTCAAATCATAAACCAAAGCATGTTAAGCAGTTAATATAGCCAAGAAAGCAAATGTTCTTTCTCTCAAGAAAAGCTCACTAAATTCATATAAATGGCCATGGCAATCACACAACTCAAACAGAATATTACCATTTGCAATCAACTGACAGGCAATGCCAACTTCGAAATTGTACTTTTGAGCATATAGATATAATTGAAAAGTTACAATAGATAATTATAAAATCTTCACAGAAGAATTATGATTTACCCTCCTGGCCCTGAATCTTTTCAAGGTCAGAAGGCAGGTTAGGAAACTTTTGAATCCGACAAATCCATGAACAACTTCAATGGACATGTATCATTCATCATCAGATGAAACATAAAGCTAACATTCTCTTAACCGAAACAATTAAACTGGGACACTAGCTACATTTGTTTGGAGTAAAACATGCCCTGATTAGAAAACATAAGCCAAATACAAACAGTATAGACAAATAGAGTAGGAAATGAGTGAGAAACATACTGAGCATCTTCTGAAGCCGAGAACAGATCATCACTGTACTTCTTTGTAGGGAAGTTGGATATTACTATTGCCTCTAGCCCATGGAGGCCTCGTTCCAACTGTAACATAAGAAAACGTCCAAAACATCAGTTAATCTCTTACCTCTTGGTAATCACTCCATTAAAAGATAACACAATTACATACACACACGAGAACACAAAATCCCAAAAGACTTCAGTAAACTCAAAGTTGTAATTTCGGGAAGATCCAACTAAGATTACTGCACATACAAATCATACAAGTACATAAAAGGTAGAGAATTTGTAGGGAAAAAAAGGCATACCAGACTAAGATCAGATCTGGAGGTAATAGGAAAGGCGCGTCGTGAAGCGTTCAACTGAATCCGAGCACAGACAAGACGAGTGCAGACGAACACTATAAACATAGTGCTCACGGCGAATCCTATCACCGTCATCACCAAGTTTATCCCTGACCCCATCATTTCCTTTTCACTTCTACAAATACAAAATCCTATCTTTATCTCAACCCCTCAAAGAAAACAGAGAAAAATCAAAACCCAGAAAAGAAAAAACTAAAAAGGAACAATCTTCAAATCAATTCCATGCTCTCCACTACCGCTACAAGTACCATTACAAAAATCATACTAGAGTAAACAGGAAGTTTATGACTCTATGGCCTGTGCCTTCACTCTCTCAGTGGAGTAGTACTAGCAGTACTGACTGTTCTATTGTTTGGAGAAGAAAGATGTACTCCCCACAGACATGACCAGCCGTGGCAGTGTCGGTGGCGGTGGTGGTATTGGACGGAGCCGGTGACTGGCCGGAGAACATCTGTGAGCACAGCACAGAGTGTGTGGAGGGATCTAAATGTGTGACTTTTATGGTATGTTTTTGCTTATAAGTTATTTTGACTTTGGGTCAAGTATAATCTAATCCTAATAAATTTGTAATCTTTGTGTTGTTTTTATTCGTAATTTTATTTTCTTAAAATTTAATACTTAATTTAAGAGAGTATTAATTTTTTGATTCACTTAAATTTTATTTGCACGCCATCTTAAAATTAGTAAAATACTGATTCTTTAAAAATATGGGTTCTTTTTAAAATTTGTAACAAGGAGCATGCTGTCTACTTAACTTTTTTATTTTGAAATTGAAAGAACAAATAAATTCAATTTTAAAATACCAAACAAGGGTAGTGTGTTAGTGTAAGTCAATGATTACAAAATTGAGTCGGATTTATCGGTTTAACTATAAAAATTTTAAATTAGTTAATTTTTTCAGTTTGATTTACTTTAATAATTTTTATTGTTAAAAGTTAACTGATTTTTATAAACTAAAATAAATTTGCTAATTTTTACTTAGCAGTTTTCTTTTACGATTAATTTTAACTTTTTCAACGGATACAAATTATCTCCTTCTTTAAATTATAGCTTAAAATATTTAATTTCGTTTAATTTTGATTACATACTAGTTTTATTATGATATTTTAATATTAATTAAACTTTTAAATTCTAAATTTCTTACATTTCTAATTTAATTTTTATTTTTACTTTTGTCGATTATAATAATGATGATGACTACCAAACAAGATAAAAATCTAAGCCTAAACTCAATATAAAGAAGTGAAAAAAAAAAAAAGAAAGAAGAAGAAGAAAAGCATGATCTTTCTTGGGTATCTTTGTCTGATTTTTGGTTTGGCAATTTGAAACAATGATGTTACATTAATGATATAAAAGCAGCCAACTTGAAACTTATTCCGCTGTCATGTTTTGAAACAATTACTCAAAAACTATTATTTTTACTAAGAAGGTAAAAGTTTAGAAGCTTTGAGGTCGACCAAATAATTTCACCAATTGGTGGGGATGGAAATGGGTTGAGACCCAATCGAGTCAACGAGCCCGAGCTCAAACCCGAGCCTGACCAAGCTAGAAACGGTCTACACCTAAGCTCGGCTCAGCCATTTTTTTAAAAAAATACAAAATACAAAATAACATCATTTTGTTTAAAATGATTAAGTTTTGAGTCGAGCCAAACTTGGGTAGCTCGAACTCTCGAGGCT
>JAOQMM010000003.1:21130162-21143305 GCA_027563515.1 Erythroxylum platyclados | reverse complement strand
GAATGGAATCACCCATGCTTTGATACTTGACCCACTCTGGTATTCTACTTCCTGGATAGATCATTTCAGAAATCTCCTGAACAACAGAAATTTTTATTCAAATTAATGATTATACGGACCCAGATAAAGAAAGACAGAGAGACAAAAGTTATGTACCATTGACTTTGACATTTGAGTTCTTGTATGATTCCTCAACACTGCATTTACTACTGCCTGACATTCATCTTCATCCAACTTAAAGCAATTTCGTAAATGGAAGATGTAGTGAGGTTTTGGTGAGTCAAGAAGTAGTTGTTTAAGGGTCCATATTTGTTTTAGTGAACTACAACCTTCGGCAGATAACACGAAGACACTTGATGGAAGTTCTGGTAAGGATAGAAGCCTTTTGCAGTTGTCTATATTAAGCCATTTCAATTGCAAAAGATTTTTGATGGTAGCAAGAATTCTCTCTAAATCATTTTGACCCAAATCTAGATATTCTACAGAAGATAGAAAGCTCAAGTCCTCAGGCAATTCTCTCAAATTACAATTAGAAAGGATTAAATTTCGTAACAAGGAGATTCCTTCTAACAATGAACCCAATCTATGGTGGTCTTCTAAAAAACAATTTTCGAAATTTAATTGGCATAGACTCGTCAAACCGTTGAAACTTTTCGGGTGAAAAGCAAACTTCCAACAATTATTTATATCTAAAAAATAGAGCCCTTTGAGATTGCCAATAGATGATGGCAACTTCTCTATAGCTGTCTCACTTAAGGAAAGAGTCTTCAATTTATCCACAGGCTCCAAGATTTCAGGAAGCGCCCTAAAGCATGAGCATCTATCCAGATAAAGTTCTTTAAGAGATGTTAACTTGCTAAAAAAGTTGCTTGGAAGGCTTTCAAGCTCTCTACAATCTATCATCCTTAAGTACTCTAATTTGCTTAGGAGTTCAACTGATGATGAAGGTATCTGTTTTATAGCAGTCCCATTTAAGTTTAACATCTTTATGTTGCTTGAAATTTCTGGAAATGCACTCAAATTTGAGCAACCACGAAGATCAAGATCTTCAATAGTTTCTAGAAATCCATTTCTGCTGTTGGGAAGATGAGTTATGCTTTTGTTCTTTAGTAAACTTAGGGACGTTAACCTAGCCAATCTCCAAAAACCATTAACAATCATACTCGGCATCACGTATTCAAGTTTAGTTACCACTGAACCTTCCTGTAATTAACAAAAATAACAAAAGATTAATCAATCCAATTTATATTACTTTCAACTTTTTTATAGTAAATTAAATTGTTAAGAAGTATATTTTCGTACCTTGGCTTTGTTCCATAATTGTTTGATGTTGCTGTTGGATAATTTAAGCACTACAAGATTCTCTGGTTGGAAATTAGGTGGGAAAGATTTTAAAGGATACTCATCCCAACTAAAGTACCTTAACGTATTAGGAAGATAATCAAGACCTTGAGGGAGATATAGATTACTTTCTCCATAGAAACTGAGAAATTTAAGGTTAGGCATCTTCATAAACACTTGTGGATTTAAATTCATCTCTCTTATCTTGGATGAGTCTAAAATGATACTTTCCACAGCTTCAGCCTCCTAATAAAAGACACCCAAAATATATACACAAATTGTCATGGCAATAAATAATTTATCTCAATAAATCAAGAATTATAAAAGACTATTAATAATAGAAGTAATTTCTAAATATCTTACCTTATTCACTGTAAATACTTCATAAATATCATCAGGTTTCCATAATCTGCTACGTTGATTCGGATACTTAGCTTCTTGAAGAATGATTTTCTTTCCCATTTCTTGCAACAAATCATGCATTTCTAACATATTGTGTTTGGAAACATCTACAAGGCATTTGTCTACGAGAACACTTAATATAATATCTATTTTGAACCTACTGCCTTCGTATATTTTCCTCAAAATATCTTTGTCAACATTTATTTGCCCCGCATGTTTGAAAAAACATGCAATGTCAAGAAAGACGTCCTTCTCCTCGTTACTTAAGCCATTGTAACTAATTTGTAACACATGTATAATATCCTTATTTGGAACTTCTAACAATTGATTCATTGCACTTTCCCACTCTATTTGCTTTTTCCCAACTAAAGAGGAGCCTAAAACCTTCAAAGCCAAAGGATTGCCTTTTGCATATTTAACAAGTGAATTTGACAAGGATGCATAGTCATCTCTTGGATATTTTTGCTTGAAGGCACTCTTGCTGAAAAGTTGGAGGGCTTCAACATAATTTAATGATTTAACTTGATATATAAAATCAGCCTTTCCTCCAAATACTTGCTTATCTCTACTAGTAATAAGAATCATACTTCCTGGACCAAACCAACATGGATCTCCAATCAAAGACTCTAAATGTAGTGGATTATTCACATCGTCAAGAACAATTAACATCTTCTTGCGACCAAGTCTTTTTATAAGAAATGGTCCAGGACCAACATCGAAAGTATATTTTGCTGAATCTTTTTCACCTAATGCTTTTGAAATAAGTTCTTCCTGTAATTTCTTGATGCCATATGCTTCTGCTTGTTGTGTCACATTATGTACAAAGCAACAACCTTGGAATTGATGAGACATCGTTTTATATATGACTTCAGCAGTAGTAGTTTTACCAATACCGCCCATCCCCCAAATTCCTAAAATACGAATCTCCAATGGGTTAATAGTAAATACTTCTTCTATTTCCTTAATACGAGAGCCCATTCCAACTAAGTGCTCAAAATCATCACATGTCATTGATTGGTTCAATTTTTCTAAAATTTCTTCAACGATTTTGTTAATAAGCATATGATCGTTCCTGTAAATTATGAAAAACAATTTAAACGAATGAACAGGAAAAGAATCCTTTACTTTGATTGACCATACAACCTAAAACATACCTGAACTCCTTAGAATTAAACCCAGATAGATTGGCAGCAGTGGTCAAGGCATCCCTCCACCTTGGAATCTTATATGCGTTGTTGAGATTTTGCTCGTGTTTAAAAAAAGCTGCTGCAACATCATGGGATTGTTTTCTTAAATGGGATGGATCTACCTCGTAAAAGACAGGTATGACAATCTGTCCATGGGTTCGATGACACTCGATAATCTCTACAAGCTCATCAAGACACCAACTGGAAGATGCATAGTCTTTTGAGAAAACAAGGACAGCAACAGTGGAATCTTGGATTGCCTGGGGAAGTGACTGAACAATTTCTTCTCCTCTTATGAGATCATCATCAAAGAAGGTTAGGAGGTCCTTTTGACCCAAAGCGGCATAGAGATGGCTGGTGAAATTGCGACGAGTGTCTTCACCCCTGAAGTTCAAGAAGACATCGTACTTCAACGGGTGAGAGGCCGAAGAAGAAGAAGAAGAAGTAGCCATTATTGTTGAACGAAGAGGGTGGAAGCTATCTACTAATAGAAAATGGCCATTCATAGGCTTATATGCGTATTATTGAAGACAATCCACTGACTTGAATTAGTCTTAATAAAGCATTTTTTTGTTGACTGTGAAGCTTCCGCGAACTTTCCGAAAAGTAGATGATTATTACAAGCCTTTTTCTTTCTGTACCTTGTCTTTCCTCTTTATGTTACACTTTTGTCTTACTATATCTGACGTACGTTCGGCTTTTATATTACCATCTCACTTGTTATTTGTTTGTCAAAGAATAAGATGACCCTTTCACCCTTTCAAGATGACAAATTCCATGATAAGTGAAGAGAGAGCTTGTCGTCATTGCCATGGGACAAGGGCATGTCGTCAAAAATCTTATCCTTCGTGCCTGTAAGTAATAGAGATGGTATTTTAATTCCGGCTCGACTTGACCCATTTTAACCCGATTGAGTTGATTAGGTTTTGAGTTGAAGTTAAACTTTTTTTTTTTATTTTCAAACTTTCAGCTCGAATTCCAGTCTAACTAAACTCAAATCTTGAAAATTTTAAATGAAAACAACATATTCTTATTTTTAATTTTTAAATAAAAATAATTGAACTTTGTCTTGATCCAGTCAAGTTTTGAGTGACCCGAGCTTAATTGAGCTCAAGGTGGGCTATAAATGTCAAACACAATCAAACTTTAGATCTGGTCTAAACCTAAGTATAATTTTTTTACTCAAGCCTAATCCGATCCGATGCCAAACCTACCTATAACAATGTTATGTAGTCAATAGACAAATATGATCCTAGGCAAGCTTGCTCCTATTAAGAAGTCACATTACTCTATAGATTATTCTTTGCATCTCCTATTCATTTAATATTTTCTTTAACTACTACAATAACAACAACAATATTTCAGTAGAAATTTCGCTGAATGCGGGTCTGAAGAGGTTTAATATTATATGACCTTACTTCTAACTAGTAAAGAAACTGTTTTTGATATACCTACAGGAAAGAAGAAAAGAAAATCTTTTTTTTTAGACATATTTGAAGAAAACAAAAGTAAGAAAATAAACAAATACTTGTATCAAAAAAAGAAATGATAGAATAAAATAAGAATAAGGAAATTCAAAATAAAAAGTGAAAAAATAGAAATAAAAATAAGTAAACAAATAAGAAAGAAGAAAAAATAAATTAATAAATAAAGTACTATAGATAAAAGTGTTAATGCTAAAAAAAAAAGACAAAATACTCAGAAGGAAAAGTTTATAAAACTTATGAACAAAAAATAAAGGCCTTTCTATATAAGATCTTAACATCATCTTTAGCTCTAGATGCAATATCCAAATTTAAGTATTAGATATCCTCTTTAGTTTCAAATGGTTTCGGTTTGGTTTTAGACGAATATCTATCATCCTTTTTTCAAGTGAACTTTTAAAAATTACAATGACCTATGAGATACTTTAATATTTTGTATTTCAATCGTTTCTTTACCTTTATAATTATACACACTTTATCTGAAATTTAGTGCTTTAATTCTACTACATTAAATATATCTCTATTCAATTCTTTTACAAAATTTATAATTACTGTTTTTTCATCTCTTTTACATTAACTCAAACTATTTTTATTTTCATCTTTTCATAATAATCCTTAGCACTGTTTGAAATTTGAAAAAGAACTTATATTTTTCAATATAAATAACATAATTAGTAAATTTTAACACAAAATCTCACCATCTTTTCCTCAAAATACTTACATTAATTTCATTTTTATCCACACTTAAGTTTGTCTTCACCATCTTTATTTACTTTAAATATAGATATATTTATCCACACTAAATTTTGATTGACAATTCAATTTTTATTTGTAGTTTTTTTACTTATTTTATTTAAATTTTGATCAATTAAAATTTATTAAGACTTCTTTTTACTAATTTTGAAATGCTATTTTAAGGCTTTTAATAGGAAATAGTTTCGAAGATGATAATAAACTCCAAAAGGATGTTGCTCTATAGAACTAGAAACCAAATGTTAGGTGAGAATAATTCTAAAAATGTGATATATCATATATCATCTATTATATGACATACCATAAAGATGACAAGAAACGGGTCAGCTTCGGGTTGAATGAGTATTATGTGGGCTCGAGTCAAGAGGTCGGCTCGAAAAATCTAAAGCCTGAGTTCACTTCTACCGTAAAAAGTATTTATGCAAGAAATGGGTCTGTTTTAGATTAATTGGATATTATGTGGGTTCGGATTGGAGGCTGGCTCAAAAACCCTGAACGTCATCCACCGTAAAAGAATTTATGCAAGAAACCATATAATTTTAGACCATGATTAAAAATTTAATTGGTTCGATCGATTTAATATAAAAATTTTGAATCTTTCAATTTTTTGACTCGGTTTTTAATGTTCCTAATCAATTTATTTTAATAACTCTTGTTATTAAAAATTGATCAATTTATTTAATTAATCGGTTAATTTTTGTAGATTAATAAATTCTTAAATTAATTTTCACTTAACAATATTTTTCAATTAAACTTCAAATCTTAAATAGATAAGTACGATCTTTTTTAATTGTTTAAATTCTTAACCTTATTTAATCTTTAATTGATTTTATTACAATCTAATACTAATTAAATCTTTTAAATCTTACTTATTTTATTGGCTTAACTTTCAGCTCTATTTTTTAAACATTAATTTTAGATTGATAAGGTATTACGTGAGATTGATTCGAAGGCCGAGTTCTGTGAAAAAAAAGGATTTATGTAAGAAACTCGACTACCTCAAAAAGCCTGAAGGCCGAGTTCCACCATAACTATAGTGGGCATATAGTGGAATAACCTCACACTTCTGTATTCCATTCTCAACTGCCCTAAACTTAAAGAAGGCTATATCATCTTCGAAGTTACTGTGTCTACATCCCATTCACAAAATCTTCCGCTAACGAAGACCATCATATGCTCTTTATCCGCTCTTTGAATGTAAAATGTTTACAAATCAGCGGAGGAGAAATGGTAATTGTCTCCAAAATAGCAATCATATCTAGGCTTGGCAATTTCAAGCCGGGTCACGGGCCGATACCCTTCGGTCCGTACGGGCCACAGGTCAAGGGTGGGCAGAGGGCAGGCTAGCCTGTGGCCCGCCTCTAACGAATAAAACGGCACCATTTTATTAAAAAAAATTTTAAAAAAAGAGCCGACAAGACGGCCCGTCGGCCCATGAGTGAGCCACTGGCCGATTAACCCGTGGGCGGGCCTATAATACGTAATGGGACCTTACTTACGCATCCCAAATCGAATGTAAAAGGGAAATAAACAGAAAAATATAGAAAATACCTTATTTCGGTTCCATAACTTCAATCGAACTTTCCAAAGCTGAAACGAGCGCGAATCTACTGCTGTTTTCACAAGAACTGCTCACTGGGAGATGGTAAAGCCTTTCTACAGTTTTCTTAAAACTTAAGACAGGTCAAAGAATACTGATACTTACGAATGACATAAGTTTCTGCAGGAGACCTTAACCATTATATATAGTTGTCATATTGGGCTTTCCTATCATAGGCCCGATATAAATACGATTCACACTGATCGGGACTCATTTTCTTCTCGAACTTTGACCCATTGATTTAGATCATTTATTGTGTCACTTTATTATTTTTATCCGAATCAAATTACGTAACTTAACCGATAATTTATTAAAAAACTGAAAAATACAATTAAATATTGTTCAACTTTACGAGAAATGTCCAAAAATATCCAATAGATGAATGGAATCATCCGAACTTTGATACCTGACCCCTCTATGGTGTTCTGTAAATCATTTCAAAATACATTTGAGCAACACAAATTTTATTCAAACTAATGATTATATAAAGAAAAAGAGAAAAATAAAGAATTACTTACCAATGATTTCAGCATTTGAGTTCTTATATAATACCTCAACACTGCATTTACTACTGCCTGGCATTCATCTCCATCCAACTTCAAGCAATTCCGTAAATGGAAGTTGTAGGCATGTTCTTGTGAGTCAAGGGTTAGTTGTTTAAGGTTTCATATTTATTTTAGCGATCTACAAAATAATCTAATAATAGAAAAATGGCCATTTGTAAGCTTAAATGCATTATTGAAGACAATCCATTGACTTGAAGTAGTTTTCAAAAAGCTTTTTTTCGGTTGAATGTGAACTGTGGAAGCTTCCATCAACTTTCTCTAAAATGTAAAAGCTTCCATGAACTTTTTTAATTTTATATATAATACACAAAACAATATTAATAAAGCCCATAAATTAAGAAAGCCCAATGACATGAAGCCCAACAACATCATCATTCAAAGGAAATGAAAGAAGCCTACAAGTGTAGTAGACGGAGAGGAAGAAAAGAAAGACTGAAGCGTGTGAGAGTTTGGGGGAATCGGTGGTCATCGTCGATGGCGTTGAGCGCGACGGCGTTAGGTGCGTTGCTGGGGCTTGGAACCCAGATGTACTCCAATGCTCTTCGGAAGCTTCCGTACATGCGGCGTGAGTCTGTACATTAGTTAATTGATTGATTGATCGAAGGAGGATTGATTCTTTTTATGTTTGATTTGATATGATATGATGTTGAAATGTTTGCAGATCCATGGGAGCATTTGATTGGGATGGGACTTGGAGCGGTATTCGTGAATCAGTTGGTGAAATGGGATGCTCAGCTTCAACAAGACCTCGATAAGATGCTCGAAAAGGCCAAGGCCGCAAACGAGCGTCGCTACTTGGGTAAACCCTAACCTTGTCCTTGAATTGGAATTGCCAAATTAAAATGATTGAATGTTTATGGGTTGAATTGGGTTTGTTCAGGACAAAGTGGGTTTTGTCATCAGAGGTCGTAATTACTTAGTTCTTAGGACTATGTAATTAACGTTTTCAATTTGTTTGATTGAGTTGCAACTGGATTTTGCAAAAAGGTTTTGCTTGATAAATAAGGGCATACTGTTATACTGTATTCGGTGAGGTTTTTGAATTCACACTAGCTTTAATTTTGGGTGCTTGATGCTGTTGTTTTACTTCAATTTTGGATACGCTTTGAGAGATTATGATTGTAGTTCTGATATGCATTTTATCTGTTTTACTTGTTCTTTCTTTTTCCCTCTAATGCTTGCACGGAGGATAATAGGCTAGATTATGTATGGTTTGGTGTGGATGCGCGTAATGATCACCTTTTTCTGATATGAAGAAACTCAAATCTATCGTATGGTGTCGGCACACTTCTTTTGTTTGCTCTTATCTTTGATTATATCTATCTTCTGGCTTCATTTTCATATTTGAAGCTCCTTAGTCTGAGGTATCCGTATGAGTGCTTCTGTGCATTTTTCTCTCCTCTTCCTCACTTTTGGTCTCGCTCTTCTGTTTATAGCTTCTTCTTTTTCTTTCTTTCACTAGTTTTGGGAAAATGCTTGTCCCTGAAATTCTCATTTGTGTTTCTATTTCACCTTCATCACTGGAACTTATCCTTTGATTTCTGTTGCAGATGAAGATGAAGATTAGCGGCTCATCTGTTGGTGTTTGCTCCTGCCTTAAGGAAGATTTTTCAGTACCATAAATGTGCATCTGTTATCAATTATTTTATGCCACTGTGTTTGTATGGTTGCTTGAACTTTTTGTAATGTTACTTGCGCATAAATTGCAGATGTTTTGATAGAGCAAACTGGCAAATTTCTAATAAATTTAGGGGTGATTCAGAGCAATTTCGATTCTGCTCCAATACTCATTTATGTTTATGACATTGTACAAGTTTTATGGCCAGGTTTCAATCTTTTTAGAGAGTAATTGCTGAAAATAAGAGGTTGAACACTATACCTGGAAATAAGTACAAGCTAAATACTGCAAACAGATCAAGGATGTTATTTGATTTGTTTATGCATGAGATGATCAAGGATGTCGGTTGTTATTTCTGTTGTTGTCTTTTATGACATATGATACACAGCCAACAGTAGACAAATTCTGGACCAGTTCTTGGCACTTATTTAGATTTCAGAACACATAACAGTGGTAACAATCCTCAAAGTGTTATTTGGGGATTAACTTGGCACATAGTTTCAGCAAATGATCTACAAAGCTAAACTGATTCTTCTCGTATATTTCAATATCGGATATAACATTAATGTTACAAAAATCATATGTAAGGATCCATGTTCATCTTATCAAGCTCTGCAATCCTGTTATTAAACAAATGCAGGAGAAGATCGCATGCCTGCCGTGACGAGAGCCTTTCCTGTGGAACGGTTTTTGTGCACTGCAATGCTATTTCAAGCATTTGATATGCTGCAGATTCTTCCCCTTGTAACATTGGTTGTAAAGCAGGATCGATCAATTCTTCACGAGCAGATCCTTGCATTTCAATGTGTTTTTCTACCCATCTCACCATGTCCATATCGACACCAAATGTTGCATCTGTTGGCATTTTCCCACTCACGAGCTCCATAAGAACGATCCCCATGCTGTAAACATCACTCTTCTCTGTTGCCTTGAATGAGTAAGCATATTCTGAAAACAAATGAATTTTGCCAAGGTTAGACAGTATTATAGTTGAAAGCTAAACGGAAACAGGAACCGAAGTTGATACCTGGAGCAATATAGCCATAAGAGCCAGCAAACCAGAAACCTGATTCTGTATTAGACTCGACATTTTCCAGGATCGCCTTTGCCAGTCCGAAATCTCCCAAATGTGCTTCCATCGCAGAGTCTAGTAATATATTGCTTGATTTGATGTCTCTATGAATTATGTGTGGAACACAGTCATGGTGAAGATACTCCACTCCTTGAGCTAGTCCAACAGCTATTCTCAACCTAGCTTCCCAGTCCAGGATGATCTTCTTCTTTCCATCAGCTGGCTGTTTATGCAGCCAATCCCACACGCTTCCATTGTCCATGTACTCATATATCAACAGATTAGAACCCACAAGTCTGTTGCTACAATACCCCAGCAACTTCACTAGACGCCTGTGTCTGATTCTTCCAAGTGTTTTTATTTCTCTTGTGAAGCTTTTATTGAGTAGAAAATCATCCTTACATGGAATTTTCTTGACTGCCACTGTTTCTCCAGAGGGAAATTCAGCTCTGTATATAGTTCCAGAACCACCCGTGCCAATGATGAACTGGTCACTTAGATTGTTCGTGGCTTCCATAATGTCTTCCCATCTGAAATCTCTCTCGGCAGAACCCCTCCGAAACAGCGGTCTCCTCTGTGCTTGGGAAGAACTTGAAGAGTAAATGTAGTTCACTTCGCTTGATCTTTTGAAAGATTCTTGTTTCTGTTTGAAGAAGAGAGCAAGTACAAGTAGCATTAGAGCAATTGCAGCCAAGGTTGTGGTTGCTGAAATTGCTACCACTGTTCGCTCACTCAGGCCTGACTGTCGGCTGCCGGATGCTGCACTGCAGCCATTAAGGGGACTTCCACAGAGCTGCGGGTTTCTTTCAAACGACTCAGCTGGCCACTGTGAGAATTGCTTGCCCAGTTTACCTTGAAGATTGTTGAAGGCGAGATAGAGTTTGCCAAGGCTGCTCATTTCTCCAACTTGGGGTGGGATTTCTCCAACAAGCTGATTGTGAGAGAGATCAAGCACTTCAAGTTTGGTCAGGGTACCAATTTGTGGTGGTATTTGACCAGAAAGATTGTTGTAGCTGAGGTCTAACATGCTTTGCAGATTCTTGAGTTGTCCGACCTCGGCAGGTATTTCGCCACTGAAGCTGTTGCGAGAGAGCCGAAGCTCATACAATTTGCTCAGCTTTCCCAATGCTGCAGGGACTGGCCCTGATAGTTGGTTATTGTTCAGATTGAGAACATTAATAGATTCAAGGTTTCCAACCTCAACAGGAAGAGTTCCATTCAATGAATTGCTATCAAAAGAAAGCACCAACAATTTGGAACAATTGAGTAGCTCTGGAGGTAGAGAGCCAACCAACTTATTGGAGGAGAGCTTAAGCTCACCTAATAGGGGCAAAGTACCCAACCAAGGTGGTACAACCCCAGAAAGAACGTTGTTGTTCATGTCAATGTGGGTCAGTTTCTTGCACAACATCAGCTGTTGTGGTATTTCTCCTGTGAGCAAATTTCCTGAAATGTCTAACAGAGACAACTCACGAACTTTTCCTAGTGTCCATGGAATGTTCCCAGTAAACCGATTGTTTCCTAATCTCAGTCTTTCAAGAGAAGGTGAGTTTCCTATCTGGAGTGGGATTTCATGATCAAATGCATTATCTGTGACATCAAAAGATAGAAAGTATCTCGAGCTACACAGTGAAGCTACGCTACCATTCAGTTTGTTGTTGGAGAAATTGATTCTTGTCAGGTTCCGTAAATTGGTAAGCGAATCAGGAAGTTTACCTTCAAGAGAATTGTTGTAAAGCATAAGCTGTTGGAGAGCTTGGAGAAATCCAAATGTTTCAGGAATGGCACCAGAGAGACGATTGTCAGCCAAGTCCAGAATATTTAGTTGGTGACAGTTGCCTAAACTGGCAGGAATTGAACCCACGAGCTCATTTTGCCTTAAATGCAGCAGTTTCAGTACCTCAAGCCTCCCAATAGTGAAGGGTATCTCTCCATTGAAATGATTTCCAAAGAAATCAACCATTTGCAAGCTTGTACAGTTACCTATCTCCATAGGTATTTCCCCTAAAAAATGGTTGTCGTAAAGATACAGCACTTCCAGGTTGCTAAGCATCCCTATCTCTTTAGGCAAGTTGCCTTGTAAATTGTTGTGAAATAGTGCAAGTTCCTTCAGGTTGGTGAGGTTTGCTATTGATGGAGATATTGAGCCCACCAGGCTGTTATTGTGCAGATACAAGTGCGTCAGTCCAACCAACTCGAAAATCTCAAGCGGGATTGAGCCATTAAGTGTGTTGTTGGACAAGTCCAGTTGTTTCAGCGCTTGACATTGTTTCAGTTCTTTCGGAATTGGACCAGAAACTTGAACCTCTGCTAAAATCAAGTTCTCCAAGCTGCTGGCGTTCGAGCATATGCTACTTGGAATGACTCCAGAGAGATTGTTGTTTGATAAGACCAAGTAAACAAGCTGTCCCATGTTGCCCAACTCCTCTGGAATTCCTCCAGAGAGACCGTTGATCGAAAGATCGAGATTCTGAAGATTTCCCAATTTCGCTAGCGATTTCGAGATCGAACCTTCAAGCCTGTTGCTCATGAAGTTAAGGTACGTCAGCTGACTCAGTTCACCGAGTTGACCCGGTATCTCACCTGAGAGACTATTGTTGGCAAGGTTTAAGATTTGGAGACTTTGCAGACGACCCAGTTCTTGTGGGATTGATCCATTCAGGTTGTTAAGAGCTAAAGCCATGACAGTGAGGTTTGAGCAATTTCCAAGCTCCCCAGGAATTGGTCCCTCCAGTTGGTTCTGTTGCAGAATCAGCTTGTCAAGTCGATCAAGTTGTCCCAGTTCAGGAGGTATTGGCCCCGAAAGATTGCACGAAGCCAAACCAAGAGTGATCAAGTTAACAAGATTACTAAATGAAACAGGAATAGGTCCGGTGAGTCCATTGTCTCCAATTCGCAAAACTCGTAAGCTTGTGAGAGAACCAAGCTGAGTTGGGATTGGACCCGTGAGTTGGTTAGAGAACAAAAGCAAAGATTCCAACGAAGAAAGGTTTGACAGAGTGGTTGGGATGGGACCCGTCAGGCTGTTAGAAGAAAGATCAAGGTGGAGCAGGTTTTGCAAGCGACCGAGAGAGGGTGATATCGACCCGGAAAGTGACGAGCCTGACAGATTCAGGCTCA
>JAOQMM010000003.1:21119011-21130062 GCA_027563515.1 Erythroxylum platyclados | reverse complement strand
GTGGAGCAGGTTTTGCAAGCGACCGAGAGAGGGTGATATCGACCCGGAAAGTGACGAGCCTGACAGATTCAGGCTCACCACTTGCATCGAACCATCAAACGAGTTCAACCCACAAGTAACTCCTGTCCATGAGCAAAAGCTCGTGTTGTTCTCATTCCAATCATGCAGAACCTTGTCAGGGTCTTGTACGAATGATTTCTTTACCTCCAGAAGGATTGACATCTCCTGGTTTTGACACGAAACAAAACCAAAACCATACAACAAAACAACGACGAGAGCTGGCAACACTTGTTTCAACACCGCCATTTCCGTCGACAGAAAGCTTCAGGCAAGACTAAGAATGACAAAGAACAGCAAACAAACAGAAGCGGAAGGTCCTTTGAGGTGTCTGTTGCATGCTTCTTGGGGTAATCTCATGGAGGATTGACTCTTGGTCAAGTAGGCATTAATGGAAGGCACAAGGTGGAGTTGGTATCAGTGTTACTGACGACTGTTGATGGGGCAGAGAGGAGACGCGTGTGTGGAGATAAGGTGGCGGCAGCCATGTGAATAGGTGCATGGAGCTCTACGTATGGGCCTTGAACTGTACGCAGAAGAAGATATTGATGTCCTGCGTTGGGAAGTTGGTATTTGCAGAGTCTTTTAAGAGAGAGGCTTAAAATGGGTGAAGAAAATAGGAGACCATAGTCAGGGAAATGCAACAAACGCCATAAATGAGGATTCCAACTACAGCTGGAACTGTGCTATTGAGCAGGATCGAGACGATAGAGATAGTGCTATAGGTAGCGAGCTTTAAATGTGAAGAAGCAGATGGACAAAGAAGGTCAAAGGCGGTCAGGGAAAGAAACATTAAATCATATGATTAAAAAGTTAAGAGTAATAAAAACAAGAGTAAGTCAATGAGTACAAGAAACTTACAAAATTAAAGACAAAACTATAAAAAGAAAGAAAAAGAGAGTAAATTAAAAATTATTAATTAAAATATGGTCCTTTTATTTTGAAGCTTTAGTCCAAAAAAAATTTGGACATAGAGATTCAAAACGGTCCATTATATTTCAATTAAAAAAAGGGTCTTAAATTTTTTAAAATTAAAATAATATAATTTTATTAAAAATTTTAATAAAATATCGTTATTTTATTTAATACTTGAAAATTATTAATTTAAATGCTGCCATCTTATTTTGAAGTCTAAACCTAAAAAAAAGGATTGAATTGAAGACATAAACAACTCAAATTACTAAAAAATAGGTCCCCAACTATGTAATCAGATTCGAGTTAAAATAATGTAATTTTATTAAAATTTAGTAAAAAAACCTTGTTTTATTTCGTCATTTTATTTTTAATTTAAACAAAAGTAAAACAGCTTGAATTTGATTCATAAGCAACTTAACTTATGTCTAATTCATTATTATGTTTAGTATATGCTTGATTTTTTTTATATAAACTAAAATACATAATAATAAAAATTTGCTATTCAAAATAAAACCAAAGTATTTGGATATTCTTAGGTTGAGATTGAACAAGAAGAGATATGGGATTACATTATGAAGATACAGTGGTTAGATGACAGAGACGAGGACTGAATTGTGGGTTTGCTTGAAGTAGTGTGTTAGCTCAGACTGACTTAAACCCTTGAGAGAAAGTGAGCAGTTGAATTGCTCTTTCTTCTTCTTCTTCTTCTTCTTTTTTGAAGGTTTCTTTACAGGAGTCAATGGAGTCCCTACACAAACTCTGTCATTCTCTACGTAAGCAACACCAACTTCCAAATTCTGATGCTTTTAGCTAATTAGGTTATGGTTTTTAATAATGTTGTTACTCTCTATCATTGCTTTGGGTTGAGCTACCAAACTTTGATGTCCTTTTGTGGCCTCCTAATTTCTTTTGCATTGCCTACTCCAAAATGGCCTAGCTACTTAAACCTTTTCACTATCTCAAGTAACGTAAACAAGGAGATCATTGTTTCTAAAGAAATAACAAGTTTTGAAGTGTCACACTTTTTTATTTTTTTAATTTAGTGTTAAATTTTCAAAAAAAAATTTAATTAAAACATTCTTTAAATTTTTAATTTTTTAATTAGTTCGCATGAAATTTACATATCCATCTTTTTTTTCAGTTTATGCCTATATCATATCAATAAAATACTAATAAAATTAACATTTTATATCCAATTGTTAAAGTTTTAAAAAGTTATTCATTTAATTAAAAATGTTAAAAGATATAACAATAAATTAAAAAATTTTAGAAAACTTGATACTTTAAAATATGTTAAAATATGTTATCCCGTTTTTATACGATAGCAGTTTTAAAACACATTTGTTAAAGAATCTCATAATTTGAAAATGTATAACTCAAATAAGGGGAATTTATTGATCTAATTAAATTGAATTTATTATTTAATTTTAAGCTATTAATTTATCGAATAATAAAAGGGAAATGATTGAGTTATTAATCTATCAAGAGATAATAAAAAGGAAATGATTGAGTTTAGTGTTGATTTACGTTTTCTATTATGTTATTATTTTAATTAAGTCCAGCCTACTTCAACAACTTACAGAGGATAAGTTCCAATAATTGGTGTAGAAAAAGCTTCATCTTCTACTTTCTGCAGCAAACCGTGACAAGAATATGCTCCCAAAACGATTTCCTGAGGTAGAACATTCAATATTTCCTCCCTTGTAAATTTCAGATCATGTTAAAAGAGACAGAAAGGGAAAAAAAATATTAATTTGCAAGTTTTTATTAAAAAAGGGACAGTAAATTAAATGACATCTTACTTTTTAGTATTTTTTAAATTTAATACTAAGCTTTTAAAATTTTTTAATTTAGTTTTATTCTTTTAAGACTTGTATAAATAAGGTCAAAAGGTTTTTTTTTCTTTTTACTGATATAGTATTTTTACCAAATACCCCATGAATATTTATTTATTAGTCTTATCAGTAGAAACGATATTTTGACTTAATTTATATAAAATTTAAAAAATCACTAAATTAAAAATTTTAGAATTTTTAATACTAACTGAACAAATTTTAAAAAATATTACACTTTTAAATATGTAATCTCTTGAAATAATTATTCATAAATATACAAAGAAAGTAATTTGCTAAAACACTTGATATGTAATTTGTTATTAACAATTTATAATCTATTTATCATTTATTTAAGTGAACTATTTGGATATACATGGATCAAATGGTTACGTGATTTGAACACTATTTACCATTGTTAAGAAGCTTAATTTACAAGTTAATCATATATTAATCATATCATTGGGGATCCGTTTGACATTTATTCGATTGAGAGATATGTTTGATAATTCAATTAGCATTGACTTGTAGATCAAAAGAACAAGAATGAGAATGCAATATAATCCACCTTATCTCGATTGTGTACAATTTTCTAGTACTTTGTTGTAATGCTACGAACTAACTAAGTAACTATATATATACTCCATGGGTTTATAATCAACTTGCTATAAATATATGAAATTATCAAGTTTAATAATTGTAGAATAGGAATCTCACGAAACTATATTTTATAAACCTCACTTGAAGATAATTGAGATTTTATGCTTCTTCAAAGCCTATTATTGTAGAGTTTTTTATATAACGATGAATTTATATTCAATTATTAATTACGGATAAGGTTGCATACTATTGAACTTCTCCAAACTCTACGTATCAGTGAAATTTTTGTCAAGTTGTTGTTATTTTTTGTGTTAATTGACACCAAAAATACATAATAATCAATATAATCATGTAACAAGTTTAAATATCTTTAACCTCTAACACAAATAATTTATGAAAAATAAGTGAAATATGAATTTTTTTTGCATGTGACACTGGTCAAATTTTACTAATTTCATAGTTTTTTTTATTGCTTTTTGTCATAACTTGCTATTAGCAATGTCTTATCTTGTGGCTTTACAATGTAAGCAATAACATCCTGTGAACTTGGTTTGGAAACATCTGATTAATTCTTTCTTTATTATTGACAATATGACAAATCTCCAGGCTTGTTAAGAGTGTTGCTTATTTTAATTAAACTTATAAGATTGCAAATCATAATAAGGTCATCGTTAATCTTCAAAGTACAAATGTCGCCATCTCTGGTGCATTATTTCATGAATATTAAACCAATTCCTTAAGAGAATTTAATCAAATCATAAGTTGTTTGTTTAGATGTTTTAATATACTTGAGATGCTTGTCCAAAGAGAAGGTGACAAAGAAGCTGAATTTTTAAATCTTTGAAACATCACAATAGTTTGTAATTAATTAATCTTCTTTTCTCATTTTGAATCAAAGGATTTGTTGAAACGCTCTTCATTAAAAAATTAAATTAGTTTACCAGTTGAATTGTAAAAATTTTGAATTAGTCAAACTTTCAGTTTTGTTTATCTTAATAAAATTTATTATTAAATACGGATTAATTTATTAATTAATCGGTCGATTTTTATAAACTATAATAAATTATTCATTCTTTAATTAAATTTCAACTTCTTCCATAAGTAAGAACAGTTTCTTTCTTCAATCATATTTTAAATTTTTCAATTTTATTCAATTTTTAATATATATCAATTTTATGACAGTATAATACGGATTGAATCTTCAAACTTTAAATCTCTCATCTTATCGGTTTAATTTTCAATTCAGTTTTTAAAACATTTCTTTTTAGCATTTAATTAGAATCTTGGAATATAAACAAACAATTTCATTTTGTCCTTTATTTTGTCTCAAGAAATGCCTTAACCACATTAAAAATTGGAGACATTCAATCTTCAACTTGATTTAATGACATAATCAATATGTAGATATAATAAATAATCATATCATTGAGAGGAAGTAAACATATTTAGTGTATCTTAGCCATCTTCTATCTATAAAAATTGAATATATGTGTTTATGTTTTCATTTAGAACTAAGGCATTGGACTTTATTTCAAGTTGTTGCATCATCTAATGAGAAAAGTTTCAAACTTGGGTCCAGATTAGTCATTATCAACAATGTACAGAAGTGTCTTCTTGTGATACCTAATTATTTAAGGTCACTATCTTTCGATTTACAATTGTCAAAGCAAGCCATAAAAATCCAAATTGTCCAACGAAATATACATACACAGAGGGTCAAATGTCACAGCCTGCATTTCCATATGTTGTTTTCACGTGCATAGTATGTATGGTTAAATTAATGGGTAAATTATTTAATTTTATAATATTAGTCATAATTATTAAAAATAATTTTATTATAAAAATAGCCCATCACAAACCCCAAAATTAACTTTGATAACGTAAATCACCACGTCACCAGACCTATTTAATATGTTATAAATATGTTTATACTAAAATTTATATTAAATTATTAAATCAAAAAATTATTAACTTTAAATCCTCATTTTTCTTCTCTTCTATAATCTTCAAATTTATCTCTAAACTACTGTTAAAAGAGAAGAAAATTAAAAACTTCGTATCAACAATTTTTATTTTTTAATTTAATAATTTGATTTAAATTTTAATATTAGGTGTCTGCAAAGTGTCGAATAAATTTTGTTGAAGTGATAAGTAACAAAATGAAAATTATAATATTTTATTATTTTTATTTTGATTAGTGTTATAAAATTGAATAAAGTTTAAATTTTTTATAATTTATCCTAAATTAATTGATTTCTATACTATATAAAAATCAAGTTCTTGGTTGTCTCCTAAAATGTAGGCTGCCTTAATTCCAAAGTTACACAAGTATACGATGGCTAAAAGCTTCAATCAGTAGATACCAAGCATATTTAAAAAAATTCTTGAACAAATTTAAATTGCGAATCTAGTGCTTATGACACTAATTAAAGTGCCATCCTTCTATGAGTTGCAAATTCATGATTTCAAGATTTAAACTTTAGCTCTTCTAGTTAAGCTACAAGTGCAAGTTGCTAGGGATGATATTGAACCGACTCAAGTCTGGGTTAGTTAATCTCAAGCTTGAGCCGAAAGTTCAAATAAACTTGAGGTTCGCAATTTGAGTTTAATTTTGATCAAACTTGAGCAAACTGAAGTTTGATTGGATTCATAATAATTTCAATTATAAACTCAATTCTAATATAAAGTCTCATCAATTTGAATCAAATTTGTTGATTTTAGATTAAACCAAATCAAACCAAACTCGATTAGGACCAAAATACCATCTCTACAACTTGCTTAATACTACACTAATTTATTTTTAGTAATAATAAGGATAACATAAGTAGCATTGCATTTTATATGGTTTGCTTTATTTAAGAATAATCAAAATTAAAGGATTCATCTACATTGACAAATAACATTAAATTAATTAATTTTGAAATTTAGAATATAAAATCCTTAATTCTCAAATTTAAAAGTAATTTATGCATAATGAAATGTAATTCAAAATATTAATATAATATATATCAGTGACCCTTAAATTTAAAATTGACTATATTAATATCAATATTTTTAAATGGTATGCTACAAAAAAAAGGAATAAATTTGATTAAAATGTTTTAAATATTAATAAATATTTATCTCTAAATTAAATTTAAATGCAAGTATTAAAAGTTAAAACTTATCATTTACCTAAATTCAATTGGGCTTCCTTGAGTGGTCGAGCATAAGTTTGATTATACTGTGGGCTAAGCCTTATATCTGTGAATTGACTATTGGAACCCAATAATAATCGTCACCTTCTCAAAAACTGGACAAGTTTGAACCCCACACTAACATTGCCCCATTGACATTGAGCCGACATGATCAGAGGCTTGTTTATAGTAAGAACTATAAAGTCAACAAGTTTTTAATTTAAGAGTTAATAATTCATTCGAACCTTACATGCAAGCATGTCATGCTTGATCCAATGAGGTGCTTGTCACGTAGGTCTTCACCTAATACCATATATATATAAATAATCTACATTTTAAGGTCGCCATTGTTCTTGCAACAGTGCTTAATCTCTGCTAGCTTGCTTGAGACCATGAAACTTCTAATTTCCTTCTTCTTTCTTGTCTCTGTTCTTCACTTTTGTTCAGCTTCAGACTACGCTGCAAATTATGCAGAAAAAGGAGAAGCACCAGAACTGAAGATTCTGACGTTGCCTGTTACCTCGGATTCAAATGGTTTATCATATGATTACTATTACCAGAGCTGTCCGAATGCTGAAGCCATCATCAGCAGAAAAGTGAAAGAATGGCTAGACAAGGACAGGACTCTCGCTGCCAGCCTCCTGAGATTGCACTTCCATGACTGTGTCATTAAGGTACGTGTATATATATATTGTATACATGCAAGTTTTCACATTGATTCGATCATCGTTTTAATGTAACTCTTTAAGTTTTGATGTTGTCTTCCACATTTAGGGTTGTGATGGGTCCATTTTATTGGACCATGAGGGTAGTGAGAGATCAGCAGATGTAAGCAAGACGCTTAGAGGGTTTGAAGTGATAGACGACATCAAAGCTGAGCTCGAGAAGAACTGTTCAAGAACCGTGTCTTGTGCTGACATTCTCACTTCAGCGTCTAGGGACGCCACAGTTTTTCTTGGGGGATCGTACTGGATGGTGCCTTATGGTAGAAAAGATGGGAAAGTTTCCATTGACGAGGAAGCAGACAAAATGGTGCCAAATGGTCATGAAGACATTACTAGCTTGATCCAGCTTTTCCAGTCCAAAGGGTTGAATCTGGTTGATATGGTGATTCTGTCAGGTGCACACTCCATTGGCAGAACAACATGTGGTTCAGTTCAGGATCGGCTCTACAACTACCAAGGAACAGGCAAACCAGACTCTACACTTCAGGATAGGTACTTGAACTTTTTGACGAGAAAATGCAGATGGGCATCTGAGCATGTTGATCTAGATGCAACATCTCCAGCAAGTCTTGGAAATGAATACTACAAGAATCTTCAAAAGAGAATGGGACTTCTGTCCACAGATCAGCTCATGTACTTCGATCCAAGAACTCAGCCTCTTGTTAATGCATTGGCTTACACACCTCAAGACTTCTATCGCCAGCTATTTGGAGTGTCCATGACCAAACTTGGAAATATTGTGGATCCTGAAGTGCAACGTGAAGGCGAGATTAGAACCAATTGCAATTACGTCAACTCTTACTAATATATTTTGGTTCTGATTTCGTTACCATGTTAAGCATTGAACTTTTGTTTTTGGTTTTGTTTTTGAAATGTTTCTGCTGATATTTCATTTATAAGAGTGAGATGTCTCAAGAATATCATGATATTCAAAGTTCTACATTTGAATACGAGAAATGCAATTCGGATTTTTGTGACTATTTTATATATAATTACTTTTGAAAATAATTCCAAATTAAATTAAAATAATAAAAAAGATCTACAATCGAATTATTCGATTAACTTTTTGATTAGTATTGGACTTAATTGTATTATTAATTTTAATTTAATATGATTTTGAATATTTTGTACTACTCAAATCAATAATTAAACTAAATTATATCAAATTGTTTCAAATTAAATTGGATCAAAAGAATCAAAATTTATGTGATATTACATGATTTATTTTTTATATTTTAGAAATTTAAATTTATTAATTTTAAAAGTTTAAATCTAAAATTGTTCATTTGAATTTAAGGTCATAAATTTAGCATTTGAATTAAAGATATAAATAAATTGGATTGCTTTTTAAAGAAAATTTGATTAAATCAAAAAAGAAAATTAACAAATAATAAATAATAAAAAAATATTTGATGATCTTTTTGGAAACACATTTCTTTGTTCTTTCTGACTCATACTCTTAAGTCTCGTCTTGCTTAACAAAGTTGTCGCCTTTGTTTTTAATTTTGAATTTTTATATTTTAAAAACTTTGAAGGAAATGAAAACTTATAAAAGTAGTAAAGATCTTTCTTCTTTTCTGACTCATACTCTTAAGTCTCGTCTTGCTTAACAAAGTTGTCACCTTTGTTTTTAATTTTGAATTTTTATATTTTAAAAACTTTGAAGGAAATGAAACTTATAAAAGTAGTAAAGATCATTCTTCTTTTGTAATATAAACGAGTGAACAAATGAGAGCTAAATTTAATGAATATTGCAGTCTCATTATTAATATAAATGTGATATTTTTATATTGATGGTATTAGACACTAATATAAAATGCAATGTTTTAAAAACCAGGCTAGCAGTTAAATCTGTTAGAGAAGAGGTTTAATTTTTAAAAGGTTCAATTGGTATTAGACCATCATAAAATCAGTTAAAGATTGAATAAAATTACAGAATTTGAAATATGATTTAAAAATATTATCCTTACCCATTGAAAAATTTGAAGTTTAATTAAAAAAGTGATTGTTAAATAAAAATTATTTGATTTATTTTGGTTTATATAAGGACTTATTAATTACTAAAAATTGATCGATTAATTAATAAATTGATCAATTTTTAACAATAAGAATTATAAAAATAAATTGAACCAGAAAACTAAAAACCAAGCCAAAAAGTTAAACGGTTCAAACTAGTTAAGTTTTTTAATCATTGATAAGATGATTTTAAAGGGTTAAATACATTGTTTTCTATGATAAAAAAAGATTCAAATGAGTTGGTGGTTAAAATAAAATAAATTATGAATAAATTGATGGATGAGCATAAAATTGTGGATGAAACATGAGCATGATTAATTTAACACTCATCAAATCAGTTTCAAAATATAAGTGAGATGGCTGCTCTAATAGATGAACAATAAATTGGTAATTATTTTTACTGGTTCATCAACAGGATTTGAAAACATTGTTCCATCAGCACTCATGCCAGAAGCACGAATATATGGCTTAGAGATAACCCTTTATTGGTCAGTTGCACGTCTGTCCAGGGGAGGAAAATCTTCTTCATAAGGATTAACCATCATGCACGAAATGGTTGGAGTAGGAACAACTGGAATAGAAGGAATAATGAACTGAGGATGTTTAGAGATTGACTCTAGATAAATCAAATGTTCCTTATCAATAGCTTTGAGTAACTCTCGGATGTTTCCAGGTTTGTCAGGATCATCTGTCAGCTCCATGTCATCATCAAGTTGTTCTATGGTGTGGATAAATTGGGCAATGTCTGACTCAGTCCAAGATGGAGGCCACAGGCTTGGAGCATTTTGAAATGGGCCAGAAAATAGAGCGGGCTCACTGGAAGGCCTGAATAGTGTAATACTTTCTTCGGGAGGATATGGTAGCGCTCCAGCCATAATGTTAAACCCAGTACAAGAAATTGGTTCTTTGAAATCCAATATCTAGCAGAAGGAGATAGGGGCTATGGGAGAGTAAAATCTCTAGGATAGGGTCCCAAAGAGGTGCATTTTGAAGATGAGATTGTTCGAGGATACTGATTGAGACGATCCAGGAAGGAATGCAATTATGTCATCAATTTAGTATGATTGGTAAGCCAATCAACAGTGGTATGCCAATGTTGAACATGATTCAAAGTGCAGAGATAACCAGATGTGGTTAAGCAGTAGGGGCGATGGATGATGAAAATCGCATAGGCCTTGTGGTCTGTTAAGGGAATATCCCATAACTGGTATTGATTCAAAATTTGAGACATTTGAATACGTCATTTTGACAGAGGCTGGAATCATTCAAGGAAGGTCCAAATAAGAAACTACAATATTTTTTATGAGAGTGAGTAAGGAGGTTGCATAAGCCATGAATACGTTACCAAGCAACCCTGTTCATCTTTCTTCAACCCTCTTTATAGCCAATCTTCCTTCTAGTGTGAAACGTACTTTATCTAATCCTATCAAATACCTTGTAGAAATAACTCATCTCCCTAAAGAAAACTATATTTCTAATACTTCTTTACCTTTGCTCAGTCCCTACAGTATACATTCTCGTGACCGTTTTTGAACAAAGAGTATAAACACTATCCTCTCCACACACCATCCTAAAAGAAATCATCGAGAGTTCTCGTTTAGAATAATGTGATTTGCAAACAAATTTAGTAAATTTGTATGTGAAGCTCGAGATCCCAAAGGAACTCATCTCTCTTTGGAGAGAGCAGAACCATACACTCCTTCACGTTGGAGCTATTCGTCTTGTTCTCA
>JAOQMM010000003.1:21089865-21102812 GCA_027563515.1 Erythroxylum platyclados | reverse complement strand
GGGAATAGTCTGGGTATGGTACTGGCTTAAAGGTGCCACCGATAGTTCGGGCCTACCTAGGACACCTCGTGGGTCTATCCAAAAAAAAAAAATACAAATACAAATTTACCCTTTGAACTGATATTTTGTTACAGGATAACGGGTGACCGTTCTACCAACCAAACCCATGTTTTAACCGCTGCCGCCTGCCTTTCCCTTCTCCATGCTTCTGCTTTATTCACACCAATAGTAGTACACAACCAAAGTTGACCCTACTTACGACTTATGGAGCCCCCCGTCCTATATGTTTCTTTATGAACATTTGCAATCTTTTTCCAACTTTAAGATGCTAATTTTGCTCTATTAAATTTGCTTTTTCACTCTGAGAAGTCCTGAAATACCAGTCCAATTTTTTCTAACTTCAACTTTCAAAGAATCTATTTCTCTTTAATTTAAGTACTTTGCAAAGTTATTTTGAAAATTAATTTGAAGATTAAATTATTTTATTCCTCTTCACAAGCTTTTTTTCTATTAAAGATAGCAATAATAGAGTTTATTTTTCAAACAGAAAAATTATTAGTAAAAAAATAAAACTCATATATTTAAAATAAAATAATATTTATATATATTTATTTATATACATAAGAATAAGCGGATAATAATATGAAAATAAAGATAAGATATCCACAATTTCTCTAAATTTGGACGCTCATATTAAAAAAATAAACTATAAATTTATAACGACTTTGAATCAACTTTAATCGTATGTTTTTTGAAAAAATATAAACTAAATTTAAAATAAGTTAAACGTAAGTTTATTTAAATTAGATTGATTTTTTAAATAACAAACTAATTTTACAATATTTATAAGATTTATTAACCGTAAGGAATAGTATTTTCTTCACTATAATATTTTGTACATGTACATTTTAAATAATAGTATATTAAAATTTAAATGTATCTTGATATTTTCGCTTCCTAAACATATAAATATGCATATATATCAACTTACTTTATATCCCTTTTTCCTATCAGTTATAATGAAATAAGATATTTTTTTTAATTTATGTCCTCATAAGTCATTTTATACATAAACAGCTAATACTAATCAGCTAATTTTACCAAACATCTTTAACAAACAGGTAATGTTATCAGTTGATCAAATCAGCTAATATAATCAGCTGTTAGCTAACCGCTGATAGAATCAGCTAGCAGCTAATGCAATCAGCTGATTACTAAACATGGTTATAATCAGTGTTAACTAACCACTGATAGAATCAACTAACAGCTAATGCAATCAGCTGATTTGCAAACAGGGCTAAGATCTAATTAACCACACCCCAATTGAAATACATAATATGAAAAAAAATAAGAAACCCATTTTAGATTTAATAACTATTTGATTAAGCTTGAGGGATATGAGGAAGTTGTGATAAGAGCAAGTTCCGAAAGAAGAACTAAAGTTATGGAATCCAAAAATGCTACAATAAGACAATCACTACAACATAGGAATAAAGAACTTTCGATAACCAAGTGCAAGAAGAGCTTTATTGAAATTTAATGACTAAAAAATCGATACTTAGCCAGTTTTAAATTTTCCATAACAACTAAATTGAAAACCAAATAACAATCCAAAAATCAAGTTAAACAGAACAATATGGATCACTAATAAACTAAACACCAAACATATATGTGATTTGAATGGAAAAACACTATATCCATAAACTAAAGTAGATTTGCAGGTGTTCAAGCACCACCTAGTGATTGACAATAAAAGGAAAGACAAAACTAACGTGTGAATGAAACACAATATATATGTTTACTAATCCAGTTCAACATGCCTTTTGTGTAATAGTAATATGTTATGCTTACAAATGTAATTAGTATAGTAATAATTTAAGTACGTGTAACCAATTAACTCAGCCCTAACTTACATTAACCAAGAATAAACTAAAACCCTAATTAGGTGAAGAAGAAGAACCTTGGTGTGAATAGGCAAAACAGGTGTTGGCAATTGGTGGAGAAATCACGATGCCACTAGAGAGAAGACAGACGAAGACAGTGGACGAGCACACTACAGCTGCTGGAAGATAAGGATGAAGACGAAGAAAAAATAGACAAGAATAAAGACACTTCTTAATTAGTATGTAGAAAACAATGTCATTTTAGTGGACAAAACAACGTATTTTCATTGTCTTTTATTATTCTTCTTCTTTTGGCTATGAATTTATTTTCTTAGCCAAATGTTTTTAACTACGAAATTTATTTCCATAGCTGATATTATGAAATCTGTGTTTTAGCTACGAAAATTATTTCGTAGCTAAAAACATTTCTCTACGAAAGTAAGTTCAAAGTTAATAAAACGTCGACAAATATTTTTAGCTACAAAAAATAAAACCATTTAGCCTCGAAACTAAGTATTAAGTTAAAAAAACGTCATCAAATCTTATTAGCTACAAATATAAAACTTAGCCTATCCTAAACATCGCAAATAGTTTTTAAAAACTTGCGAATCATTTAACACTAGCAGTTTTGTTTCAATAGGCTACAATTGTGGAAAAAAGTAGCTAAAGCGTAACTTTTAGTTACGATTTTCAAATTTTAGCCAAAAGGCTACTTTATTGTAGTGACATTTTTCTTTCTTTCAATACATTTAAGAAGCTTTTATCATATAGTTCTTTCTATGTGCCCTCTTGATAAATAACATACCTAGATTGACCTTATTGTTTGACTTTATATTACTATATATTCACTTCATTTCATGTCAAATTCCATGTTATATGTAGAAATAGATAATGGAAATATCTATTATAATACGATAAATTTGCACTATAATTCATTCGATTTTTATAACTTGATTTCAATGATATAATTTTAAAAGGAATAATTATAAAAAAATCTTTACTCAATTTTATAATATTAGCTCAAACTTTTAAAGTAACTTTAAAATACTTTTAATTTTTTTCTAAAAATCCTAACTTTAAGTTCTCTACTAATAATGTAGGTGATGTGTAGTGTTTTTGCAAATGAATGTCACTTATTATATTATTATCATATATGAATTTTATTATTTAATAAATTAAAAATATCAAAATCGCGTATAAATAAATAATTATAATTGTGCATAATTATCCTAACTTTTTTATATTTTTATTAAATAATAAAATTCATACGTGGAACAAATATAATATGTGGCAACCATATGATAAAATCACTAGTCTAACGTGATTTACCATGTTATTCACATTAACAGAGACCTTAATATCGAACTAATTTTTAAAAAAATTAAAAATTAAAATATTTTAACTTTATTTTTTAAAGTTCAAACTAGTATTAAAATTGAGTAGAATTTAAGTTTTTTTTACAATAATCCAACTTAAAATCTAAGAATAGTGTTAATTTTTAGAATCATTAATTTTTTTGTTATCATGAAAAAGGGATGAAACTATTTAACCTAAAGAGAAATAATGTCTAATTAACTACTACACAAGAAAAAGGAACATATATAATTAAGGGGAAGATTCATGATGATATGTCCATTTGGGACCGACATCATTTCTTGCTTCAAAATTCAACATGCAAAAGCCCTCCATCAAGATTACTTGTCTCTGTCTGAACTCCTCTCTCTTTAATTTTCATATCAAATATAAAAGCCCGTTAGATTTAAATATATACATGCATGTGTCAAATATTTTAATGTCAACGAAGATGATTATGATTGGATGTCCCTGCTTTAATTTGTTATTGGCAACTTAATATGTAGAAGTTGGCTTCCTGACAATGCAAGGCAAGAATTGATGTGTCTTTCATAATTTAATCGGAAAATTGTAAGACTAAGGACTCATTGTAAACTTTTTAAATCTTTTATATAAACAATAAATCTTCCAAAAATTTTAATTAAAATTTAAAATTTTAAAATAGAATCAATCAGTTCAAAATATTTATTCTAACATAAATGATATAATAAACAAAGAAAAATAGATTTAATATGTGATTTTCTTTTTTAAACTATACACTACCACTTTTTTAATAGAATAAAATATTTTCGATTGATAAGAAATTTGAAACTTAATTAAAAAATTTAGGACTTTAACATTATACATGCTTAGGAAAATGGTCAAAACTGTGTAATAATGAACAAATCACGTACTTGTGAGTGACACTCTACATAATAGCTTCTTAAAGACTATTACTTCTAACCCTTTAACAAAGCTTCTATATTAAAAATAAATTAGGTAAGTAAGTCAAGAGTCCTAATTAATCTTCACGATTTGTAGATTGAATGTTAGGCCTCACCATACTGGATTAGATGTGACCTTAATTTCGAGAATTAAGTTCCATGGGTGACTTAAATAGTTTAATTAGTATTCCTTGAAATGCAATACAATTAGGATATATACAATAAAACTTTCTCAAGACATCTAAAGGATTGGTAGGTGTCCTTAAATTGTTCAAAGCATGGGGCAATGTATAAATTTTAAGGCAACATCAATCAGTTAGCTACTTCTATGAATTGAGTAATCATTCTGTGGTGCAAGCTCACTATTATTTAAGATAAATAAAAAGGAGACTTCAAAATTAACTAATTGCTTTATTTTTAAGGTAAAATTTCTTGACTCCTTCTGTAGTTTGATATATTATCGATGTACATCCTAACTTTTAAAAACTATCAATAACCCTCTTCTGTAGTCTTAGTTTTATAATATATGTCCCTATTTCTTCAACTTTTATTACAAACTCTACCTGCAAACTTCAAAATAACGATGTAGTGTTACATGCAAAATACGATGTCATTTTAGAGTCTATAGTTAGTGTAATAACCCAGCTCACGATCTACTTGTGATATTGTCCGCTTTGAGCTCGCCCCTTACGGTTTTAAAAAGCGTCACAAGGGAGAGATATCCATACCCTTATAAGGCATGCTTCGTTCTCCTCTCCAGCAGATGTGGGATTTCACAGTCCATCCCTCTTAGGGCTCAGCATCCTCGCTGGCACACTTGACTCAGGTACTGACTCTGATACCACTCCAATATCACAAGCGGGTCGTGAGCTGGGCTGTTACAGTTAGAGTTTTTAACATAAGATGATAGCTTTTAAAAGTTAAAAATACATGGATAATATGTCAAACTAAAAAGGAGTCTAACGAATTTAACTCGCATTTTTAATAAGTATAACAATGAGTTGTATTGGTAAAATCCATTTTTTAACCAAATCTCAATTTGGAACTAATCAAACTGAAGATTAAAATAATATCATTTAAATAAATTTAACAAAATGATATCGTCTTGATCGTTTAATTATAAAATTATTAAATAAAATAATATTATTTTTCTCTCAAACCCTAATGTTTAATTATGCTATAATATGATATTATTTCTTGTGGTATTCAGTATTGGACGCAACATCATATTTTTCTCATGCAGTAATACTCTTGGTTAGCTTATTGGATGAGAGAGTAAAGGAGAATCAGTTATCTATATTTGTGAACTATGCATCTACGAGGAGAATTAATTATCCATATTAGTTAACTATGCATCTACGGCTGACCTAGGCAATAATAGGTCAGTTTAAAGGTTGAGACACTATAATTGTATACATCAGGGACAGGTAAGTAATATTGTTTCTTGCTTTTGTGGCTGTTAATCAAACATTATCTTCCCAATGTCGAGGAAGTGACTGCTTTTAACGGTTAAACTAAACATAAATAACAGCAATGGACCACAAAACATATTATATATTGTCTTTACCGACGTTAATATATGATTACCACCTTCGTGTTTTTTAATAATCAAAAAGATTAAACAAACCTTTTCCACATCTATGAAGCTGTCGATTGATTTGGGACTGATAACTCTCATCCCACTTGTTACAGTCACTTTCTTGCCAAAATATAAATTTCTGTTGTTACCCTCTTCATTGAACTTGTTAATGATCTCTTACTTCATACATGATCTCTTAATGGATCAAATTGTAGATTCAATCTTGTTTTTAGTCATGTTTGATTTAAAGTCTGATTAAATAGAGATTGAATAATTTGAGCCCACTTCAATTGGATTCAAATAATTCAAAACTTAGTTGGATCAAAATTAAAATAATTTGATATAATTAATTAAAATAACATTGTTTGAATATAATTAACTAAAATGATGTAGCGAGACAATAAAATTTTCAATTTATTAACTAAAATGACTTTTTTTAGTAAGTCATATTAAAAAGATATCAAAACACGAAGCCATTTAAACTTGTCCCTCACACCTTAAATTTTAATTAAATTAGATCATCTTCATTGATTTCATATTAGATTGGACTGTTTTTATTATTCTTTTGTCTTATTTTTATGTGACTGTTGTTCTTATTCATGACAGTGTAACCACTTCATATTACTTGTTTTCATGACTTGGAATTTATTATATTTTCAATAATTTTGTAACTCTTTTGTTATGCATTGTCAAGAAATCAAAGCAAAGAAAGTTTTTGCAATGTTTTTATTACAACTTGGTGGTTATTAACACTGCTACGTTGAGAGTTTAATATCTAAACATTGTAATCAACTGGGTATGATTGAGCACAAGATTTTTCTTAAACCTCAGGGTCTACTTCATAATCTTAATTCTTCAGCAAACACTTGTTTTTTCAAGTTGATTAAGATCACAGCTCATGACCCTCCGTTGTCATGCTTTGTCTGCAAGAAATGTCAATTTCCTTATCATGTTTTCCTCCTAATTCGATTAAATTATACATGTAATTAAGTCACAATCGAGATTGTCAAAATCAGGCAATAAACATAGTACAGGGCATATGCATGTATATTTGATGTAATAGATAAAAGGGTGAAGTGCTCAAATGAGACATTGAAGTTCACACTTCAAACATAAACCATTAGCTATCTATAAAACAATATGTGAACAATGAACGTGTACTTGATTTTTCTACTTGGAAGGTGGAAGACTGCTCTTTACTTCAGACACACAAACATAAACCATTAGCTATCTATAAAACAATATGTGAACAATGAACGTGTACTTGATTTTTCTACTTGGAAGGTGGAAGACTGCTCTTTACTTCAGACACACAAAACCAATGATTAGTTAAGTCTACTTCTGTCAATCAAAACATAACATCATTCACACATTTTTTTTACATTAAGGTTGGTTAATCGAAAAGGAAATTTTCTTGCCACTAAGGTTGGTTGATAGAAAGGGAAGTGCCTGAAAATGCACAAGAAAGTGTAACTATCAATAAAACAGAAAAGAAGTATACCAAAAATTGAAGAAAATAAGGTTTTGAAAAGACAGATGAAAATATATTATTAATTAAACATGTAATTATTGAAAATTTATAAGTGGAATAATCTTATATCGAAAACAGATATAAGAATAAAGTGAATTATATATAAAAATATGACTTATAATTTCATGTTTTAAAGTTTTAAGTTGAAATGTAATATTTTAATTGTATATAAATTTACTTAAATTGGGTCAATTTCTTCCTAAATTCTCTCAAAACTCTTCATTGTCCAATGTATCTACTCCAAGATCTCAAGCTTAAAGTTTTGAGTCTAATTTCTATCTAAATTCCCTCTAAATTCTTTATTATTTGATTTTAAAGTTTTAAATTAAGATATAATTTTCTAATTATATATGAACTTACTTACTTGAGCCAATTTCTGATCTTCAATTCTCATCAAAATCCTTCACTAACTTCAATAACAATATACTTGACCATTAATTGAATTAATAAATCTGAACCTCAATGTTGAATCTCCTTTATTTTACTATTTTATTAATATAATTCTTAATTACTAAAAATACTATTTTACTAAAACAATTCTTCATCTTCTTCTTTGCAAACCCTTTCGTTCTTACTACCTTCTTGGCAGTCTACAAAGCACTAATATGAAATGTCTTAAACTTCAATGACTACTTGGACTTTAAATTTAATTTTTCTTTGGTATTTCTCAACAAGTAATATTTTCATGCATTTAGCGTTTGTAAAATGAGCCCGATTTGACTCGAATTAATCTAAAATCAATATAATTAGTTTGAATTGACTAAATTTTGAATCAAATTCGAAATTAAAGGTTAACTTAACCTTATTAAAACTTACTTGATGAAATAACATGAGTTTGATCTCAATTCTGACAAACTTTGAATTGTATTTGGATTGATTATTATCCCTACTAGAATTTATTTCTAAAATAATCTACCTGCATCTCTAATAATATTTTTGCATTTGGAAATAGTGAGAGTAATGAAAATAGCTATTGCCTTGAAAGACCTTAAAAATATATGATAATGGTAGATGAATTTGTTGAATAAGATAGAAGCTTTAGGTTTTCAAGTCCTTTGGGTTAATAAATTCTTCAAACTTATTGATCAAAATAATAGTATTTTAATAAATTATATTGAAATAATAACATTTTATCTAGAAAACTTTGGATCGTTGTGACTCATCTTATCAAATCAAATTTTACTTAAAATTCACTTATTAATTTTTACTCAAATTGGACCATTTTTATAATCTCTATATGCTATTTTAACTGATTATTGTTCTTGGTTATGATAGTGTACCCATTTCATATTTACTTATTGTCATCATGTGGAAATCGTTACATTTTCAGTAATTTTGCATTGGTCTTATGTATTGTCAAGAAGCAGAGCAAAGAAAATTTTTGGAATATTTTATATTACAGCTTGTGATCATTAAATCTGCTACTTTGAGAGTTTGATGTCTAAAACGTTATGATCTACTGGGTAACATTGAGCATAAGTTTTTTCTTAAACCTCTGGATCTACTTCACACTGTAAATTCTTACTCAAGCACTTGTCTTTTCAAGTTGATCATCAATAGATTTAAGATCTAAAATTAAAAATAATAATAATAACATGGCAGCTCATGACCCTCCATTGTCATGCATTATCCGCATGAAATGTCAATTTTCACATCATGTTTTCCTCCTAATTCGATCAAATTATGCGTGTAATTAAGTCACAATCAAGGTTATATATAATAACAAGAGCAAGTAAATTATTAATAAAATTGTGTTTTACTGTAAGAGAAAACATATTATTAAAATTAATTTCTTATCTTGAATATACGTTTTTACAAAAGAATTTCAACTTTCTTCATACTTAAGAAATAAACATTTTTTAAGGATTTTAGGTCTAATTTATCATTATTTACATATAAATGATAATCAAATACAATATTTTAAAAATTATAATCATTATTTACATGTAAATGATAATCAAATACAATATTTTAAAAATTATACCGAAAATTAAATCGATAAAATAAGAGATTTAAGGTTTAAAAGTTTAATCATTATTAGATCGTTATAAAATCAATATACAGTAAAGATTGAACAAAATTGAAAATTTTAAAATAAGATTGAAGAAGAAGATTATCCTTAATAATCAAATAGGTTAAAATTTAATTGAAAAAGAAGACTCTTAAATAAAACTAACTAATTTATTCTAGTTTATAAAAATCAGTTAGTCGATAAAAGTTGGTTGGTAAATTAATAAATCTGTTAATTTTAATAATAAAATTTATTAAAATAAATCAAATCAAAAAATTGATAGACTTAATTTTTTACAATTAAATTAGTTTAATTAGTTTAATTTTTTAATCATTGATCAAATATATATAAATTAGAGTAGTTAGCAGGTGCACCAAATCATACTTTTTTTTTTAGTCTTAAAATTAAGAAATATGTGAAGAGAGAAATTCATCAAATAATATGTTGTGGATAACACTTCAACCTAGAAATCTTTGGACAAACCAACCTAGAACTCTTTGGACAAACCAAAGTTTGATAAGATACAGCACCCTACTTCCAATAATATTTTATTCATGCTTTTAGTAGCATCATTATGTTGAAAAAATCAATTTAAGGATGACAGTAGGGCGACCCATGGGCCAGTTTTGTCATTTTTTTAAAATAATTTTGTAAAAATTAAAAGTATAAATCAACATCTTTTTTTAATTAGATTCAGACTTGGGTTGTTCAGGCTTATGTCTACCCGAGGCCTAATTCTTCTAAGTAAAATGATGTCGTTTTATTGAGAATAGTTGCACCTCGGGTCAATTTAGGCTTAGACATGACCCATGGGTCGGCCCATTGAAACACCTGAATTTGAGTTATTTTGCCTAAAATAGTTGAGTCTCGTGTCGATCTGGAGCTGAGTCTGACCAATGAGCGAATCCATTGAAAAAACTTTTTTTGAGAAAATAAATTCATTAAATAGAATAGGGAGGTTTGGGTACAATCAAAAGAGGGACTCCCTTCTGTCAACGTGAATAATCACGTTCACTTACAAGACCATACGACAGCGTATCACATTAAACTAAACAAAAGTCTACGAGTTGCTATTTGGATAAAACAGACTTCCCCTTTTGCTTCAGTTCGACACATTGCCAAATTAGGTTAGAAAAGAACTTGTCATCCCTAAAAATCATGAAATTGTATGATATCTAATTATAACATAACTTCTATATAATTCATTAAATTCTCCATCACAAAATTATAAAACACAATCAGACCTCAGAAATATAATTTGTTTTTGGCTTGATTTTTAATTAGAGCCTTATATTACTTAAATATAACAAAAACATCCCCTTATAATTGAGAAAGTAGAGTCTTATCTTTTTAGAATAATTATTAATGAAAGTAATATATATTAATTAAGTTCCACGTTTCAAAAAATCTTTATTCGAATAAATGTAATTACGAATAACTTTACTTCGTTGAATGATTGTTCTGAAATTAACTCTTTTATGCTTACTAAAGGTATAATGTTTATAGAAATCTAATTTTATTATAATTTACGTGCCTAGCAATTCCCTATTATTTAGTAAAGTCATAATTTTCTCGCTCATGTATCATAACATGGTGACATCATAATAAAGGTGTAATTACTGAAATATTGCTTTTAAATAATGTTTTAAAAATCGAACTCAAAATTAAATATGTGAAATAAAAAAATTTAAGGTTTAAAGGTTCAACCAGTATTATACTATCATAAAATTTATATATACTAAAGATTAAATAAAATTAAATAGCTTAAAATAGGATTAAAGAAGGAGATTAAAATAGGATTAGTTTTAAGGGTTTTAGGAATGTCTTTGGTTTTATCAATTATTACAGTTTTTAATTGTATGGTTTTGTCTTTAAATTAATAAAAACTTATTAAATTGTTTTCTTCTATTTTCATAATTAAAAATACTATTAGAAATTAATTAAATTTTTAATATGAATAAATTATGGTTAATATATTTTATTTATTTAAAATTATAAATTATTTTGAAAATATTTTTAAGTTTGATATTTTGTTTAGATAAATTTATTTTATATTTAAGATATCTTAAATTACATCAATTTCAAAATTCTAAAATATTTTTTTATGAATAAAATTATTTTATAGATAGTGATAGTTATATATTAACAAATAAATAAAAATTTTAAAATTATTTACTTATGTATTTGTTTATTTTAATAAAATATTTCTATTACTATTTATTAATAAATATTGTATGAAGATTAAAATAAAATTATTTAAATTCATAAAATTAATTTATATCTAAATGTTATTTACTATTTCACATTAATAATTAAATAGTTTTTTATTTAAAAATTCAAATACTATAAGCAATATTTTTGTTGAAGTGGCATGGAATGGAAGCAACAAAAAGATTGCTTGTAGTGTGGGTATGGCCTAATTCTTATTCTTTGCACAAAGATTGGTTTAGGACCTCAAGCTTTGGCATTGAATGGTCTAATAACTTCAACAAATAGGCCATTAGCGGTTTAATATCATTAATTGCATTGGGCCATTTAATATGGCGTTGTAGGGTCCAACGGCCGTACTAATCCCATTAGTATATAATTTTGGGTTAAACCCAAGTGATTAGGTTAATAATTTCTTGGTCAAACTCGTCACATGTTACAAAATAAGAAATCTTATTCAAAATTAATGGTTAAAAAATTCAACCGGTGTAGTCAATTCAACTATAAAAGTTTTAAACCATTTAACTTTTAATTTCGATTTACTTTAATTTTTTTGTTAAATTTTTTTATTAATTAATAAGTTCTTATAAACTAAAATAAATCAATTAATTTTTATTAATAATCTCTTTTTTAATTAAACTTTAAATTCCTCGATGGATAAGGACAATCTTTTTCAATCTTATTTCAAATTCTTTAATTCTATTCAATTTTTAACTGGTTCTATTACTATGTAATACGAGTTAAACTTTTTAAGCCTTAAACAATTTATCTTACCAGCTTAATTTCCGGTTTAATTTTTAAAATAATGTTCAAAACACATAATTTATTTATTTATCATTACATGTTTTTGAAAATTGCACAAAATAGACTTTAAAAAATAGAGTTGCCTATTTTCTGTTATAATAAACAATCTTGAGTTATATGTCTTAAATTTTGATTAGAAGATCTTCATATTTATTTTTTAACATATGGATTTTTATTAGTTTTATGTGTTGATTAATTACTTCTAACCATATATACAAGATACATGCAGTCTCTCTAAGCAATTTATTTTTTTAATTTATCTAGAACCTAACTTGTCGTACAACTCACCATGTCCCAATTTTATGTATATTCCTATGTTGTTAAGCCTCTATAATAATTGTGTTTAAATTCAAGTCAAATTGAAGTTAGCAAAAAAAATTTAATTTAATTAGATTTTAAATTGTAGTTAAATTTAAAAAATCAGTTCAAAATATGATTTAAAAGATTCAAATGACAACAATTATTCACCTAAAATTATGTTGTTTTAAGTTAATCAATCATATTGGAGTTTAATCTTAAGTTACATGTTTTAATATCTTGACCGGAATGAAACAAATAGAACAAATACTTTACTGGAGAAGTCGAATCCTAATTATATAACATGGTTAAGGTTAACTAGTACAATTATGAACTCCTTTTTATATTAATCAATTCG
>JAOQMM010000003.1:21054725-21065875 GCA_027563515.1 Erythroxylum platyclados | reverse complement strand
AAACTAACAAGAATGGCATTTACATCAAGAATTAAATGCATAAATAGCAAAAAGTGAGCGGACAAAATTAGAAATTAGATAAAAATGAAGTGCTTAAGTGACAAAGATTGGAAACAGAAACAGAACACTGGTTTTGGACACAAAAACCATGGACGCTTGGCTGCGGTATTCAGGTGTAGTTTTCAGTTCCTAGATTTTGACGAAATCCCAGAAACCACGTGTAAGAATTTGAGTAGCTCGTGGTTGAAAACTAGATGCCCCCATTGGATTCATTCTGATTCAGTACTTTTTGGAAAAGTACATGGTCAAAAATATAGAACAGAGCAGAACAGAATACAGTGAACAAGACAAGCTCAGTTTTTCATAGTTTTAACTAAATCAGAAGTTCTGCAGAACTTAGTGTTCAGTTCCAAGTTAGAAAGTTGTATCCTTATGCTGCCTCAGCTATCAACTTGTGAATTAATGATCCTAATGATACATATGATGATCCATTTTCCATGACAGCCTTCCTACTCATATCGCTCATCTCCTTCACTTTTCTTCTCAGATCATCACCACCACCGTCCATCAAACGCCTTAGTGCTCTCTCCAGTTCTTCTGCCACCACCAAATCACTACCTTCCCTGTAATCCAACCTGATCTCAACAGCCAATCCCAACTCTTTGACCAACTGAAATGCGTTCATCTGTTGCTCTGCGTAGACTGGCCATGTTGCAATGGGCACACCATACCACAAACTCTCAAGTATGGAGTTCCATCCACAGTGAGACACAAACCCTCCAATGGCTTGATGCCCCAAAATGGTCACCTGTGGAACCCATCCACAGACCAACCCTAATGTTGCTGTCCGATCCATAAACCCTTCAGGCAATATCTCCTCTAGATTAGCGTACTCACCAGGGAGGTCTAGCTTCCCCTTGGGCGGTTCACGGATGGACCATAAAAACCGGATCCGGGTCTTTTCCAACCCGACTGCAATCTCTGTCAACTGAGAACTGCTGAGACTCCCCATACTACCAAAGCACAAGAACACCACAGATGATGGAGGCTGATCATTAAGCCATTTCATGACCCCTTCTTGTTGAGCCTTATCTGGATGCCATTGGACAGGTCCGGCTAATTCAACAACTGGTCCGACCGTGTAAACCGGGGGCAAGTTGCTTGCGGAAATGGAGTTAACTGCATGCTGTTCGATTTCCTTGAACGTATTCACGACAAGACCTCTGGTTTCCTTGTACCTTCGCGCATGTTGCAGGAACCAGAAATACCCATCTTGGGTTCTTTTCAATACACTACTGGGAAGTAATAGTGGGGGCAACGGGTTGACAAAACTCGGTATGTATAACTCTAAAGTCGGATCTTTCGGTACGAGAAGACCAGCATCTGAAATGGTGAACTCGGACGTGAACTGGGTTTCAAGAGTTGGCAAATGGAGCATGAATCCCAGAAAGCTAGCTGGAGATTGAAAATAAAGATAGCAAGGGACGCCAAGTTCATTAGCAACATCGATCATCGAAGTACAGAACATGTCAATGAATAATCCACCAAACCGAACTGAGCCACGTCCTGGTTCTGCTTCTGTCTGCATAAGCTTAACGATGGCTTCCTTAACATGGAGCTTGTGCTTAGCAACAAACAGTGACATGTAACCCATAGACGACTGATATTGATCTGGTTTAGGAGGTTCGGCGACAGGGAGAAGGACGAAGTTGACACCCGACATTATAGTGGACACACGTGATTGAATGTAGTCGTTGAGCACTCGCCTCTGGGACATGGTGACGATTAGTATGGTGGCGGATAATCTGGAGTCACGATCCACCAAACGCTGAGCAAATTCAACGGTCGGGACGAGGTTTCCAATAGTTGGGGAAGAGATGAGCGCAACGTGAGTCCTCTCCAAAGATTGCATCTTGACAATGGAGTCTGGTTCTTGCTTGCTTCACCTATCAGTTGGCTCGCGAATATATATTTTGGAAAGCTGGTTGATCATGGCTTCCTTCCTTCCTTCTCGCAGGTCAAGATGAGGATCATGTGGACGAGAGATGATAATGAAATGATGAATATTTTGTTGACTCGAGAAAGAATCAGAAGATGCTCGCATTTCATTATCAATCATTCGGACCAAGTTGCTTGATCATCACGATTCATCAATGTTATAAAGTCTTAAACAAAGTAATAGCCGACAGACAAAACAAAGACTTGGCAGAAGTAACCTAAAGCAATTGACCATATGTCACTCATAACATTATTATTATTAATTTTTAAATGAAGAACAAATGACCTTAGGAACAACCAAAAGCCACCAGTTGCTTTATCCTCCTACTAGAGCTACAGCTTAAAGTTTTATTTTAAGGGTTAATTTTTTTAAGCTTAAAGTTTTATTTTAAGGGTTAATTTTTTTAAAAAAATTAAATTTTATTTATTTTATAATACTGTTTTAAATTTTAAAAATTTCTGATAATGTATATAATGTAATGAATAATATGAAATTAATATTATTATCATGTGATTATCATATCTTATATTTGTGTCATACATAATTTTATTATTCAATAAATTAAAAATATCAATCATTTTAAAATAATTATACATGTCATATGTTTTATTCCATACAATATATGGCAGTCATGTAACAAAAATACTACATACACATTAATTAAAAATTTAACATTAAAATGTTTTTATTCAAAATTGATAGCTAAAACTATTGTTTTAAAATCAAACCGATTTGATTGATTTAATAGTAAAAATTTTGAACCAATCAATTTTTTATTCAATTTTTAACTTTTCGGTTTAATTTAGTTTACTAATCTCTATTATTAAAAGTTAATCAATTTATTTATTAATCGATCAATTTTGATAAACTAATCAATTTTGATAAATTAAAATAAATTAATTAATTTTTATTTAACAGTCTTCTTGTTCAATTAAACTTTAAATTAAAAATAGTCTTCTTAAATTAATTTTTAAATACTTATGGTCAATTCCTTAATCTTTAAATTACGTCAGTAATAATAAAATGGTTTGATTGGAATGCTAATAGGCTTTTTAGATTAGCTATTAATCTCCGAAATTTTAAACATTGTTTAAAACTTATTATCTTATCGATTTAATTTTCACTCTAATTTTTAAGACATTGGTTAAAATATTCTAACGTTAATTTTTAAAGTTCAGACCAATATTACAAAACTGAGTAAAATTTAATTTTTTTTTATAATTGATCATTGTTTTAAAGATAAAACTGAAAAAGACTTATTTCTTTATATGTACATCAGATTGCATAGTAAGCCTTTGTATAATTAGCTTTTATCTTGCCAATGCCAACCGAATAAGCTACCTCATTACCTACCATGAATAATTACAAACATTAAGCACTTAATACGCAAACAATTGCAACAAATTACGATAACAATTCGAATCACAACTAACACGAAAACGATTGCAACAAAGTACGATAACAATTCAAATCACAATCGTGAGTACAAGTCCGATTTAGAACCTTAGCTAACAGTGCTTTTCAACTTCTATGTAGATACTAAGAAGATGAATGTTCTCACACAAAGTAAATTTGAACAAGTGAGAGACCATCTGCCAAAGAATGGACAGAAGCTTGTAAATGCAATTCCAAAACGAATTATTATGCCTTCTGATACATTGTTAACATTACAAATTCTAGTAAAGAAAAATGAAGCTACATAAGTTAAGATGCCAGAAGAGAAAGCTTACAGCTTTTTATCATCTGTAGAAGACAAACTTGTGCGATTAGAATAGGCGTAACAAAATTGTGCGATCAGAATAGGCGTACTTCTGCAGAAAAGAAGGATCTTCATGAATTTCGGTCAACCCGCCTCATTAACCAAAGTAAAGTCGACATATAAATGCGACTTTCAGGATTTGGTACATCTATATCTATATACATTTGTGGACCAAAATCAATTTGTCAAATTTATGTTTTCACTCTAACACCGAGAATGAGGTGTACTTCCTTCTTGAATATGGACCTCAGTTCTTCATTAGCTTCAAGGCCTATTCTCCTGTGTAAGCAAGCATGTTAGGAATAGTTTCGGATATATTGATGGTCGTAATGACACAAAAGCAGGGAGACCAAATTGAAACAATGGCAGATGTTTGAATGATATAAACATTTGACCCTTCACAGAGATCTAGAAAGCAAACCAATAAATTGAACAGAAATATCTTTGCCTTTGTTAATAATATCTCCTTGAATACTTCATCTATTGAGCCTAACCATGCAGATTCTTTGAAGATAATAAAGAATTAAAAACTAGAAGAAGAAGAAGGGGAAGAGGAAGAGGAAGGAAAGCAAAGGAACAGATTTGATAACTCATTAAGGTTTCCCATTTGGTCAACTGGTTTCACAAACTTCCAAAAGTTTCCAAACAACATTCAGCCAATGATAAGAGTTATTCCTCACATAATTTGGATACTTTTAACCTATCAAAACAAACTCCAACAGTCCTGGCAAATATGATTGATGGAAACATGTAGCCAAAAAACTACCAAATAGTGAATTGACAGTAATGGTCAATAAGTATTAAAAGACATACCCTATTTTGGAGCCATTTTTCCCCAAAAGAATTCCCCGCTGGCTTTTTTTGCGAGTAATGAAATGCTGTTCAATCCTAATTGAACCATCCTTTAATTCCTTCCAGTCTATCAAGCGATGGTCAATTGTATAAGGAATTTCCTGAATAAGGAGAATTTAACGTTATCATTCAATATCATAGAATGTGTATGACATCCCTCTCCCGACTCACTCCCTCTCAGTTTCTTATGCATTGAATTAACCCAATTCTTCTCATGAGACCAAGTTTAAAACTCTACCTGATGTATATGGTCTAATAACTTCTCACGAACAACTTCTAATGAAATGTTCTTCATGACTTCTTCAGTCATGGTAAGTGGATCTTCATCCCATGGTCTTTTAACTGCCTAGGCATTAAAAGTCATTTAAGAGTCAGTCAGATGTGATGTCAGATATTTGCTTTTAGCTTGTAAGCCAAATTCAGAAGGGATGCATTTTGAAGAATGCTAAGGGAGAAAAAATGATCAATTAGTCCTTTCAAAAGTTCAGGAGAAAATTAATAAGTGGGAAACTGGAGAATCTACTAAAGCTTAATGCAAAACCATGAAATATTTTGGTAAGTTTCACCAATTCATTCTGCCAAAGTGCCTATCAAATCAACAAAACTTAACAGATGCCAAGTCTTCTCGTGATGAACATAGTTTCCTACCTGCTGCATCAGATATTCGGTGAGATTCTTTATTCCAGCACCCTTCAGTGCTGAAATCATGAACAGCCTAATAACACATAGAAAATGTAAAAACAATCAGGAGTTAGTTTAAGCATCCATTGCACAAAATCAGAAAGGACAATCAAGCTGTTTCATAGTATAAGAAGTCCCTACCTATCATATCCAGGAAGATCTTTGAATTGATCAACAACATTTAACAAATCTTTCTTCTTCTCAACAAGATCAACTTTATTCATACACAGCACACGTTTTTGTTTTGGGTGTGCCTGTGCTCCCAAACGTTCAATCAATTTTATTACCCTTGGATCAGGCCTAAATAGATTAACAAGCACATGCAGAGACAAGGTATGAGCAAGTACAAATGCACATGGATAGAAACGTCAGTTGGTCAACGATTATACTAAAAGCAGCATCCGTACACCGCTAACCTAGTAAGATGCCTATGGACATCAAAAAGAACCATGAGTACATCATATAATTCAATTCCACTCCAAGCGCTTTCCACGCGAGTCTTGATGTCTTTGTATGGATGACCACTGATCCTTAACATAAGTCCAGGGGTATCAAAGAAACACTGCATGACACTTTGAATATCAGGTATAAGCCCACAACAAGAATGAAATCCTCAGGAATCAACAAATTGGTAATGGTGTATATAATTACACAAGTTTTTCTTTTTGGTATGGATTTAGACAACAATATACATGATACCTAATCTTAATGACATGATTAGGAGTGTCGACAAATAATGAATGACATAAGTTTGGTGAAATTAGGTATATACCATTTGAGTGTCTCCTTTAGTCATCACTCCTAACACTTCATGGGTAGTTGTGTTTGTCTTTCGAGACACAGCAGAAACCTTCGTCCCAACCTGGAGAAGGCAAACAACAAAATAATACACAATCTCAACAACTAAAACAAAAGGCAAATCATTTACCCAAAGAACCATAAACAAAAAACAGAAACAAACCACATAATTAGTCAGCGAGGATTTTCCAGCATTTGGGGCACCAATTATCCCAACGGCAAGTGACTTCTGGTCCTCCTCTCGAACCTCCTCCACGTCATCATCGGGTTTCTCCAGCGCCGCCTCAAGCAACGCTCTGGCCAACATTCTACGCCTCTCCTCATCCTGTTGTTCCTTCAAAATCTTCACTTTCGGCTTCTGGGTCTCTTTCCCGAGCACCACCCTGTCGGCTTTCTCTCTGTACTTCGCGTCCCAAGTGGGCTCTTGCGGGGTTTGTGAAGAGGAGGTCGTTGCATCGGAGTTCAAGCCGGGGATCGTGTAGTGGCTGCTATCAAATCCAATGTCGGTGTGGTCATTTTCGCTGTCGTTTTCTTGAGGTTGAGCCGAGAAGGAACAAGAGAATGGTGCCGGACGGTGGTGAAGACAAGGGTTTTGGAGCTTTGACCCAAGAATTGATACAGTTCTTAGTGCTCTTAAAGCTTTCATCTTATTAAGTTTTATTGGATTAGAACATAAACAAGTTCACAACAACATAGGAACAGAAACAGAGAGAGAGATCCAGAGGCAACCATGAAACCTAAACACTTGATGATGTAAAACAAGAAGGGTTTTGGAGGGTTTAGGGCATGTCGTATCGGTTACCACTTCCCCTGCAAATATTATCCCATGTATTTATTTCGCATTTTATTTATATTTTCATTTTTAATATATATATATAATGTTTATAAATCAAAATTATTAAAATAGTTTAAAATTATTGATTTGAGATAGTTGAATTAAGTCGATTTAGCTTCATTTAAAGTTAATAAGATATATTTAAATTTACTAGATTTTAAGATAGTAAAATCAAATTATTCACCTATAATTTGAAACTTATAAGATATATTTAAATTTATTAGATTTTAAGATGGCATAATTAAGTTGCCTAACTTGATATTAATAAGACATTTAAGTTTATTAAATTTTAATTTTATTTCAAGTCAAAATAACATTATTTTATTTTAAAATTTTAATTACAAATTAAAAAATTCAATACTAAAACTATATCATTTTACAAACAACATTAAACCAAACTTAGTCATTATTAAAGAATCAAGATATATTTAATTGTTAGTCAAAATCTCTTTTCCCTTATAAATTTATTAAATAAATTTCAAAATTGAAAGACATTTAACGATTGAAATGTTAAGTGCATGATAGTACTTCAAAATGCATCTCATCCACATTAAATTTCCAATATAAATAACAAGAACTTACTCTATAATAGAGATAATTATTTTAATTTCATTAAGGGTAGATAGCTACAATGCAATGCATTTTGCAGGTTTTAAATATTCCATCTTTCTTGTAATGTCAAAGCAAACTAAAAAGCTTAACCTTTCAATCTTCAAAACTTCCTAAAAAATGAAACAGAAAAAGGGCAACTAGAGCTGTTCTTCATCTCCTTGGGACTCACTTCAATGCCAACCAATGTCATTGTCTCTCCTATTAAGACTTGTTTTTCTAAGGAATACAACAGACACATGATTCTAACTAGGACCATTGCAAGTAGGTTACTCAGTTGGAAGCTAAGCTCGAATGGGGGACGGTCTTCGTTTAATTTAAAATGTCATTCGACCAGCAAGCCTGCTTTCTGATATCCTTCTGTCAATAGCTGCATCAATTGAGCTCATCTGGAACATTAAATAAGATGAGAAACAATTTAGCAAATGAATTGCCACCAAAAACCAACTGGACAGATCAATATATTTCTTTCAAAGCTTGGTCCTATGTGAAGAACTTTGCAAAAGGAGCTGACCTGGGCCGATTCTGAATTCACTGTTCGACCTTAAAAACTAGACAGTTATGACGCTAGGAAGGAGCTTGGGTATCACCCAACCCAAAACCCCCTCATTTGGAATCAAGCATAGGGTGAATTGAGTAAAGTTAAATTCCAAATCAGTAAATAAATTGCATTCTTTCTTAACTGAGGATGGTGCTACATGATGGAGCATCCTTGAGTTGATTCAGCAACCTCGTCAAAATGGTAATTATCTTATTACAAACATAGGGCAAGTGGCATTGGCATTCAACCATATGTTTCAGTCAAATAAAAGATCATCACCGTTGATGAATATGATTCAATATCAAAACATAATTCCTGTGCTAACAGCAGGTTCCATGATGAGGAACGTGAAAAGAAACATTGGAATTCATACAGAAATACCTTTCTAAAATAGGTAAGGATGCGTAAACAAGCGTATCTGAAACACAAGCATAAAGCCTACCCATCTGGTTAGATGTGCAAACCAACTCCAAATATCAAACAGGTAGTCACAACTTACCTGGCTAGTTTCATCATGCAACTGATACTTTGCCAAGGACATTCTTCTCTCCTCCTGCAAAATTTTAAATCATTATACTTGTCAAGGAATCTTCAAAGTATGAGAAGAAAGCTTACTTACAGTAACAACTTACCATAGACATCGCCTCATCATCCCAAACTAAGTACACCTCATTAATGGCTGGCTGGGGGGTAGGAGCTTTGTTTGCAATTACAGGGGGTGGCCCAATCGAAGGACCACCAGTATTTGGCCCAGAGGCATATGAATGAGAATTGGTCAAAGTTCCACCTGCAGGTTAATGCAAGCAAGTTTGGTTTTATTAAATATATGGAGTAAAATATGGATTAGCAATCAATTCATAGATATATAATCTCACAACTGAGGAATTAAGACTCAAAGTTAACAATTAGTTGTGTTATCTTAAAAACTTATATCTACATTATTCGAACAGAATTGCTTTCAACAGCAAATCGAGAACACCCAGAAACCTATTTGCAGAGCAAAAAGCTGTAATTAGTCAAACCTGGCATTATTGAAGTGTTGTAGTTACTGGTTATAGAAGGGTTAGCTCCAGATTGAGCATCTGCTGAACCTTTAACTTCTGCAAGAGCAGTTGAAGGCAAAGGAGCAGAAAATGAACTTTGAGGCAAGTTATTGTTGACAATAGGAAACAAAGGTTGCGATACAGGAACTGGTGGCATGGAAGAGGGCTGTCCAGGTAGAGTTACTGGTGAAGGTTGAAGTGCAGGTGATGTAGTCGGCTGCAAAGAAGGCCTCACATTTTGAACAGGAAAAAGTGGTTGCTGGGCATATCCCATTGGGGCAGAAGGAGTAATTGAAACCGCAGGTTGCTGGGGAAACCATGGTTGAGGACGAGGAGGGACTGGCCAACCAGCAGGCGGAACTGGAACAGTAGGACTGTAACTACAGCAAGGAGATTGACAAGAGTTAAAAAAAGTTGTTCATATTAATTTTGCAAAAGAAAATGACCTATGTTGAGATTCATGTTATCATTTCAATGCAATGCAACCATGAATACTAAAATCGAAAATTAGAGCTTGCAATGCAGTATCCATCAAGTATATATCAGATAATATTCCAACAGTAGCAAAAGTAATGTAAGAATGTGAAATATACATTGGTCGCATTGCCCCTAGAGTTTGTGGAGGATATGCAACACCTAATGATCCAGGCAACACACCACTGACAACTGGGGTGGGTGGAACATCTACTTTGGCGGCCTTTGATGGAGTCTCTTCTTCTGCAACAGATTCATAGATTATTGTTGTCAAAGTTTCCATTGTGGACAGGATCACAACAAGAATAGTTCGAGAAGAAATAAATGTAAAAGAAAAGCTCAAGCATTCTCGTTAGTGGTTCACTTGCTTTAAATGAAAAAAATAGCATAACTCTGCATCACTCTCACAAAACAAGACCTAGAAAATCACATCTCAAAATTTTGGAAACCAGGGTTCACCAGAATAAACCTTGACAACACAAAATCGAAAAAAATTAGTTTCAAGGGCCCTTACCATCCTCTCCATAGTGGGCAGCCAATACGTCAGGGGGGATTCCTTGCATTCCGTAGATTTCAATATCAGTCGATTCTCTTCCAGATTTAGCATTGGGAACCCTAAATCAAAAAGCATCAAGATATCAAATAGATCAGCAACAAAAACTAACTACAAATTCCGGCAATCACAAGCATAAAATTTCAATTGAGGGCGCGGAACCGTACTTGGAAACGGTCTCTTTGTGGACCTGGAGGACGTGGATGGCCATGCCACCAGCAGTAGAGAGCTTCTTGTGACAGACATGGCATTTGAAGTGCTTAGCCTTCTGGTGTTGCACCAGAATCTTCTCGTCGTCGAATTCCCTATCGCAGTAATAGCACCACACCTTCGACGATACTCTCTTCTTCTTCTTCCCCATCTTGGGCTTCAAGTTTAATCCGATCAATTAGGGTTTTGTTCCTTCTCCGAACAATTTGTAATTTAAAATATTTGGTTTCCAAGTAAATAGTAATCCCGCATCCCAGCCCCAGGAGTAAACTACCAACAAGGCAAGTTTTCTTATTTATTTAGGATTAGGACTCCTTATTTTTATTTTTATTTATTTCTAAAAAAAATTCTTTGATTAAAGTTTTTAGATTTGGTTTCCTTTCTTCCAATTTTTAAAATTTATGAAAATAATAAAAAAATTAAGTTTCAGTTTTTAGTTTTCCTTTTCTCCAATTTTTAAAAATTATAAAAACAATAAGAAAGTTATTTTTTATTTCTGTTTTTCATAATTTGATGTATTTATTATCAATTAAATATATATTATTTAATTATTTAATAAATTAATTATTAAAAAATTATGAATAATTTAATTTTATATTTTATATTTTATTAATTACTAATAAGAATTATGAATAATTTAATTTTAATTAATAATTTTATCTAATTTTTGTAATTAAATTGAACTAAATAATTATTAATAAATATAAATAAATTCAAAAATATTTTAAAATATATAAATTTCAAATAAAATTTAAGTCAATAATTAAAATATTTTTAAAATAAATATTAATTTTAG
>JAOQMM010000003.1:21025799-21036222 GCA_027563515.1 Erythroxylum platyclados | reverse complement strand
ATACTGAAAATCCAACTCTTGTTTTTCTCAATACCTCGCCCAAAATCTACATATGGCTCCTGAATCTGCACATGAATCCCAGAAGAGCAGAGTTGTCCATGGTTTTGTAACCTTAGAGGCTTGTGTGAAACCAGCCTCAGGCCACCAGAATGCAGATAAATTAAGCGAAGAAAGGTTCATCAGATTATGTTATTGTACCATTAAATAATGAATGAGTTCCTGTACATTTATAGCAGAAGTTATCTATTTTACATATGAGTCTCAAGAAATGACAGAACCGCCAAGCCAGCAGCCCAAACATCATCATCCGATACATGCTCTGCAGGAGAGTGACTTACGCCTCCACGGCACCGGATGAATAGCATTCCGACCTGCTCAAAATGATTAAGATCATTATCAGTTAGATATCAGTAATTTACTCTCTACTATCTGTTAACAACGCTTAGGAGAACCAACTTTGGTTAAATGAGACATCGCCATTGCGTCGTGTCCTGCTCCGCTCATTAGCACAGGAACTTCATCTTGAATCTCACCGGTCATCCTCTTGAGGGAAGCGTTTGCTGCAACTTTTAGCTGTGAACTTAACTCAGAGTCACAAATCACTGCATTTGCATCATGCTGATGAAATCCAAACACCAGATAAGGGTATTACTGATCTGCACTTTGTCACACTAAAAATTGCAAGTAAAAGTTAGTCTCACCTTGCGTTCAATCTTGCATTGAACAGAACGCCTTTCACATATTTGATACATCCGATTCGATAGTTCATAGAGGACAGCTTCCCGTCCAATATCATCTATTGCACGCAAATCCACAGTGAATGTTACCTGCATTTAAAAAGTAAAGTAGTCAGTGGACAGTAGTGATTGTTTTACTAGATTTGTAATGGATTTCATTTGTGCTTGACATAATAACAATCTTGTTTGTATATCTTGCCTGGCCCGGTATGACATTACTTGCACTTGGCCATGTGGATATCTCTCCAACTGTACAGACAAGTGAGCTGGAAAGTGATTCCACTATGGAATCAGCACATTGTCCATCATATGACAGAAAAAATTTAGGATCTTTACAAAGACTTTCCAACAGCACGATTAATTCAGCTGCTGCAGCCATAGGATCTTGGCGCAAAGACATCGGAACGGTTCCAGCATGCCCTTGTGAACCTTTGACTGTAACCTGCAAAGTTTTGCACATACTGCTGTTGAGTGAAGACTACCGAAGTTCCCATCAGAGGAATGTGCACGCTATATACTGTAAATCAAGCTATCATTTCCTTTAATAAAGACGGCGGAGAATAATCCATTTCAAAATATATTCACTTGAAGGAGTGTGTTATAAGGACAAAATTCCGCAATTATCTGCACGTCCCATATCTGCGTGATGAACTACTGATTGTACAAGCTGTAACCTTTGGACATATTAAAACTTCTAATTAAACAGCTAATGTGTCTTCCAAGTTCTTTGGAACCAAGTATGATCGGGCATTTTCATTTATATACTAGCAACTAATCTTCACAGGAGAATCTCGCAAAGGAGGACTACCCTTGCTGAACCAAATGGAAGAAATAGATTATACTTCTGATCCACTGTTCTAGTAATTCCCTTGAATATTTTAAATCAGACATCTGTCATGAACTCAAGAACATCTTAAACTGAAAGCTGTTGAATTCTTGTGATTCAACTAAATTAAACAAGCTGTTTACCAACATGCTAAAGCTGTATCATGTACCTTCAGCCGTGTCTGTCCAGCTATTCCCTTAACAACACCAATGGGAAACCCAAGCCATTCTAGTACAGGTCCTTGTTCAATATGAAGCTGCAATAATAAAAAATACACGATCCAATATGCAGATTTATAAACACAGAAGCTGATACAGTTTGCGAGATATACCAAAATTTGGAAGATAGATTGTAAGATAATAATTTCTTGGCTTGCATACCTCAACATAACCCCATACAGAGTGTCTGTCATACTTAAGCAGGGATAGGCTTTCTTCTGCAATATCAATAGAATTCTCTTTAAGAGCATCTTCCACTGTTACACCACTGAATTGGGTAGCACGTAATTAGGACCATAACAAGCAACGATACCGAATGAGCTTCTCGTAAACAAAACGAGCTAACATGAGAAACCTTTTATCAGATGTCTGCAGAGCTGAAACCGGTAAAATACCAGCTATGGCGGCACTACCGAGAAAAGTAGATTGAAACCTCACTCCTTCTTCGTCACTGAAAGCAATGACCTGCATGTTGACAAGCTTAGCAATTAATTATAATCTGTCTGATACTTGCCTACATTATGTACAAGTACCATCAAAAGAAACTTCCAAATAATGGGTTGATACACGATATTGGAAAGCTTCAAAAGAACTAACAGAACAATTTGAGTAAACGTTTTGCAGTTGAAAATTTGAAGCAAGGGTTCACTCACCTCGACTGGCCGTTTTAGTTTCGACATCAATCCGTTGCTTTTCAAAGCCTTCAAAGCTGATACTGCTGCAATTATACCTAAAGATCCATCAAATATCCCAGCATCAACTACAGTATCCTAGTTAAGAATCAGAATTATCAACCATTAGTTGTGGATTATAAAGGGAAAAAAATAAATAAATTTGAAGTTTACAACACAGAAGAAATAAGATACCAAATGAGAACCAATCAATAAGGCCTCAGCACTTGAGTTCAATCCTTCAACTCGACCGTGTACATTGCCCATACAGTCCATCCACCTGGAATTGGTATAAGTATCAGTTCAGAGCTTCAAGCATCAAAATTCGGGGTGGGTCCAAAAAAGAAAGAGCACCAACGTTGTCAAACCAGCATCCTCCATCCAATCACGAATCAGATTTCCTGCCCTGAGTGAAGCTGTACTCATGAATGTCCTCTCCAGATAGCCATTAGCATCACTCACCTGTTAATTAGATAACTACATCAACACTCAACAAAGTACAATAAACCATATTTTTTTATTCAAAGGTCTGGGTATTGAAAAACACGACTTCCAAGGCATTACTTGAATCTTATGCACATCAACCAAGATATCCAATCAATTAATGCGAGTAAATTAGTACCGCAGGGCATATAATACAACTGTTTAAGGCTTTAAGCCCACCCTTTTTTTCAATTATAATTCATTGATTAAAAAACCAAAACAAAGAAACAATTTAAGTCATTAAGTTGAAAAATGAAGTAGAAAGCAAAGAGCTCAAACATGGAAACGAACTAAAACAATGATGTTGAAGACCTTGAAAAGCCTGGTAAAACAGGATTTTGGCCAACCTTAAACCAATTAGCTATGTTTCCATAATCCTTAGCATGCCATAAGATGACAATTCAACCTAATCAAAGATGAAAAAGAAATTAGACTCTAATACCTTTCCAAGCTCATTGAGTCTGGCTATGGCTTCATCCCGCAATATATCCTTAAACAGACCACTCTCCGCGCCATCCATTTCCTCCACTTCACAAGTTTTCATACAAGTATAAAGCAGTAACAACAGCACGTCAGATGAGTCGTTACGGGTGATAGTACAGTAAATGCTAAGAAAATAAACGAGAGAAGATTGGTAACTGACCAGATAAGGCATAACCAGAAGCTAAGAAGAGATAAAGCACCGAACTTTGCAAACAAATCGATAGACAATTCATATCTAGAGATGGGTTTCAATCACTTCACGTAAATTTGCTGTCAAAGACGAGCTTCGACAGAGAAGCAGAAACCGCCGTCACCGCCGCCGGGGATGAGTGGAGACTCTCCTGCCTTGTTCTAGTTCGATGAATGAGAGTGCAATCACGAGGGTGGCTGTTATGATTTGTGTGGCTCTGGAGTCCACTGCCATGTTATGGACCCCACATCCACTTGTCCAAAAAAACTATTAATAAACAATAATTGTGTTAAATTATTACAAAATTTAACAAAAACAACTTTGTTTCTGCGGTGGGGTGATCATGAAAACTTTCATTGTATACGAATTGCACGTATTTGTCTGAAGAACATTCATTGACATACCATTATTAATATTCATACTGCCAAAAAAGGAAAAAAGAAGGCTAGTGGAGAGGTGGCAGGAGGGTTGCCTCGCCTTCCGTGGGATGCATTGAAGAGGCAATTCGACGGGGCCTTGAAGACCGTGCCTTTGGTTAGTTAGTTTTGTCTTATTGCCTGTAAATTGACAGTTGGACAAAACACAACACTAAGCAACTCTCTGAGAGAAGAGCTGGCCAAACTGGTTACGTATGTCTTTCATGTTCGGTCTTCTTTCTTCGTTTTGGGGTAAAATTCTAAAGGTTGTTCAACCAAGGAACAAGTTACCTCAGAAACATCATATGAGGTCTGACACAAGGGTCAACGCTTAAGTGTGCATGATTGATTAATCTACTGTACATGTTGTCTTTTTGTATATTCTGATGACCCTACAGATCCTGATGGGATTTGCAAGTCCTTCCGGCTCTCATTATAATGTCTTTAGTTATATATTTTGGATAGAAAGGGAAAGAGTAATAAACGAAGATTTTGGCTTTTGAATTTTAAATGAGTTTTTTAAAGTTGAAATGAGCCTGAATTTACTGTCGTCTTCTAAAAAATTGATCACCTCTTTCTACAGTTTTCTCAAAACGTAAACTCTTTTAACATATCAGAGCATTTTTATGCTTGCAATCGATATAAACAACTGCAGGAAACCTTAATCTCTCTATATAGTTTCTATATCAAACTTCCCTATTATAGGCCTAATATATGTCCAGTCTACACTAATAAAGATCCATTTTCTATCTAACCTTCGACCTATTAATTTAGATAATTTATTGGGCCATTTTATTATCTTTATTCGAATCAAATTACGTAACTTATCCGATAATTTATTTAAAAAATGAAAAATATAATTAATAATTGTTCAACTTTACAAGAAAAAACAAAAATGTCCAACACTTATTGGGCCGTTCCTTTTCCTAATAAATTCCTGAATTGATTTCATTAAAAACCCAATTTTAGAATCATAGTGTTTGTTTTTTCTTGATAAGGGAAGCAGAAGTTTGGAACATGAAAACCCTTTTTATTTGTAATTCCGGCTCAACATGTTTGGGATGCTCACATGTTTGCTGAAATGCCTGAGAGACGCAAAGTGGACCATGCTAAAATAGCAGTCTTTATCTTCGTTTTCCCCGAGAAGAAAAGAAAGAAAGGCGAAAAATTCATTCTTTCAATCTGGGAAAATTGGAAACTGCCAGTACTCCATTGCCTTTGTTTAGGCGTACAAAAGGTTGTGTGAAAGAAACTGCGAAAATGGAGAAGATTGCTGCTGCTTGCGCCCTGGAGTGGAGCATTGAGCTTGAAAAGTCCCTTCGCTCAAAGAAACCGGGTCGGTTCGCTTTTCAGAAATTTCCTTTTGATATTATGAATTCTTTGATACTTGGGCATTTATTGAATCCCGTTCCGATTCTATCGACTGAAAAGTGAAAAAGTTCGTGACTTTTTCAATCTATAGGTCGATCTTTGGAGGGAATACTGCAGATGGGTCCAAGAATTCAGCGGTGGAGTAGAGAACCAGCTCCTACAATGGCTGTTTATAACATGTTTGGAATGATTCCGGGTGAGGATAAGCTCTTTGCCAATGCTATCCTCCTAAGGCTCGCCGATGCTTTTATGTCGGGTGACAAGGATACTATGATTGCTGTCGTGAATGTTTTCTTGTTCGAGCTGAGGAGTCGTGACAAGAAAAAAAGTCGGAAACAGTACCGGGGCATTTTGTCCAAGGCTAGAATACACAACCATGCGGAGCTCCTGAGGCGAGTAAAGGTCGTTTTTGATACTGGAGATATTGAGTCAAGAGCATTTGCTTTGGTTCTCTTTGGTTGTTGGGCTGATTTTGCAAAGGACAGTGCTCACATAAGATACTTGATCCTCTCCACTCTGGTATCCTCAAATGTATTGGAGGTAAGGTCAGTGTTTATCTATCTCAAAAGTATTTAACTGTTTTCTCTGGGAGTGATCTCTCTGTTGTGAAACACAAAACATGGTCTCTTCGGAGTGTTGGTATATTATTCTTCTCATGTTTCTTAGGTTCAAATTCCTGAGGAACTTAATGTGCATTATTCTGTTTCAGCAGGTAAAGGCGTCTTTGTTTGCTGCAGGTTGTTTTAGTGAGCTGGCCGATGACTTTGCAACTGTAGTCCTACAAATGCTCGTTAACTTGGTGACTTCATCTGATTTTTCATTGGTTACAAGACTGGCTGGGTTACGAGTTTTTTCAAAGATGACTTCCTCATTTGCTGTTGCAAATGAAGCTTATAAGGTCTTGTATCTATTCTTGTTCCTTTTTAGTGCCCAATATTCTTGTATACGTTAATTTTTTTGGTAGAAAATGTTATGGAAGGTGTTGCTAGTGCCTCCTCTCCTTTGATTTTAACATAGGGGCCCTTTTGATCATTGATTCAAATGGTTGGAAGTGGAATTTTGTGATTACTTTTTTTGTTCTCACCTTTCTTTGTGCTGAACCAGTATTATGTGTATAATAATTGTGATTTTATAACATTAAGCTAAGCTGTATGTTGCTGCAGACAGGTCTAAAACTGGTCTCAGACTTCTCAGACAAGGAGTTGTTAGTTGCAATTCTAGTTTCTCTCTCAAAACTTGCTTCTAAGTCAACCTTTCTTTTATCTCAACAGGTATGTGTTCCGATGCTAGGTTAGTTTGGTATGTCTGTATGAATGGGATTTATAGTACATCTATCTACTGGTTTCAGGTTGATGTGCTTTTAGAGTTCATTGGTCCGGATAAATCCTTGCAACTACAGACAACAGTTTTAAGGTGCTTACACTTTTTAGTTGGCAGAGGAATATGCCATGCTTCAGTTACTGTGCATGCAATGAAGACTTTATGTAGAGTTGCATTTGAGACTGAACTTCCATCTAGTGTGCAATGTCGGGCTTTACAGATTTTATGTAAGGTTGGGTTCAAAATTCACCCTTTGCTACAGTGACTTAGTTCTTAAAGTTGAACTTTATTAGCTTATTTTTCACTTGCAGATTCTCTTAGGTACAATGCCAGATATTCTGGTTGACAACATGCATCACTTAACTCATTTATTGACCAATGTTCAGAATTCAATTCAGTCACCCATAAAGTCCAAGAGCCTCATACCCATTTGTACCCTAGTGGATGTATCTACAAAGCTTTCTGGAAGAACAGAAATGAGATCTATTTTGGATTGGTCTTCTCTTAAAAGGCAAATCATCTCAGTAGCTGTAGATCAAATAATTGTGCTTGAAAAGTCATTGGTGGCGTCTTTTCCAGCCAACACTAGAGTATTTAAGGAAATCCAATGCTTGCTTAATGTTCTTCTTTTTCTAGTTGCAGAAAATCCAAATCTAGGTGACTTCGTGCTTGATAAAATTAGATTCTTTATTGAATGTCTTGTAGACAAGAATGGCAGTATCATAGCTGCTAGGCAGGCAAGTTTGAAGCTGGTGGCTATTGTTCAAAATTTTTCTCTAACTTGCATTGAGAGCCTCCATGAAGTTGATGCTATTTCTGACCATATACTTGACCAAGTAAAACTTTTGGTTGAATCTGTACACAATTGCAGCTTATTTGATTGCTATGCACAGATAATCTATTCAATATTGTTGCAGTCTCATATGTTTTTGGGTCCCATGATCAACCCAAATAGAAAAACTTCCAATCCTGGGATTATCTTGGGTAATTTACCTCATAAACATTTGGTTAAGCATGTAGAAGTAAGCTTGGAGTGTGCCAAAAAGATGCTGTCACAAAGGGAATATTGGCCTGCTTTCAAATCTGGGATACATGCAGCATGCCAGGGAGCATGGATAATAGCTGCTTTTGTGTTTGAGCAACTAATAACTAAGGTGCAGTCTGCTTCCTGCTCCTACTGGTTAAAGTTGTTGACAAAATTTGCTCAAGCTGAGAGGAAAATTCAGCTGTTTGTCTTCCAAAAACTAGCATGCGGTGTAGGAGATTTGTTGGAGGCAAAAGAGTTTTTCAACACGTGTTTTTGGGACAAGATCGGTGATATTGACCTCAGTTCTGCTGGAAATGTTGTTAGTTTGACCGAGATGCTTCATGAGGCTTACAACAAACTAGCATCTTCAGGTGAATTCTGGGAACATAACATCATATTAGAGCAATCATTCTGCTTCCAAAGATGGTTTTTGGCTGTAAGAGCCAAGTTATTAAGAGTTGTGGCTGACCTTTCCAAACTTCTGGACTCTTCCCAACTTAACCCGGAGAATGCTAGCGACCATGAACAGGTTGAGACAAGTGTTACAGCCAACTATCTTCTGCAACAAGTTACTCAGATATCTCTTCAGTTGATGAGGATAACACAGGAACTTGATTTAATTGCTGTCTCTTTCATTGATATGGACAGAAGAAGCTCAAAAATCATATCAGAACTTGCATTTGGTTGTTCAATATTGGCTTTCACAACTGGAATTGCTCTTCTCATCAAAAACCTGTCTGGCAATGACAATTTGGCAACTCAGGGTCTTGAAACGTCCAATAATTACCTGAAGGAAATGCTTCTACAAAGTTTGATTGCGCGGTTGTGGCTTGTAGACCAAGATGCCTGTTCAAAACTAAACCTGCTCCTAGAGCTCAGTGGACTGCCAAAAAACTGTGCCCCCTTGCAGCCCAGAAGTCACATATGGAATACTGGTGCAGTGAGAGATATTCTTCAAATTTTTAACTATGCTATGTCTGGCATTGTTCACTTGCAAAATGAAGGGAAATTAGCATCCCTTTCAGGTTCCCAAGTTTCCAAGGATCATTTGCAGCTTCTCTTGAATGTTATCACAAAATGGATGAGCATCCCTTTCAGGTTCCCAAGGTTTTTCTTCAGAGTGAGGTATGCTTCTCAGCTTTCCAACAAAGAAGAGCAGGTCTTAGATGGTATTGCATTGTATAGTAATTTGATATTTGAGATCCCGACATCTCAATTGCCTAGGTTTGCCAAGGACATGGGATTTAGTTGATTATAGCTTATCTGCTGATGGGGTTCTCATGCCTATTTTCTTGCTCATTAGGAGTTTCAGATTTGTTGATCACTAGCTTCTTCTATTTTCAATCTTTTTTCTTGTTTAAAACTTGTTTCACTCCCTTCAAAGTCTACTTGGTGCTGAAATGAAACTTTTACCGACTATACAATATTTATTTCCTTTGTTTTACATACTGACACTTGATATTGACATCAAAATTCAGGCCATGCACTGGTTCAGAGCTCTTTGCCTTCAGTGAAGAAGGTAGAATCCCAAATCAGCTCTCTGTCTCTCCAGGCTTCCACCTATCACTAAATCTTTGTCTTCAATTAAGGAATCTATCGCCAGATTGCCCCAGTCGAGTGTCCAAGTTGTATTGTTTACTTTATTCTGACATGTCCCTTAAGGAGTCCAGAACACCTGGAGAAGCTACGGAGCAAATGCAGCTGGATTATCGAACTTGGGAAACTGAAAACATGATTCAAATGAATGACAAACTGTTCAACTATGTAGTCAAGAACCGCAAACCTGATCGGGACAAAGATGCAGATACTAATAACGGGGTTGAGGTATTCGTGTGCTTTGAGCTATATGACAAGGGGCAAGGATTTGCTAGTTGCCTGCTAGATGTTTCTCATTTCCCAGTTGGTGCTTACAGAATAAAATGGCACAGTTGTTGTATTGACAGTCAAGGTTCCTACTGGAGTCTCCTTCCATTAAATTCTCAACCTATATTTACAGTACAGTAAAAGCTCCTGGCTCAAGATAACTCTGCTAGTTTGACAGCAAATACCATAGAACTGCTCGCTTACACGAATTGAAAATTGTAGTCAGAGCAAGCTTTTATAACCATCTTTGTATTATTAGAAGGGCTTGGTACTAAGATTTGTGGAAGAAAGTTGCTTGTTTTGTTGATAGATGAAAGCTGAAGAGGAAGTCCTGGAAAAGATCCAATCCAACTAAGCCATTAATGGATTTGAGCCTTGGCAAGAAGAGCCTTTGTCTCATGCGGATGGTCATGCCTTTGGCACTTTTTGTACTTTTTAGTTACCTAAAACTAATAGTCACGACATTCCCATTTGTAGTTTTCGTCCTCAATAAATAAATCACCACCTGTTGTATTCTTCTGCACATTTCATTAATCAAGTTTTGTGTTTTATCTGCATCTTCTCTTTGCTAAAAGTTTAAGGATTAGTAGTTGAGTAAAGGAATTGGTGCTTTACACATGATTCGGATATATATAATTGAAGCAAAGCGCTTTTATTGTGAAAAAAATGAAAAGAAATTAAAGCATTGGACTTGTGCCTTTCACGTCTTGAAATAAGACAATGAAAAGTAAAGAGAAAGTGTGTCAGAAGTGGGATTTGAACCCACGCCCTCGTTAGAGGACCAGAACTTGAGTCTGGCGCCTTAGACCACTCGGCCA
>JAOQMM010000003.1:20993960-21004526 GCA_027563515.1 Erythroxylum platyclados | reverse complement strand
TGAAATGCTATAAGGATTGATTTGATACAAGAATTCGATTGAATTCGTGCAAGTGTATGAGCGAAATGCTACAAGTGGGATTATCCAAGTAGATGGAACATTTAATCACATTGATCAGGTTGTGATTGATCATAACAATGTGAATGGAATGACATATAAATCGACAGTAGGGAAGTTGACAGTGTCCAGTTATGGAACAAAATGGATTGCTGATTTCTCGAAGTTCTTGGTGTTTCCTGGCAGGATTAATCATCTTCAGTACTCCATCTACGTTAAAGAAAAACCTGAAGGGTTCTTTCAACATGCAGTCACAAATGTCACCAACAATGTGGTGGTTGTGGAGACCGATAAGCCGATTAGTGCTTCGGTTTCAGTGTTTGTTGATCAGTTTAGTATGCTCGGAGAATCTAACTTCTTGTCATCATGTAAAGAGGATTAGCTTAATTAGTTTATTGATTCCTTAGAGTTTTAGTTAAAATAAGGATTGTAGGAATTGTCTCATTGTTTCTATTCAAATCAAATTCTCTTTTGTGATTTATTTAGTTATAAAACATTTAAAAAATATAATTTTTTTGGAAGGTCACATATATTAAATATATGTTTTTAATTTTTAAAAATTTAAAAATAATATTTTATTTAAAATTTATGATTCTGAATTTTAATTATAATTTGAGTTTGAATTTTTTAAAAAAATTTATGATTCCGAAACTTAAAATTTTAAAAAAAATTTCAAACTCAAATTATAATTAACTTGAATTAGTTTGTAAAATATTTTATTTTATTAATATGTACCATTTATTAACGATTTATTTTTAACTTGATTTTATTGCATTCTCAATATCAAAGCCAAGACCATGGCATATTCCAATTTAAGGTTTAATTTATTAGGCAAATATCAGATCCACTGAGCTACCCAAAAGACGTCTTGAGGGTAACGGCAATATCAACTACTTATACCCCCGCCAGATGGTACGAACCCCATCCTGGTGCGAGTCGAACCTCAGACCTGAGGGATAAGTAGTTGGCTCTGATATCACTGAGCTACCCAAAAGCGCCTTGAGGGTAACGGCAATATCATCTACTTATACCCCCTGCCAAACCCTTTCTCTTTGAGGGTACAAAATCTCAAGGCTTGCCTTGATTATTGCAATAATTTATTGGCTGAAAAAGTGATTAGTGGTGGCTTACGGAAGAACAATTTGTCACAGGAGATTAATATAGATGTACTTATGTGGTTAATTACAAATAATTATGAGTAATAATTTAAGTCTCGTGATTGATGATTAGTGGATTATTAATAATTTTTATTTATACGATAATAACAAATATTCTATAAAATAAAATTTTTATTTAATTTAACAATAGAGACCCCCTAAACTAAATCCTCTTTCTCTTCAATTTATAGAGAAAAAAGAATGAAATTTTAATAGTAAAGAGATGAAGAGCACATTAATTTACGGAAAAACATTGATAGAAACACTTTTTAGTTTGGTGGTGCAACTAATTCTAAAATGTTATTTGATTTTACTTCTATTTTTTTGTTTTGATTTTGATTTTAGTTATAATTTTATTGTTGATAATAATCATATATTAAATAATACTTAAATATAAATTAATAAACTAAATTTACTTATTTTAATCATTTATATATATTTATTAATTAATTATCAGTATATTTTATTATATTTTATTGAAATAAATAGTTTAATAACTAAATTATAAATAAATATTTATTTATTAATTTATATTTTATTATTAAAGTAAATTTATTTAAAATTTTATATATTTTAAAGATATTTTAAATTTAATTTATTTTTTGGTCGTATCTCATTTTATTTTTAAGTCAATAGATACTAATTAATTATTTAGCATTAGTTATTAATTTAATTAATTATTTAGCATTAGTTATTAATTTAAGTATTCAATTTATTTTTATAATTAATTGAAAATTTAAAATTGATTTTTATCAAATTACAAGATTTTAATAAGAATCGAGTTAGGCTGAAATCAATTTCCTATCATTTCTATATATTATTTTTACTTTTGAAATATGAACACGAGAATAATTCAAATATTTATTTGATTATTTTAAAAATATTTGATATTTGTTTAACAAAAATAACATATTAAATTATTTATAATTTTTATTAATAATAATATTAAATAATCAAATAATATATATTTAGTTGATTATAAATTAGGTTGTAAAAAAATAAAAATTTAAAACAAAATTCATTTTTAATAGTTTTTATAAATTATGAAAATTAAAAGAAACCAAAAGTAAACACAATTTTTTATTAAATTTAAAAAAATAAAAAATAAAAAACCAAAGTAGCGATATTTCGTTTCCTGTTTGTATATTTGGTTATAAGTGCTCTGTTTAGTTTGTATCGTTTTCCTATGTTAAACTGGTTTTCCTTGTATAATTTCTGCTTGCCTATTTTGTATATTTTGGTTATTGATTTTTGGCTTGTAAATATTCCTTTTCTATTTTATATGCTTACTTACAAATGTCCTATTCAGTAAGTAGGTTTTTTTTATTTTCCTTTATTACTTTTTTTTCAATCTTTTCCTATATTGTATTAGTGGTTATAAAGGAGCTATTTTAGCTTCTACAAGCTCCCTGTATAAATTATCAAATGCCTCATATTATATGTTTTCTTCTTTCTTTGGCACTCTATACCTTTTAATTCCTCCAATATAACTTTTGTTTCAATCTCTTACTAATAAAGTAAGACTGCGTATTACTAAATCTCTTCAAATCTTGTGTCTCAATAAGATTTTTACTGAATGTAATTATACCACTGTTGGAGTACTCTAAAGCTAATAACTAGAGGAGATTATTAGTGTAGATGCTATATTATTGCAAGTTTTGAGGAAAGAATTGAATGCACTATTCATTCCATACTTTTTAGAGAAGTTTTTTATTTCATGCTTATCATACCTTCCTTAAAAGTATAAATTTAATTTTGACCTACATAATTCATCATTTTTCACCAATTTCTCTATGGATGAATTTTGAGATAAATATACAGAGTAAAAGAGATAAATTCCTCCTATAATTTAAAAAATCTTAAATTTTTATATTTAAAATTTTCAAAAGAACTCTTTCTTATTTTTTTAATTTTTCAAAAAAATCTTTTGTCTTGGATTTTTGTTAAAAAAATGACTAATCACAGAGAGTATAAATATCATAACTAATCAAATATGACTAATATAATAACTCAACTCATGAACTCAACTCTTAATTTAATCTGGACTAAATAAATTTAATTTAAATTAATAATTTAATATAATTATAATAAATTTACATCTTTTTATCTCGAATATACGTAAATATGAAGATATTTAATTTATTTATGTGATTAGAAAATAATCAATTTATAATAAATACTACACCATAAATGTTGTTCCCCTTCAAGAGATGTTATACCCAGCAAAGTTTAATATTTGGATTAAAAATAATTTTACTATTCCTTTCTCTATCTTAGGAAAGTGTTAAGCTTTCTAGAAGAAGGATAATTTAGTTTAATTATTCCACTTTTATAATCTGAAAAAGCAAGAGTCAACACCCTTTAAATTCAAACATCATACCTACTTTAGAATTCCATGTACCTTCAGGAAACAAAATTCTGAGACCAAGATCCTGTCAGCTTGTACCAGTCATGGAGTTCCCATCTCATCCACGTTATTGTTCAATCGTAACTTGTAAGAACTTTCAGTTTAACAGACCATTGACTTGAAAAATGACATTATTGCCTTGGATGTTTCCTCGTAGACAGGAAAAATAAATCAGTATGTTTTTACTTTTTTAGAGATTTTTTTTTAAGTTTAAAAAAGTTTGAAAAGTTTTCTTACATCTTTAAAATTTTCGAAAAAAATTATTTAATTTTCAGTTTTTTAAAAAAATTATTTTCTTAAATTTGGTTAAAAATAACAATAAAATACAGAAAATATGAATATTAAACATGAATTAATCAAATATTGTTTACACAAGGATTGAACTGAACTCTTAAATTCAAACCAAACTAATTATAATAAATTATTAATTTAAGTCGAATTTAATTAGTTCGAATTTGGTTTAAAAGATGAATTATGTTTTAATATTAATGACATTTGATTAGTAGAAATTTGATGTTCATATTGCTTGTATTTATTGTTATTTTAATTAAATTATAAGAGAATATATTTTTCTCTCGAAAATTTTAAAAATCAATTATTTTTAAATAAATTTTATTAAACTACAAGGAGATTTATATTTTTTTACCATTAATATTAATATAATAAATTTTGCCATTATTAAATTAATTTTTAAAATATTGAATTTAGTATGTACCCTTAAATTTTTTTCTATAGTATAAATAAATTTTTATTTTTATGGTACTAAAAGTCATCGGCCAGAGTTATTAAATTTCCATTTTCAGCTTTACGATTATCATGAGAACAATCAGAATATGTCATATATGCATATAATTTCCTAATTTTAACCTATAATAATCGGTTATATATTTTCAGTATTCCTGCATGTCAATGCCAACTTCTATAATATCATCTTCCTAATCTATCTATGAAGGATTAGGCAGTTAGAAGACAATGAGAGGATTCCCAGTATCGTTCGTACTTGTATTGTTATTAGTATTAGCTGTGGTACGAGAATGCAGTTGTTCCACTAGACAACAGAAGCTGATGGAACTTGGAGCCAAGCTTCGAGGAAGAGCTGGACTTGAACAAGAACGGTCCCTTCAAGCCTTAAAGCAGGTAAGAGAGACAGGTGCATAGTTGGTGTCTGGTCTGGTCATGGAACTGATACGGTCGTGTCTGAAACTTGATTATGTGTGTTTTTGCAGGACGGAAGAGTCTTTTATCCAATTCGATATGGAGCAGATCCAAGTGGGCAACAAGATAGTACTGAAGCAATACTCAACGCCTTGAATGATGCTTTTGAAGTGCAAAGTGGTGAAGGGATGATTCATCATCTTCTTCTTCCAGGAGTCAATGACTTGGGTGGAGTTGTGATCGATCTTCAAGGTGGAGAATATAAGATCAGCACGCCAATACAGTTCCCCGCAATTGGTGGAGGCAATGTTTTGGTTAGTCTCATTTCAGGATCTGTATGTTCAAATAATGATGGTAGAAAAATATGTATAGATCTGTATAATTTGCAGCTTTCGTCCGAAAATTATGCCAATGATCAAGCACACTGGAAAGAAAAAGCACTGATAGAGCACTTCAAGTCAAATTTGTTTTCAATAAGTCGGCATAAGTCTTGAAACTTTAGTCATTATTTTGAAACTTTTGTTAAAACTTGAAAAGAAAAAGCTTCAGGTAATCTCTTTTCCCTGATTCGATGAATGTTTCAAGCAAGAGCTGAAGAATAATTGGTAAGAATTGGTTGATATGTCAGGTAAAAGCAGGGACTTTGCGAGCATCAGACACATTTCCCGGAGACCGACATCTAATTGAGCTCTGGTCTCCACATTCTCACCTTCCTGAAGAAATAGAAGCCTTCAACAAGTCTGATTTTGAGTTGAAACATGAACAAAACATCCAGGACAGTATATTCTATGAAGACATCACATTCAGGGACATCATGTTCGACTCGAGTTTTCGCGGAGGTGGAATCTTCATTATTGACTCGGCCAGAATCCGGATCAACAACTGCTATTTTATTCACTTCACTACTCAAGGAATCCTGGTCCGACAAGGCCACGAGGCTTTCATATCAAGCTGCTTCTTCGGCGAGCATGAAACTGTTGGAGGGAACAAAGACGAGAAGGACTTCTCAGGAACCGGCATTGACCTTGCAAGCAATGACAATGCCATATCCGATGTTGTTGTCTTCTCAGGTGCCGTTGGAATTCAGTTAAGAGGTCAGGCCAACGTGGTGACAGGGGCACATTGTTACAACAAGGCAACAAAGCTCGGTGGGGTGGGAATTTTAGTGAAATCTGGGGGATCTCTGAACAGAATCAATGGCTGTTACCTGGACTACAATTCCATAGTCATAGAAGATCCATTTCAAGTATCTGTAACTAATGGCTTGTTCTTCGCTGGTGCCAATATTGTGTTGAAATCGATTAATGGTCAGATTTCCAGGATAAATATTGTGGATAACATTTTCAGTGGACTTGCTACAGGTAATGTTCCAATAGTAGAATTAGATGGGCAATTTAGCAGCATTGATCAAGTGGTCATAGACAGGAACAACGCCAAGAACATGCAAATGAAATCTACAGTGGGGAAACTGACAGTGAAGGGAAAAGGTTGTAAATGGGAAGCTGATTTTTCATCTGTATTGGTTTTTCCAAACAGGATTGAGAATTTTCAGTACTCAGTCCACACTGCAGGATATGTAATGCATGCAGTGACCAGCATATCAGATAACAAGATCGTTGTGGAAAGCAGTGAACCTATTGATGCCACAGTATCAGTGACTGTTGAGCAGTAAAATATGATTTTAATACCTGTCTATGACACAAACTGTTGGAGTTCTTTTTTTTTTTTTTGGGTTTCAGAATTGTTGCAGGATCACAGAGAAATAAAGATCAGGAAACTAATTGACCTTCCTTTCAAGTTACAATCTTCAGCTTATAGTGACATGACCATGTTTAGTAATCAAGCAAAGGACATTAAATTATATTAGAAAGCAGATTAAACATTTTCCTTATCTCATTTCATCATATTCTTGCCAAAAATAACCTATAAATAGAAACCTATCTTCTTCCTTTTTCTCAAAGCTAACACACATTGAGTATTTGAGCTCTTCTTCATGCAATGGCTGAACTTAAAATCTGATTTAAAAAGCAAATTCACTGAACTTTTACTATAAATTCCAGTTGAAAAGTATAGAGCTCCGTCTTCCAGCTGTCCCCTTTCCTTTCTCTGTCAGTATTTGTCAAGTTTGATAAAGATGTAAAGTCTGGATCTAATTTATCAAGAAAAGAAACTCTGAATCTTTGAAAAGATTTCCTTTTCAGAAACCTGGCCATGAAGCTCTATGTTGACTATTGGATGATCAAAACATCCAGAATAACAATTTTCAAAGATTAAAGTCTTAATTTTTGGAAAGAGTAACAATTTTGCTTTAAAAGCAAAGCTTGAGTGCACCTTAGTAACCAAAATAATACTAATGATTTACCTAATATAATAGTTACTCTGTTTTGAGCCATTGAGATACATGTATATGTTGAAGACCAGACAATAAATTAACGGTTGGAGATGAAGAAATTCCATATCCATTCAACTTGAGTTCATCAAAACTTGAGTCCAAACGGAAGCAGAAGATGGCCATAAATTTAAATTCAAGCTAGCAAACTGCAAACATGGTTTAGATTGATAAATACAAACAAAATACAGAATTTATAACAATCCTACTGCATTTGACAAGATTCAATTGGGGGATAATAGTAAGTAGTTTAATGTATTCAAGATCAAGTGTGTTACTGTTGGCATTGTTTGAACAGAACTTCCACTCGAATCATTGTGCTCAATCTGGAATCTTCCTTAATTTACCACCTCTGCTCCTCCATTTGTTCTAAACAAACTAGCAAATAGAATATCCAGTATGATCAGTACCAGCAATCTGCAATCTCATCCTGTTCTCGTGAATGCGGCTTTTTCTTATTCTTTGGGGGTCCAGAGGCTATTGGATATTGTCTTACACCATTTTTCTGAGGTCTGGCAAGTTCAACATAAATCAATCTGCCATCAACCACCTGAGGATCAAATATCCAAAACCAAACATGAGTTTTCTTTGTCAATAAAATCCTGGAAACAAAGGCAATGTCAGGAACATATCTGACCCTGCCATCCATATTCTCCAAGGCAAGAATGGCATCATCTTGAGAAGTATACTGAATAAATGCATAAGCTTTGGGCCCTGCTGTGGTTTCATCCTTTACAAGCTTTACTGCCATAGTTGGGTTATTTAGAAACAAAATCTGAGGCTTTAGTGAAACTAATATATATAAAGATAGAGCATTTAATGAAAGTGAAGATGTTACATCCATTCAGATCCAGTTTCAACAATAGCAAGTGAAAATTGATGTCATTACCTTCAGCCACTTCTCCAAAGTTCGAGAATTCCTTGAGCAAACTATTTTCATTGATAGAATGCTCTAAATCTGCAAGTCAAATCCATAATAAGCGCTAGGATAAAACTCTACCAAAAGTTAACCAGAAAAAAGGCACATATATGGATTCAAGCCTGGTAAGTGCAAAAGTGGTTTAGATCGATGGTCTCAGAAGAACACAGGAACTTTATTCTTAATCTCACGCAAAGCTCATACAAGAAATGCAACAATAATTTGCTATTCCACATTTTCTCAATTCTATGTGTGTGCTATGAATGCGTATCTCTGCGACCATAACGTACGCAGAGACAGACAGCTTCAAGCTGCACTCTCCCTTCAAGAAGGTGAGGATAGCTAGAGCATTAGAGAGTTTCATGGTCTTAAGACCAATCAACAAAAGCGATAACTCCATGCCCACCTTCAGGCATCTTCTTAATTCCTTAAATTTGCAACCTTTTTCGTGATTTAAGGCTTGGAATCACTAAGATGAAGGATAACAAGCAACAACAAGAACTGGGAAATCACGGATTACACTCAAAAACAGGATAAGAGTAAGTGAGAGAGAGAGATAAAGCTATTTTACTTCGAACCATGATTCTGCTTGCGAGAGGGAAGTTGGAGTTGGACTTGGAGAGCGATGCTCTCAAGCTCAGAACTTTTGGGAAATTCCGTCGAGACTTGGCTTTTGCCCAGTCCGAAACAGGAAGATACAACGTTGCTGGTTTTGTTTGAGAGACAGCCAACATCATATTTACAAGGATTTCCCTAACTAAGAATCCTGAGACCACCACCGTAGGTCTCTCCAGGTATAGGAGCTTAGCAGATACAAGGATGATATTTTTAGTCTGATGTCATGTTCCAGGTAAATTGCCCAAGCCTCCCTCAACTTTCATAATTTTGCACGCAAGTCGCTCAAAGATGAATATTTCCATCTCCACCCTTTTTATTTCTTCTTGGATTGAAACTACTCATGTTTTAGGTCACCAACCATAACAGCTTACGACACCGTATCCATGGAAGCTAAATCTCATTGACGATACTTGATTTGGTTCTTCGTCTTAAATTGTCTTAAAATGGCTGCTGAGACAATAAGAGCTGCGAAATAATTCGTGTTGCCCTCAGATTCTTGAACCTGAACACACTGCTATAAACTAGCTCAAGGTATTATTATAGAGAGCAAAACATGGGTACAAGAAGGGAGGATCAATCTAAGTGTTGCTAGAATGCCAAGTAACATGGAATCCTGGTTTCAGATTTATCGTCATTGTTCTGATCCAAGTGGTCGAGTAATGGAACAGTAACATTTAATCTTCAGTAAGTGATTATATTCTGTTTTGCAAGAGAGCTTTCAGTGAATTAGTGCCATACACTTGAATAATTTGCATAGCAAGATATCGATTTTCAAAGACAAAATAACAGAGAAGTGGTTGGTAGATTCCCCTACCAAAGCTTTATAACATCTTAGAAGCATATCGAAAGAAGTATGCAATCATCTGAGATATTCCAGTTTTTCTTCCTTTCAAAATCATGCAACAGAAACAAATATCTGAATGCAAAACATTGCTCTCTCCATGAATCGAGTGCCATGTAGAAAACCCCACAGCAGAACCACATATCTAATTTCAGTAGCTTCCAGTCATTCCATGACAACTTTGGCTCCAACAACCTTCATCTTCTCAATAATATTCTCTGCCTCTTCCTTTGATACTCCTTTCTTCAGTATTGCCGGTGTCTTCTCCACCAAATCTTTTGCTTCCTTAAGACCCAAATCAGTGAAAGTCCTAACCTCCTTGATTACTTTGATCTTTGAAGCTGCTTCAAAAGATTCCAGTTTCAATTCAAATACTGTCTTCTCTGGTTTCTTCTCTTCCTTGGAAGCTGCAGCAGGAGCATTCATTGCCATAGCAGCGAACACACCAGCACCAGGTTTCATAACCCCTATAACAGGCAGTTCTGTCATTCCCTTCTTCCGCATTATAATAGAGCTCAGTTCAGCAACTTCCGTCAACGTCAGCCCCGCAATTTCATCAACCAACCTGAAAACACGCTCTGTTGGAGGACTACGGTGCTCAGCCGGATCGAAAGTTGCCGGATCATAATCAGCAGGAAGCCTTCTCTGATCAATTTCAACCTCCTCAGGCTCTTCATCCTCCACCTTCCTTGCAGGTTGGGCATAGGTTCGAGCAACTATCGCATTGGAATCAATCAAATTCAACTGCATTATATAGGAAAAAACAGATTTTGCAGAAACCACATTTCTCAAGTGATGGCTTGATCTCAACATCAATCTCATCTCAAAATTCCAATTTGCAGTCTGCTATTCTTCAATTCCAGAAAGCAAATCTACAGAAAACCCACTATTTAACTAACCGTCAAGCAGCAGTTGGCCTGGATTCCCAAAAAAATAAAAAGGCAGAGCACATATAAGACCAGCAGTAGATGAGCGAAATGAACTATACAAGCGTAGTCCAGAGACAAAATTGGAGACTAAATG
>JAOQMM010000003.1:20981803-20992235 GCA_027563515.1 Erythroxylum platyclados | reverse complement strand
ATGTTTAGATATCTTTTATCATTCACATATGTGTGTTCTAGTTTGCAGGGTGATTCCATACTATGTGAACTTGTGATTGGAGATGGATGCACTACTGTTCTAACGACCCAAGCTTCCACCAAGGTTGATCTTTTCCGTTTCTTTCATTGTTGGTATTCAAGTTTGTCCATAGACTTTGCTTTGAATTTGTTCTTGTCTTGGAACGATGTCAGTGTCAGTAATTACGAGGCTTTCCTTGCTAATATGTTTCATGTAGGTTTACAAGTCCCTGGATTCCAAATGTTCTGAACAACTTTTGGAGGTAACTATCTTCCATTTTCTGGTAGTATAGACTATAGAATTTATAATTGCAAGATGGTCCAGTGTCTACTTCTTTGAAGGCATTGAGATCATCTTTTTCTCCTATCTGATTTTGTTCTTCAAGTCACAGGAATGTCAAAATAAAAAGTTTCACAAATTAACGTCGTTGAATAGTTGTGTTTGGACAGTGTCAAGTGATGTTTTTCCATTTGTATGCCATGTTCTAGGTAAAAGTAGGCAGTGAGGCCCTTTTGGCTGTCCTTCCAGATCCAGTGACATGTTTTTCAACCGCAAGATACTCTCAGAAACAAATTTTCAAGGTGCTTTCAGACTCTAATCTGGTAATTGTTGATTGGATTACCAGCGGGCGCCATGAAAGTGGAGAGAAGTGGGACTTTGAACTTTATAAGAGCATCAACCGCATATTCTTGGATGAGCAGCCCTTGTTTCTGGACACTGTAATATTCTTATTGTTTGCAGTCAATTTCATTCATATTGGATTGACAGATTGGAAGATCATTGCCAAGTCATGCAAGTCTATTATGCCATTAGTTAGTTTATCCATGTGCATCACAATTTTCCAGTTTCCTTCAAGTTTCTACTTATTACTGCGAGTTACAGATTAGTCTTTATTTATTTACATGCTGCGGTTTTTATCCATTCAGACACCTCATCTCAGTCACTTGTTACAAAAGATTCTGATTGCTACTCTTTCCAATTTGCTGTCACCAAATCATAAATTTTACATGGTTTTATGGATCCATCTGATACCACTGACTTATAGAACTATATACAGAGTTGTTTTAGGTATTTGTATCCCAAGTAAACAAATGCATAAACATCTTTCCAAGTTATCAATATAATAAAATCTGAGGTCTTAAAATGTATTTGACAAATTTTATTGTTTCTGACAATAATCTTAGTGTGTTTTAAAGATATTTATCAAATTCGAACTCGGGACTTATTTCTTGCTTCGCTATTGTTTCTGAAAATATTGCAGGTATTGCTGGAGCAAGGTAGCATCACTACCATCACAGAACGCATGCAGGACTACCAAGTTTCTGCAATGATAATACTCATGGGGTATACAGTAAATCGTTTATAGAGTAAAACCTGTACTCTTTGCTTAATTATTTATTTCGAACTTTCCTTAATCTAATCAGTTGACAGGCCCTGAAAGATTCATGATATGTCTATGTGTGTGTGTGATTTCTCTGTTCTAGGCCAAGGTTGAGGCAGATTCAGATTCAGATTCAAGAAAATGTCAAAAAGATGATGTCTGAGCAATTGCGAATGCATTTCACTGGCTTAGGTGGCCATGCAAAACTAAAATCTGATGACTGCTTTATCAAACCACCATTTATTGCATCTAGCAGCAGTTTTGGCCCTAAGGTATGTCGATTCGCCTTGCCAAGACATGTTCATTATCATATGAATAACATTTATCTTGACTGTCGATTCCTTGTTCTGCATTAATCTGCTAAACTTTGACAAGTTTTCTGCATACTCTTGGAAAATCATTCATTTTGACGCTAGGATGAGATCTCGAGGCATCCTCTTACATATAATCTTGTCTAGTTACTTGAAAATTATTCGGTTGGGGGTGTAACAATTTTGTTGTTTGATATTGATTTTGATGGTAAAATGTTAGCAATGGACATTCTTAATCATTAGACTTCCCTTCCTCCATTTCATCTTTTCTTCTTGCTGCTGGTTTTCTACCATCCAAGTCTGTACTTATCTGTTGATGCAGGGAATAGGTGTTGTTGTTAGGATTGCTGCAATGACTACCGAATCGGTGTACAGATTCTTAAAACAACAATTGTTAGGCATGGAAGCACTAATTGGGGTTCCACCTTACACTTGAAACATAAGTAACCAATGTCTTATCCATGGCTGTTCTGTTCTGAAATTCAACTGTGCTTTTTTTTTATAATCTGTATTTTTCAATGATTGCAAAATGAATTGGTAGGTTTAATTGTAAAAACTTTGAATTAGCCAAATTTTTAGTTTGGTTTTAAATTTTTCAGTTTGGTTTACTTTAATAATTTTTATTGTTAAAAACAAACTGATTAATTAATTAATTAATTAGTTTTCTTAAATTAATCAATTTTTATAAATCAAAATAAATTAATTAATTTTTATTTAGCAGTATTTTTTAATTAAATTTTAACTCTTTCGATAAATAAATACTTATTATCTTAATAATATTTTAAATATTTCAATTTTATTTAATCTTTTATCAATTTATGACCATTTTGTACTAATTAAATTTTTTATTTTACCAATTTAGTTTTTAAAATATTTGTATTTTTTGATGTTGTCCTTGCTCAATTTTGACAAATATATAACTATTAAGAGGCCCAATTTTACTATGAAATGAACACCACATTAGGCCAACGGAGAAACAAGCCCATTGTTAGGTCAAGAACTCTCTCTAAAATGTGAAATGCTCTTTTATTGCTCTCAATACTAAAAATGGTTCATATGATTAATGATTTTAGTCAATGTCTTGAGGTTGACTAATGTTTGTAGTCTAACTTAATTTGGTGTTTGTCAATTGCCTAACTTAGTTTCTTCCAAATGTTCATATTGTCCTATTACTTTGAAAAGAAAAGCAGTCCTCTTCAATTCATTATCATATTGTCTAATCATTCACCAAACCTTAAGGACTTGCCTTACTAGTGTACTTGTCACTAATTTTAGTAATTCAAATCCTAAACCAATGCTTTGTCATTTATAAGATACACTTGATAGCTATTAATCTTCAAAAATAGTTTTTTTACTATTTAAGAATAAGGATGCGTATTACTAGATCTTCTTAAATCTTACATATCAGTGAAATTTTTATCGAATTGTTATTTTATTATTGTAATTGCTAGCTATTAATCAAGGACTTAGGCAATTAAAATTCTTTCAAAGGTTCTTGAAATAATATATTGGCTATTTGCACTTTAAATTATTTAATGAAATAAAACTAAAAAAAAGTTGATTCAATTTTAAAATTTATAACGTGCATATTACAATTAAATTATTTAATAAATCAATAAATTTAAACTAGAAATTTTGGTAAATTCAGTTAATCACTAACTAGCCAATTGAATTTGAGAATTACTTTAAATTATTTAACGAATCATCGAATTAAAATTAAAAAAATTGTTGATTCAATTTGTAAATTTATAAAAACACATATTAATAAATTAAAACTATAAAAATCGTCAATTGAATTAATCACCAAAGACTCTTCGTAGAAGTCAAAGAATACAAATGGGATCTTTATCTTTATGAAATTGAAGATTTTGGCTTTCTCCTCAAAGGACAACTAAAGTAAGACACACCTCCCAAAATCTTCCCCAAAAAATTAAAAAATTAAAAATTAAAAGGCAGCAACACTACAATTTGATTTTTTGAGAAACTCAATACGTATGCAAATTGTATACATATTCTTGATGGTTTAGCAATCCGATGAATATGAATCATAAAAAATGGGGAGACAAAGGTTTTAATGTCCTGAAAAGTAAATTTTAATTAAAAAAAGGACCAAAAAATAATAATTAATATATGGAAGTACTTTGTATGGGACAGTTTTTTGGTGGTAAGACAAAAGCTTTACAAATCGAGGTAGAGTCACTTCCTAAATTTTGCAAGGGACAAAATTAATCAACTACCCCATCTTCAATTAAAATAAATTATATTTTATGTACCATGTGTCATTGTGTATAATAATTAGGGATGGTAATTAGTTCGGAGTAAAGACGTTTTCAATTAGCCTCGAGTTAATAAATACCTTATTTTATATTTTTAATTTTAAAAAAATTAACTGACTGATTTATTGTCATTTCTAATAATAATTATTTTCAAAACTTAGAAATTTAGTTTTTTATTTTATTTCTAATATCTTAAAAAGATTAAAAAAATATAGATATCTCACGTAGCTTTTGAAAAATATATTAATCTTTAAAATTCTTAAAACAATTTATAGTTTTTAGCTTTTAGAAAAATCTCTTCTCTTATTTGGTTAAAAAATTATAACTAAATATACGTATTATAAACATCACAATTATAGTACTCAAATGTTGCTTATATTAAGATTCAATCAAACTCTTAAACTCTAATTAAATTTAACTCAAATTAATAATTTATTATAATTATTTTAAATATTAATTTAAGGAGAATTAATTCATTAAGTTCAGGTTTAAAGGTTGAATTGAATTACTATATTAATGATATTTAATTAATCCACATCAAATATTTATATATAGTGTTTTATCATTATTTTTTAACTGAAGTTTAAAAGAAGAAATTTTATGAAAAATTAAAAATTTTAAAGAATTTTAAAGATTAAAAAAATTTAAAATTTTCTTAAACAAGATTAGAAATTTATGTCTTTTACCCAAAATATATATATATGTGATAATTATTATTATTTAAATACATATTGTTAATTCATTAATCAAATTAATCAACGAGATACTCATAAACATTGGGTTCATAAGTGAATTCTTTTAATATATTTAAAGTAATTATTGATTAATGGGCTATAAAAAGAACTTTAAACACTATGGTGTTGATTATTTGGTGAATTTAAAAAAAAGAATATAATGATATTCTACAATTTATTATAAATGCTTTATAATAATTTAATATCAGATATTAAAAACTAAAATCATTCACCACCATTATTCAAAACAATAAAAAAAGCACAAAAATTAATGACAATTAGGAGATATAAGTGAGATTAACAAAAAAAAAAAGCCCCTAGAGAGAGAGTAAGAGAGTGGAAGAACTATAAGGGAAAGGCAATGGCGACAAAGGTACACATTGGTGGGCTGTCTTCCCGCTATTTACACCACTCCCCATCATACACATCACTACTCTCTCTCTCTCTCTCCTGAATTTTCCTCTATTTTTTCCATTTTCCTGCAAAATTATTTTCTCGAGAAAAAAATTGTAGCAGTCAAAAGATTTTCCAATTTAAATGGGTGTTATCACCTCCTAGTCTTCTTATGACACACTACATGCTCTATAAAACAAAACTCGTCCTTGTTCCTCTCTCTCTCTCTCTATAAAGGGGTGGCAACAATTCTGGAACCTCCTGAATTTAAATGGAGGAAGATAGACATTCCTTTATATAAGCATCAACAAGGCCTTGGAATCCCACAAGACACTTTTTCTCTGTAGGGTTTTGTCAAAGTTCTTTCCTTTTGCTCATCAAAAGCCTTCCTTCTTGTAATAAGCCTGATATACATATTATACATCTCAAATTCTGAGCTTGTGAATTGCAAAACCCACCAGAGAAACAGGGAAGTTGAAGAAAGATTGCAACTTTAGAAGAAGATGGGAAGAGAAAACAGATATAACAACCAATCATCAAGGGCCAGGAATGGAGATGATGAGTTGATGATGGACAAGAGCAGTACTGCTGCTCCCAAGCCTGCATGGCTTGAGGGATTAATGGCAGAGACATTCTTTGGAGCTTGTGGGGTCCACGAGAATCGGAGGAAGCATGAAAAGAACGTATTTTGCTTGCTCTGTTGTCTTAGTATCTGCCCTCACTGTGTTCCTTCTCATCGCTCTCACCCTCTTCTCCAGGTTTAATTTTGCACTCTCCAGTTAGTTTCTTCACTGTGTTCCCTGATTATTTCTCCTTCTGGGATCTTTCTCCGACCTGTTTTTGCTTAATTCTGTGGTGGGTATGAGATTTTTTCTTTGAATTTTACAACCCCAAAACAAAAAAAAATCATCTTTTCTTCTGTTCTTTTACTTTTCAAAGGAAAACACTGTTGGAAAGCATCTTTCTTTGACTTCTTTTCCTCTTCCAATCAATTATTTCTATTTTGGACGGAGCATGATCAATTCCACCTCGTGTTGGTCACACACAGTTTCGAGCCTCACAATTTCTCACCTTTAGCTCATCTTCCAAATTCCTTGAAAATATTACAGAATCTTCGCGTCCTATGTTTTATCTTAAGATTTCTTGGCTTGCCATTCGTCACAGTCCATGGTTTCAGTTGTTTATAGGTTTCATGGAATAACTTTTTTGTCTACTAGTGTTCCCTGTCCAAAATCTCTCCAGGTTTCTGGATTTTTGTCTTTAAGAGCTTCTCAAATTCTCTTTTCTGATATGAATTTAGCAAATCTTTTCTGATGTGAATTAGGTCTTGTTTGTTTTTCCCCCATGGTGCTCTCTTTCCAATTCTGAAATCTTAGTCCAAAAAAGTTGAAAATGCTTTTGTTGAATTCATTATCAATTCCTTGGAAACTTCAACAATTGAAGAAAATTACATCCTGTGCATGCTCATGAAGAATGAGAATTCTCCAGTGACATTTGATTCACTCTTCTTCAAGGAACTTATTAGATTTTGTTTGTGGAATATAGTTAATGCATATGGAGTTCCATAAATGGATTATCATGTCTCCCTTGATTCCTACTTTTTGGTTTTGATTTGTTTCCCATATATAGAAGATCTCTTTCCTATCCATTTCCTCCTGCAAAGGTTCCTCACCTGTTGCTTTCAAAGAAAGCGAAAGTTTGACCACATATACTTTGTTTTTTTTTCCCCTCTCTTATCAAAAAGATCCAGTTTTTATATCGTTATCTGGCAAAAGCTTTCAACTTCATAGGAGCTCACAGTTCATTTATTTTCCTTGTCATGAGTGGTGGGTAGCCTAACCTTTTTCACCTAAATTATGCCAAGATTTCATGTTCAAAAGCTTAACATCACTTTTATGATTTGATTACAATCATCTGCCTCTTAAAAAGTTTTCAGATTTTAATTAAAAATCTGTGTGTTCCAACTTCTACTTGTGGCTCTCTTTTGTTTTTTTTTCTAGTTTTCTATGCAAAGATATCTTCTTTTTTCCTTTTTTTTTCATCAGTTTCAACTTCAGGTTGAGGATGTCAAATGAATTAATTGAGGTTGTCTGTCCCCATTTGACAGGTGAGAAGATATGTTTACCATGACGTCGTTAGATTGGGAGATCTTGAGAAGCTTATTGACTGTTCTTACATTCAGGTATTTATTATTGTCCAACCTTTGTTGAAACCTGAAAAAGATGAAACATGTTAAGAATTACAATGATCATCTGATCTCTTAGGTACAGATAATGAGATGGTCCTTTTCTTGTTCTTTTTTTCTTTTATTTCTTGTAGCCCTACACTATAAACAGTGCCAAAGTCATATTCTTGAATCAAAGACCACAGTCAAGGTCCTGCAAGAGCTCTGCCAACATTTGCTTCAATTGTGACAGGATTCTTCAGGAGCCATTCCACTTCTGCTCTCTCTCATGCAAGGTCCAATTATAGCTTTTGTTTGATTGGTTATATGCTGGATTTGAATCTGTATTTTGGTATACAGTATTTAGGGAGGTATAGCTAATAAAGGATCTCTTTTTCTTCTTTTTTTTTCCTGTACCTGATGTGCATGTTGAGTTGTGTTCCTATTCTTGTGATTTATCATTTCCAAGTATAATAAACTTCATATTTTGAGGTGACTTGTAAGAAACTAAATTCGTATACAATTCTGACATTATTATGAAATTGGAACAACAAATGCAGGTTGATCACTTGGTAGAGCAAGGGGAGGATCTGTCTTCGATAATATACCAAATCGACGAATCGGATTTCCCGTTTTCGCAATTCGAAGGATTGAGGATGGACAGCACAGAGATGATGGATGATGATGGTCAAATTACATCTAGCTCAATTCTACAGGATCCATTGCAATTCCAAGGCCCTTCATGCTCTAACGAGAACGTGGTGAATTCAGTGATCTCTCCAGAGCCAGAAGTGATGAAGAAGAAGAAGAAAGGAAGTCGGTTTTTACCAGGATTTGTTCTCTCCTTGAGCAGCAGAAGAAAGAGTGCTCCTCACAGGGCTCCTCTTTCCTAATAATGCTTCTGAAAAAACCAGAAACAACAAAAAAAAAAACTACAAATTAAGGTGGGATTGATCAGGAATAACATGAAAACATCAATGGAGTTTGATTTGTATCAAGGCGGGTATTATTAGTAAGATGGTCTGCTCAGAAAAAAAAAAAAAAAAGGTCACATGTGAGTTCTATTTCTGAAATGCTAGTAGCTGCATGCACTGTTCTATCTTTAGTTTTTTTTTTTATTTTTTGTTCTCAATTTCACTATCGGAATTTGCATGGGGCACTTCCGTTACTGATTTTAGGTGGTTGGTGAGACAAGTACAGAACAGTGTTTGAAATCTGGCTACTCTCACTTCCACCAATTTTGTACTCGATGTAATGGAAGATATTGCACGTAAATATACTATTATTATTTGTTTTTTTAACTATTGTTTGGTGTTAATTATATTTGGTAAAATAAATATGTTCTTATTTTTCTTTATCAAATGGCACGTGATTTTGCAAATTCATAATAAAAAATAGATTAATTATATTAAGAGTTTTAAGGTTTTTTTTGAGTATTAAGACTGTTTTAAAATCGGTTAAAGACTGAATAATTTGAAATATAACGAATTTAAAGTTTAATTAAAAAAAATTATTAAATAAAAATTAATTGATTTATTTAGCCTATAAAAATTTATTAATTTACAAAAATTGATCTATTAATTAATACATTAATCAGTTTTTAATAATAAGAGTTATTAAAGTAAATCGAACCGAAAATTTAAAACCTAACCTAAAATTTAAATAGTTCAAAGTTTTTGTGGATCAAATTGAATCAGTTGGATTTTTTATTCATTGGATTTGATTTTTTTATTTTTATATTTTAAAAATTATTTTTTCTTTATAATATTGTTTAGTTAATATACAATTTGTTATGTTATATTTTATTTTTTTGTTTATTTATAATTTTAAGATAATATATATTGAAACTTAATACTATAAATTTAACGAAATATGATGGAGAAAATTTGTGTAATAATTAAATAATAATATAAGAAATAAGTGATAATTTTTATAATATGATGATTAAAATAGAAAAAGTTTAATCACAAATTTTCAGTATATTTAATCTTAAAACTAGCTAGAAAAATGGTAGGAGCAAATTATCCTAATGTAAATTTTTAATTTTTATTGAATGAAGGGTGAAAATAATTTATTTTGAATACATTAGGCTTTGATATGACTAAAAACCCTTTGAATTGAACTATTAGAAGATTAAACTTCAATTAATGCTCAGATTGGACCTCCTCAAATTAGTATAATGTTTTAGTTAATATACCTCAATTAGTTTAATATTATTTCTATAATAATAAGCTTGTAATTTTGAAATTTTGACATTAGAAATTAATTACATGCAATTACTCTTTGTGTTAAACCTATGTATTAGCAGGATTCAATGTAAGTGTTATTGTTATTGTTACTGTCGTTTCTTTTTAGAAGAATTGTTTTATACAAATTTTGGGTTAGTGAGAAAGCAGAAAAATAAAATAATAATAAAGGAGGGAGACACGTAAAGAAGAAAGGTATGCTCCCATGTTATGTTGTACTTGATCAAGTACTCCTGAGTTTAAGCAAATTGATATATTTGGTATTAAAAGCTATGAGTGAGTAAGGAACCTATAGAACTAATGATTTTTGTTTTCCTATAACTATTGAAAATGACAAGACAAAGGAGAAATAAGTTAAAAGGGAGGGAGAAAATTAATGGATAGCTTTGTCGAAGGGTAAAATTTTAACATTGGCAAGTACATGGGCAAAATTTTAGTGGTGCTTGGTGAATGAGTTTGGATAGATATCAATAGTTAAGGAATGAAAATTAATCGGTTAGTTATATATTATTATTACATGAATAGTATTTTTATATCTAAATTTTAGAGATTATTTTGTACTACTTAAATATGAAATAAATAAAAGTCATTTCTAAATAACACACAAGTGTTACGATCGTGAAAGATCACTGACACACTTATGACTTTTTATGCAATGATTATTAAGTTGTGATATTAAAGTAAAATATATTAAGAATAAAAGAGATAAAAGATAAGTAACTCTTTTATAGTTTAATAAATTTAAAAATTTTAGGAGTGCTCGATTAATAAGTTTGGAAAGATATTAATAGATAAGGAATGAAAAATAATCAGTTGGTTATATATTATTATTACACGAATAGTATTTTTATATATAAATTTTAAGGGTCACACTATACTTTTCAAATA
>JAOQMM010000003.1:20936176-20949245 GCA_027563515.1 Erythroxylum platyclados | reverse complement strand
TAAGCTAAAGACACGAATGTATTGGTGTGATGAAAATGTTTATGTAGGAGACACAATCTAGGGGCTGTCACAGAATGGCCAACTTGTCTAAGCGAAAGCTTTCCTTTACCATTCTTCTTCGCCTCAAGGATCCTTAGTGTCTTGGATTTTCCACGGAGGATCTCAAGCCCCTTCTTTGTATACTTTGGGGCAACCACAATCTCATAAAACATCCGAGTCTCACCATCAGTCGGGCTTCGGAATTCCCTGATTTCCTTGGCAAGATCCTAAAAGAAAATCAAATTAAGAATCCTGACTACAGTGCAAGGTTCAGCCCTAGCTATAATCGAACTTCTGTAATTTATCAGGTCAGTCATTTTATCTGAAAGGAAGCCCAACTTAGGGGTAAATCAAGCAATTTTGGTTCCGTAGGATCACTAAATAATAAATTAAAATAGTGATAATGCACTCCACAAACCAGTTACATGAACACCCAAACGTACCTCATCAACTTCTATATTGAAGGCTACAATACCACCAAATGCACTCACTGGATCTGCTTTCACAGCTAGTCTATATGCTTCAAGAATGTCGTCACGAGAAGCTACTCCACATGGATTTGTGTGCTTTACTATCACACAAGTGGGGTTCTGAAACTCCGAGACACAATTCCAAGCTGCATCAGCATCTAAGTAGTTATTATATGACATCTCCTGCATCCAGAAAAAAGGAAGTTCAATCAATGAATCATTCACAGAATAATCTGAACAAAATGCTGATAACTATCAAGTAAACAGTACCCAGGGCTTTTAAGTTATCAAGGACTACATCATCTTCACTTAAAATTTACATAAATTACTGGCACATTATGATAAGAAATGCATTTGAAATATCAAAAGTACCCTAGCTTTAGGGAAGCCAAATGTATATAGTCATTCGGGGGGGTTGGACATACTCAGACCAGCTAACTTATTAAGATAATGACATCCTTGAAAATAATGATCAAATAGATGTAAACATGCAAGAATGCCCTCAGCACACTATGTTTCAAACTAGGAAAAAAAAAAACCCTCTCCGGATAACCCATGTACGCAATCTCTACAGAGCTTCAGTCTACAACAGAAAACGGCAGCTAAAATAATGGAAGAAGCAGCAGCACTGGAAATATACTAAAAGGGCTTCTAAGTCAAAAAGTATGGCTCCATAATCAAATTGAGACAGTCAAAAGCAACACATCCTTCATTGGACAAAATGTAATGGATCAACAATAGTTTAAATTGACATCAGAATAAAAAAATAAAAAGTCAGGGTCATAGTTGTAGATCTTCTCACCTTACCATGATGTTGGATAGCAGTTGCAATGCCGCCAGTATTGACCTCAGATATACTCTTGTCAACATAAAATGCAGCCTTTTGGTGAGGATTTTCACCGTAGCGAAGAGGACTTTTGAGTGACAGAGGTACGGTAAAACTTGAAGGGAACTTGTCTTTCAAAATACAAAGAACCCAGTCAATCTATAATCCTAACAGGCATTAGTAAAAAACAATTTGAAACATATATTTTGTCTAGATGTTAGAACTGAAAAAAGTATTGTTTCATATCCCATCTTGCACAACATCAGTTAAGAGTAACTTAAATGGCTACTTCTAGTTTCGCTTGAAGATCATTCTAGAATGTAGTTTAAGATAATCCTATAACTATATAGCAAAAGTTCAGTGCAGAAGAGCAGGCTAAAGCAAAAGGATAAAATACTACCTCCTACAGCTTGTTTCCAGAGCCACTCTGAAACTGCAGAATCATAAGATGCAACATGTTCAAAAGCCTTCCAGGCAAGCTTCCGACGGAACTGTTGATCATCCTGGCTCCCCCTAAGAAATTCGAGCAGTGCAGGATAATCTTGTGAGTCAACAACGACCAAGACATCCTTATGATTCTGTTCAATAAAAGTAGGTCAGCTGGATAGCACATAGTCAGCAGCCAATGAAGTTTCTGTAACATTTAACATAACTTTGGAGAGAGAAAAAAACAACACTTTGACTTGCAAACATCATACCACTGGATGTAATATACATGGGTCATTTGCAAGGCTAAGCCTATAAATCATATCCATAAAATTGAAGAACCGTCTAAAATGGATCAAACATGATAAACCGAGGAGTTTACACAGAACAAGCACAATGATGAGTTAGCCCATCAACAACAAATCTGCGTAGGTATCTGGATGAACAACCTTTGCAGCAGCTCTGATCATGGTAGGACCACCTATATCGATGTTCTCAATTCCATCCTCAAATTCAATTCCTCCGGTTGAAGTAACTTTATCATAAAAAGGGTACAAATTCACTACTACTACTTCAAAGGTACCTGTAGCATGCTCATTAGAGACAAAAAGGACTGCAATAAGAACCCAAAAACAAGCAAATTTAACAATAAAAGAATAACTTGCAACTAAGCTGTTCAGTAAAAGAATCTTATTATGCTCACCAATCCCATGCCTGCTAAGAGCTTCCATATGGTGCTTTTGGTCCCTTCTAGCCAGGATACCACCATGAATGTTTGGGTGTAAAGTTTTCACACGACCATCAAGCTGCAATAATTTAGCAGACCCAACATCAGATTACATAATCAGAAATCATTATGTAAGATCTGATAAGTCTCCAATTAACCAAAATCATCTCACACAACAGCTGAACAATGATACTATTTTCCTAAAATCGCCTCTTTGTTTAATCAAACCCAATCTGGTAATAAGAAATATAAAAATTCCTCCCAAAGATGCCCAGTTTTAACTCTACATGCAAAAAACACGACATAACTGGAAAATGTGTATCTTAAAAAGGAGTAAGGATACAAAGGTCAATAGCCATTAAGCAATCACAGAGAGCAGGAGAATCACCCTTCAAAGAGATAAAGAGATTTGCATCCCATGATTCAAAGAAGTGCTGAGATGAAAAAAATGGCTTTGAACAAAGATACTCCTAGATTTTACCAGCTAAAACAACATTTACTGAAGTTTAATGTTAAACCAGTATAAGCAATCGAATCACGATTCAAAAGACCATTACACCATAGCAGCTACTGAAAAATATAATGTATAAGCAAGTTTAGTCAGGCGGCTATGGACATGGAAACTAAGAACCAATTTACCATCTCCGGAAAAGAGGTAAGGTGTTCCACTTTAGTCACGGCCACTCCAGCACCTTCCAGAGCATTCGCTGTGCCTCCTGTTGAAACTATGGTATACCTAGAAAGAAAAGCAAACCCACATAAGAAGCATTAGACATAGATATAAATTAGTTGGTTAAGGAAACAAAAACAATCCCATGAGTCAAGGACAACAAGATAAGCGATCATTCTCACTTGGAAGTAGTGCGTCTGAATTATATTAAAAAAAAAAAGCGACTTGGACATTAATTGAAAATTACCCCAACTCTTGCAGTCCAGTGCCAAGAAAAGCCAGGTCCTTTTTGTCTGACAAAGATATAAGCGCTTGCTTCTTGCCTGAAAGAAAGCGACAGTAAAATGTTTTAGAAGAAAAAACTTAAACCAGTAAAATTAAGGTCGAGACTTTGGAAAGAACTCATCCGAAGAAAAAGAATTGAACTGTGGTGTACTTAAGGGTTGGAATGATACAGAAAAGCAAATGTAATACCAGAAGCAGAGGATTGAGCTTCATTCTTTGGCACCGAAAGGGTTTGAGACTCAGCCATGGCTCTTACTGGACCACAGCTCCACCAAAGTGAATTAGAACTAGTGTGCACACCTTGCAAGCAGAGAACCGAAGCCTGTAATGACAAAAGGAAAAAGAAAGGATCAAGCACAAAGTTGTTTGTGAAGTTTTTCGTGGTCGTTTGGGCTTTACCGATTGAGTGAGAGACGAAGAGAGAGTAGTCGCTTTAGCTCTAGCTCTGGACAGGAGCTCATCGGCGCAAGGAATGGAAGAGCGTATGCTGTTGGCGGCGGCGGCAGCAGTGGACATATCTACGAGGTAAGTGACTTAGAGAACGCTTTCAAGTGAGACTTATGTGCTTTCAAGTTACATGTCGTTTCCATTAAAGTTATACATTCACTTACATGGAAACTTCTTTATATATATATTATTTTCCTTACATCGTTGAAACTATTTTTATATATTATGTTTTATTATACGAATAATTTTGCTTAGAATAGTTTACATCTAACGGACCTAGGTCTAACTTATTGAAAATACTTAAATCTGAATTCGTGGGTTAATTTATTACCATCTCTAATAATAATACGATAAATTTGAAATTTTTTAATTCAATTAATTACCTAAAATTTAATATTTTATTAGATAAATTATTTAATACATTTTTAAGTAAATTATTTAATGAGTTAAATAATAAATTTTATCTAACTAATATTAATAGATTGTACACTCATATGTTCAATTAGCATATGAATAACACAATAAATTAAGGAAATAATAAAATATTTTAGATATGTATAACAAGTACTTTATAAAATGGACTACTCTAAGTCTAGGTAATTTGCTTAATTCCCAAAATGTACCTCAGAAAATTCACCAAATATAAGTAAAAATCTTTAAAAGTGGCTTAATTAGTATTAGAAATTTTTAAAGAATTTTTATCATTTATAAATTTTATTTCGATTTTTTTAAAATTCTCAAATATTACTTTAATTTATATTTTGTTATCAAATATTTAAATTGAGTTTATTTTAAATAGACAATAGTGATTGACTTCTAAATGCTTTTGTACATCTCTATAAATAACTCATGCTCTTATCCTTTTCTTTTATTTAATCAATAAGTATTATACATAAGTAGATAATATATACTTTAATTGATTTACTTCTTTTAAATTAGTCAAAGAAGAGGAGTCCATGTTTAATTGAACAAATTAGGAAAATTCACATATAGTTGAACATCGAGCCAATCTGGACTTGATCCTAGCCTTAATTTATGGATTGACTCATTGAAAACTCCTAAATTTAGGCTCATATATCAATCCAATGTCATCTCTATTTAAAGAGGGTTTGCTTCTTTAAATTCACACAAGAGGCATATCTGACTGCATAATGCTTATATAGGAAACTACTTCAATTCACAATCATCTAAAAAAAACAATCTCAACAAAATTAAAAAAAAATCTTAACCAAACTTATTCATTTATCCCATGCCAATCTACTTAAAAAAGATTAAATTATAATAATCTTAGTTAATTTATCTTAAAACAAACTATTATACAAATGATTATTAGATATGTGACAACACGTATTGAATTACATTTAACACGAAAGGGTTGATAACAAGTAATATAAGAATGTGACAATTATTAATATTTTTAAAAATTAGACTAAAAATTAAAGTTATAAGACGAGAGATTTAATGTTTAAATGTTCAATCAATATTAAATTATTATAAAAAAGATATATAATAAAAATTGAGTAAAATTGATAATTTTGAAATAAGATTAAAAAAGGAAACTACTTTTGTCTATTAGAAAGTTAAATTAAATGATAATTAATAGTTTATATTGATTTATAAAAATTAATTAATTTATAAAATTGGTTAATTAATTAATAAATTATTTATTATTTTAATAATAAAAGTTAATAAAATAAACTAAAAAAAAGATCAGTTCATATTTATATGATTAAATTGATTGGATCAACTTGATTTTTTTAATCATTAACATTCATCTTCAATTCTAAACTCTATATATTTATTTAAAATTTTTAACTCTTATAATCATTTTCTAGTGATTAAAGTTATTATTATAAATAAAAAATTAAAACTTATAATTAATCTAAATGGGTCATTTTACTTATTTTGTACAATTACTGGTGTGTGACCAGGCACGTAACTCATAGGACGGGTTGCACTCTGGAGAAAGATATTTTTAGAGGGAGAAAGCAACCTCCTCTGAAAAAACTCAACCACGGAGAACATGCCACATGGATGTACGTATTTTTCCCTTTTTCTTTTCCACTTTTTTCAAAATTTTGTGAGAGAAGAGTCTGCGGTATGTGACAAAGTGTGCTGCCCGGGCCTGGTGGAGGGCCCTCTAATATACAATATGGTGTCATTTTTAACAAAATAATATTATTTTGTTAAATTTAAAAAAAAAAAGGTTGACGGATTAGGTTGACCCAGCCTTCCTCGTGACCTGCTTCTAATATGCAAAATGACGTTGTTTTGTTGTTAAAATTTTTTTAAAAAAATAAGTCGATGCTCTGTCCCGTCGGGCCATAAGTGGGCCACAAGTCGGTCAGTCTATGGTAGGGCCAAGCCACAGGCTGGGCGGCCAGTAGCGTAAGCCCGATCCGACCCGGCCTATTGTCATCCCTATATCCCTACATAGCTTGTCTCTTATTTCTAGGTTAGGTTGGATTTTGTTTGGAACCATATTTCTTATTTAAATAAGACAACTTTAATTATTATTCATAAATATCAAACTATTGTAAATTTTCTACTTAACATTGCAAAGTTAATTTTTAAAAAAATAACCATTAAAAGTTGAAATTATTATAAGAAAATAAGATAGTAATTAAAAACTAGCGGTTATATAAACAATAAATTTGAATTATCATTTAAACTTAATGAACTAATTATTAAATGCATTGAATTTCTCTTTTGTATATTATATGGTAAGTGGTAAGATTACTTTTTTGTGACTGTAAGGTTACAAGTTTGAGTCACAGAAACGACCTCTTTGTACAAATGCAAAAAGAAAGTTAAGTAACACTGATGTCATTCCCTCAACCCTCGTAAAACAGGAAGTCTTGTGCATTGGGTTGCTGGTATTGTTGTACTATAAATAACAAAAAATACTTAAGCCTTTTTAAAGATATTAGAATGTGATTAAGACATTTGACCTATATTAAATAAACCTGCTAAACATGTAATAAACTAAAGAATTAATTCAGTATGGCACTGTCCTGGATATACATAAATAGGGTATTATTATTGTATAACAAAATTACAACTTAAACTATCTGCATTAAAAGTAATAAAATAGCACACCAAATATTTTGAAGGACAAACCAAAAATGCCCCACTGCATTTTCCAGGTTTCTCTGCTTTCTGATATAAGGCGTTGTAAAGGAGGAACACATCATTTGTGATCCATTTCGTTCAAGTTAATCCTAATCTGTCAAGTAAAAGAAAAGAATGCACCTGCAGTGTTTCCAACGTTCAGTCATTACAAACTTCTGATTCTTGAATTCATCACACGAGAAAAAAAGTAAGAGGAGATTACCTTTACTAGGGACTTGCCATATCACCAAAGCAGCTAAGGAGATAGGTGTTTCTGATGCAAATGTTTTGAGGTTATTCCATGTAAATGTGAATGTCCAACATTTGATTGATCCTGAAATTGAATCATATTAACAATATAAGCAATATTTTACAGCAACTGGAGTGGTAATACTGCACAATAACCTACTATACCATTTCTGGTACATTGTCTTGGATTTCGAAACAACTTGATATACTCGGTGGTCTGAAATGTAATTGGCCCTGCAAGCATGGAGTTGTTGGCATATTACTAAAAACTTTAATCACTAACTGACTATTTGGTTTTTGTCTTCTGGTACCAGGAGCAAAGTAAGAACAAATACAGCCCACAGAATAATCATCAGAACCACCTTCTTGTCATCTTTTTACCATGCAAATGAATTTTATTAGCAGAATGGCTTACCATCCCTTGCACCCTTTGTTGAGTCAAGTTAGGTGCTATGGAGTTCAATTGTCCCTGTGGTTGGGGAAAAAGCAAGATTGAGATCTATATGTAGTGATGGCAAATATCAATGCCAAATACGGGCGGCAATTTCAGATAATTTTACCAGCTCTTGCATGCCATGTTGATTGCCATAGTAGTCGTCACGGTTGGAAGTTACAGAGTTTAAATGCACCTATATGATATACAAGGAACCCAAAAACGGATGTTTACTAAACAATTCTGACTTTAAATCCATAAAATTCTCAAAAAGTAGTTCAACTTCTCACAATAACTTTTGAGGGAGAAACCACATACCATTCCATGCACCATTTGAGGGGCCAAGTATCCATCAAATGTAGAGGCCCTTGAGTGCAATTGTTCCTGCGATAAACTTTCTCAGGAAACTTCTAAGTTGCAACAACCAACATCATTCAATTAGTAACAGAATAGTTTGAATACAACAAGAACTCTATCTTCAATAAATTCAGTTGGAGACTATATTATAACCTCCACTGCATGCTCTTCTGCATTCACATGGAAGAGTGAAGAGGCTGATATTTTTAGAACTGAGACTCTCTAGGATATTTAAGCGATGACATTTCATTGCATTAAGAATTAACAATGCATCCAACTTAGCAAAGAAAATAGAGCATAGCGAACCATTTGTTGCCAACTGTTGTGCATCCCAATGGTTATGAACTCAGGCTCTGTATATACCTAAACAATGTACAGAGTGTATCCTTGTGAGCAATTTTGTCACAAACTGAAGGCAAAAAATCACCAATTATGTATCTGACCTGTCTTTTGTTTGATATACTGGTTTTTTTGTCTGTATTGACAGCACCATTAGCTTGATTTGCTTCTTCAGAGTCATGAGGAGTACTAGAAGATGGTGAGGGTGTTTCTACTGCACTCCAAATCGATTTATTGACACCCTCACATTTTCTCAAAGCTTCTTCTAGTGCATTGAATGCAATACAATAACTCTCTTGGGATAAAGAGCCTTCGTCACCCAATCTGATGGCCCTTTGACATAGATCATTATATCGTTGAACACTGGACTGAAACCTATTCAATTTCTCACTAGTCCTTTGTCTGCTCTTTGCATCCTTTGTCCAGCGTTTCAATATATATTGAGGTGGAATGCTGTGAAGCCCAGACATTTGCATAACAATCAACACATGTCTGCAAAGAAAACCATTGAACTCAAATAACCGGCATGAACAAGAGAAATAAGATGTTCTTTCATTCCAGACCACAAGAAAATCATGATTATCTTCGAAGTCTTGAACCTTGAAAACTTTTGACTCTCCATCTTCACTTTCTTTTCTAGGGTGACAAGCAACAACACCCAAAACTTCAACCTGGAATTTCTTAAATATTGCATGTGTATACAATGTTGCCATTTGTTTCCCAAAGGGTGATGGAGATTTCAGTCCTGGTTGTTTATAACAAGTTTCAAAATCTGCTTTTGCTTCCTCTTCAAATTTCTCTCTAAGAAGAGCCTTGTAGTGTTCTAAGAACTCCTTCAATGAGGTTCTTCTTTGAATATATTTGTCCAAAAACGAATGAATACTTTCTGACCGTTGGGTTGTAGACATTCCAGCCAAAAAGTTATCTGACATATGTATTGGTATCCATTTATGACGATCTTCATACAAAGACTGAAACCATTCATCATTCCTGAGATTGAAACTATCAACTATTTTCCACCACCTCTTTTCAAACTGTTCATTTGTACTAGACTCAAATATACACTTGTTAAATTTATTCATAAAATTATCATGCTGCCTCAGCACATAACAGAGCTTTTCAGGAATCTTGGCCAATACGTGCCACAAGCAATAACAATGGTGTGAATTTGGAAAGACCTCTGCAATGGCTTCTTTCAGGGTCCTGTCATCATCAGTAAGTATCACTCTTGGAGCATGACCATTCATAGCCCTTAGCCATGCTTGCATCACCCAAGCATATGTTGATTTCATCTGATCAGCAATTAAAGCACTTCCAAGCAATATAAACTGAAAATGATGGTTTACACCAACAAAGGGAGCAAATGGCAGCTTGTATTCATTCTTGATATACATGGTGTCAAAGAACACAACATCACCAAAGTAGCTGAAGTCTAGCCTACCTTTGGCATCAATCCAGAAAACATTTTTCAAACGTTGTTCTTCATTCAAATCTATTGCATAAAAGAAGTTTGGGTTTTCATCCTGCATACACATAAAATGATCGAACATAAGTTCAGCATCCCCATCATCTATAGCCAAATGCCTTGTTTGATTTGTTACACCTGCTTTCTGGCTCTTATTCTTATTTCGCCCTCCTGATTGCTTAGACATTGAAACAGCCACTTCTTTTGTTCTTGCACCGATACCATGTAAGGAACCAGCATTGTTACATAGATCTGAGGCCCTATCAGTAGGAAAGTGATATGCCTGATCTGGAAAATTTTCATGATTATGCTCCTTAACAAAACTTTGTACCACCCATCTTCCATCTTGCTGCCTTCTTTTAATATGCATACAAGCTTTGCAATCTGTTTTTAACCAAGAATGACCTGTTCTACCTCGTTTTCTCTTGACAGCAATGCTTGTTGTACCATCAACATTTAAAACAGGCTGTGGCAAGTCAGTCGAACTAGCTTCTGGCTTGCTTCCATACCTGGTGCAAACAAATTTGGCATCAATAAATTTTCCTGATATCCTTGATCGACGACTGGCTTTGATTATGGCTGCAAATCCCACAGACTTGGCATACTCTTTGTAGAACATAAAAGCCTCTTCCTTTGATTCAAATTCCATTCCATCACAAGGATCTAAACATTTCACCGAGCTTGAGTTAAACATATCTCTTGTATGCTCTTTATTTCTATCACCTGACACCCTTCCACAAACAATAGGTCCAGCATTTTCCTTATCATGCCCACTGGTCCTAGAAGATTCCACAATTAACGCATCTCTATTCTGCCCTTGATCACAACCATCTGTCATATTAACAAATACATCAAGCCTACTATCTTCCTTATGCCATTCTCCTGAGGGCTGTTCTAGGTCAATCACCATGGAAGACAGATGCTTCCCAAACACAGTCACTACTTCTGCATAAGAAAAAGGTACAAAATTTCCCATCAAGATCCATCAAGAAAACCATAAAAGCAGAAAACTCAAGACTGTAAAATGCTACTTATCAAGGGTGACAAGACGATACAGCATCACAAACAGCAGCATTATAAGCAAGTTAAAGATAAGCATTCAAAAACTTTTTGTCTTACTAAATTTGACTTTCATAAGCAAGCCGGAGATCAGAAATCACAACAAGCCAACCTTTCTGTATAACTAATGCCAAAGCGAAATGGCCCAAGGGATTCAGGCAACAACACTTAAAAACTTTTTTATCGACCGAGAAATGTTATTCTTGTCAGAGATATTCTCTACTCATCAGAAGCTCTCGAAGAGGATATCTCACTTACAGATTTTGTTCTAAAGGCCATTCAACAATAATTTTATATCTCCAATTGAAAATTTTAACATATAATAGTTTTGATCATAGCTAATTTATGAAGTTTCATAACTTCCATTAACCAAAAGTGAGACTTAATACTCGCAAAACATCATAACAAAATGAAAATTTCTCAAGCAATCAAATTTTCAGACTTATAATCATGCACAGAAAGAAGGAGAACATAAATGTATGACAGTCCACACTCGGGAAAAAATGGCACAAACACAAATTAAACTGAGAGCAAAACTTCAAAAAACAGAGAATTCTTTTGAAAGAGGGAAGCTGTAGTCACAAGTAAAATCGATTCAAGACTGAAAGTACAAAGACAGATCGTAACCGCCATAAACGGAGGAGGCGAGTAGACGAGTTTGTGACTTTGCGAGTTGGTGACTACGGCAAGAGAAGTGAATGCTGTACTCGCCACCGTACTCGCGGTAACTCCATGAGAGCCCAAATCAAAGATCCAATTGGAAGCAAAACCCTAAGCCCAATCGCTAGAGCTTAGAAAGTCCAATACTTTACCGACCCATTTAATGAAACCGAATAAACCATAGTTAACAACTCAAAACGACGTAGTCATCACGATAATTTTTTTCCAAAGAAAAAGATTTAAATTTAGCTTGTAAATAACAACAACAACATCCAGTAGAAATCTTACTAAGACGTAGGGTCTAGAGAGACTTAGTAGACATTAACACGCAACCTTACCTTTAACTAATAAAGAATCTGTTTTCAAATGACGCACATAAATAAATAAAAATAAAAAAATATTAAGAGAAAATAAATAAATAAATAAATAAATAATAAATAAAATTAAAATTAAAAAAAAAATAAAATAAACATAATAATAGTAATAATAATAATAATAGGGAAAATAAAATATAATAAAAATTGAATCTAACATAAATTTTAATAATAATAATAATAATAATAATAATAATAAGGGTTAATTACTAAAAAAAAGCTCAAAAATTTGTTAATTTTTTAATTATAGCCCGAATTTTAAAAAGTAGCAATAAAATGTCAAAACTTTCAAAATTTTTCAATTCTAGCCTAAATTTCAAAAATTGGCAATAAAATGCTCAAACTTTTAATTTTCTTTAATTATAGCCTAACGTTATCTGTTGTTTCCCTCAACCTTTAGTCTTTTGTTTTCCATTTGTTTTTTTGACGTCCCAAACTACTCTCGTATTACAGTGTACTGTACTAGTAAGCTCTTCATTTTTAGTGTGTTTTCTTAATGCCTTTAGTGTGAGAGCATCGGGGCTACCTAATCTAAAAATCGAAGGGTGAGGATGTCGAGAGAAAAAAACTGAAAATGAAGGAAAAAATTGAAATCAAAGCTTAAGATCATCGGGGTTACGTAATCTGATTTAGGTCATTTTTAAACAACGATGTCATTTTAATTATGTGATTAAACAATGTTGTTTCATTAATCTTCATTTGTTGTGTAATTTGGCTAACATGTATTAATAGTTAAGGTCGGCTCAGTAAACTTAACAGAAACACTAATGATGGGTTAAAAATGAAAAAAATCGAAAGTTTGAGCATTTTATTGCTACTTTTTGAAGTTCGGGCTAGAATTGAAAAAATTAAAAGTTTAGATATTTTATTGCTACTTTTTAAAGTTCGGGCTATAACTGAAAAATTGACGAAAGATTGGGCTTTTTTTGGTAATTAACCCTAATAATAATTATTATTATATTTCTATATTATAATTATTTAAAAACTTATAAAAGTTGAAGTATATTTAAAGAAAGTCAATAGAAAAGACTCTAAGTTTATTCTAATTTCTTTTTTAATGCCTTTTAAATATACTTCTTTATAATTTAAATATTATTTTTAACACATTCTTAATTATTTTAAGCAAAATTAC
>JAOQMM010000003.1:20908844-20932573 GCA_027563515.1 Erythroxylum platyclados | reverse complement strand
GTTCAGGTTCCGGTGGTTTGCAAGGAGCATTTACAGCTTCCCTAAGCCAATGGGGTAGATTGTTCCTAGAACTGTTTCCAGCTACTTCTTTCCCCTTTAAATGAGGAAAATTTAACCCTTTATCCAGATCCACGAACGGCGCTGGACCGATGGATCCACTGCTGCCCAGAGTGTGTTGGGAACTGCGCAGCATATGCAGCGATTGATCCAGAAGACTAGGCAATTTCCCATACTTCATGGTGCCAAGTTCCTCCTCTCTCCGTTGTAAATCTAAGCTGCTTGAGCAATTCAAACCCTGGGACCCCAAGTTGCTTGCTCCAAGTGTATTGAGAAGAAATGGCTTTTCAGCTGAAATATTTGAAGGTCCAGCAGAAGAATCTCCAACCAAAATTTCCCGAAACTTATCAGGGTTCCAAGATGGAAATGGTCCAAAGTGTTCATACTGCAAATCAAGTTTATCTGGTGGATCAAAGTGAGGTAGGCTCGAAGTCGGGTCACCAAAGCCCAATTTCATATCAGTTAGATGTGGCTGCAACTTAGGTGATGCAACAAGTCTACTTCCATGCAATGCCCGTGACATCATTCCCTCAGGAATATTTGGGAACAAGGATGCTTTGGAAGTTTTTCCTGGCTTCACCGGCTTTGGCAATGAGAAACTTGGGCCATCCAAGATCTTGAGTTGTTCCTCTTCCCACCTAGCTGCCAAATCTTCCACGGTTTTATACTTTGAGAATTTTAACCTGGGATCTCTAAGCATAGCATCCCAACTACCGCGACCATGTCTACGGACACCAATCCAAAGAAAATCAAGTTCATCTTCAGACCAGCCATCCATTTTTGTTTTCTTTCTATGCAAGTGACTTGAGCCAGATCCTGTCCTCATCATTATGTTCTCCAGCACCTTCCTGTGGTTTTCAGGAAATGATGGAAAAGTGGATGGCATATGACCCAACCCCAAGGTTGGTGTTACCTCTCTTTCCAACATATTATATTTTGTCATATCTTGAGCAGAAAATTTCAAGTTGGGTAACAGTGGCATTGCTGGAATGTCCCGAACAGTGTCGTTTGCAGCTTCTGTTCTGCTTCCCAGAGATAAGCTAGGTAGAAAATCATGTTGTGAAGAAGGCATGCTATCAGTGGGAACTGAGAATCTAGGCAGCATCTTTTCATCAAAGGGCAGACTTGGCAGTAACATCTTTTCCTGGAAATCAGCTAAAGAAGAACCGGAACCTTCCAAATGGTCAGAACACTTCCTCTGTTGAGCTAATGGAGGACACTGCATCATTTAATACAAAAAGGAGACAAGGGGCATATAAATGAACAAAAGACATCAAGCATGAAATCAAAAAGATATATATGCATGGCAAAAATATTCTGTTTAGAGCACAGGCAGTGTGCATCTGAGTATTTGTATATTGCAGAGGGAGAGGAATCTGAACATACTGGACTAAATGGAAGCAAAGCATCTGACAAGCTACTTTTAAGACGCTGCTGCAGGACTTCTATTGATGCATCTTGCAGTCTCTGTTTGTCCAGGTTAATTTCCTGTCGCCTTAAATCAATCGCAGTTGAAGTTCCAGGGCAAGGAGGTAAGCTAAACGGAAACTCCTGTCCCATTCCTGGTTTTATTTGTCTGCCACTGGTTCTTACGAAATTTCTGTGCGAATGCTGCAAGTGATTAGCATTAGGAGCACACAATCCCAGTACTGGTAACAAATTGTTTGCAGGCAAGGAGTTTGTGTAGCCTGAACCCTGAGTTTGATGGCCAGGAAAGTTTATGTGGGGAGAAGGATGGCCAAGTGAATTTATGGCAAGATCCAAATGACTGTTTAATTTGTGCTTTGACAGTCGGCCCAGCCTTAAACTAGAGTCCGTCTTGCTCTTCGCATCAGATGCTTGAGTGAACTTGTTATCATCCAAGTAGATTACCAAAGACTTCCCACTAATCTGCGCAGATGATTCCGTTGGTTGATCCCCATGTTTATCATCGTCTGGAGAGCATTGAGGGAGGGTTTCAGATACAGGCAATTCCTCACCAGGATTAGATTCCTCTACCAAATTCCGGTGTGCAAGACGTTCTTTTTGTCTGGCACGTAGCTTAGCACTGTCCAAAGAAAGTAAAATTTGATGCATCCAAGTAATAAATGTTAGAAATAAGTTTAAATACCCCTTCTAGCCAAGCATGTTGCAACTTCTTTACTGCATGATTCAAGAAATTGAAGCCCCTACATTTTTTACTACATTTAGGCTTTTGCGAAGGTCTTAAACTACTGAAGTCTCAACCTCATAATAACTATTTACACTTGAGAAAAACGGAGTACATATTTCAAAATTCAATGTAGACAGACCTGAGAAATTATTATTTCATGCTGTCAGATGACCTAATGGTTACAAAGAGAAAGAAAGAAGCTGAATCCATTGTCCTACTTTGCAACACTTCACCATTCATATCATCCTAGAATATTATACCCAAACAACCTTCGTCTTGTATTAATCACTGCATTTTAATGGTTATAGGTAATATATACTCCAGAAACTGCTTATGTGGCATCTCAGAAGATTTATCACATTGTAAATTATTGGAAAAGAATGTGACTTACTACTTCGCTTTAAAGGCTCGTCCAGCTGGAGTATATTCCCGCTCTGGCTCTGGTTCAGGTTCCTTGTCATCTTCACCACCACTCTGTCAGCAGATTATCAATTGAAAACCCATAAATGACATCAACCAAGCAGTTAAATGCTATAACTTTTAAGACATTAAGGTAGAATTAATACAGTGTTATAAAGCTGCAAAGTAATATGTGAAGGATGCATATGAGAGGGAGAAAGTTGAAGTGGATAGTCTAATTGACTGGGCAAGGCAAAAATTGAAGTGATTAGAACCAAGTGAATCATGAGACACTTGTCATATTACCGTCAGTGCCACAAGAATATTGAATAAATATGTAGGCAGCAGAACTATAAATTCCATATTCTCAATGAAGTAGAATCATAACCTTCCCGTTGTAACTTCATTCAAGAAGGAAAGCGAGTAGCAACAGCTCAAAGTTTTCATTGCTAAAAGTTTAATAGATAAGATAGACAGAGAGAAAGAAGTATGGATTTGACAAACCCAGACACATTCAATGAGAATAAATCACAAGTTTTGTTCTGATACTTAACCCAAACTTTGGAAGAGGTTTTCACGACAAAAGCAACCAATTGAGAAGCAGAATGGAATCACGAAAGTGAATGATCCAAGATGTAATTTAAGTAAAGATGGGGGTATTGTAATGAAAAAGTAACATCCAATAGCAATATAATTGATTAAAAGCAGACTCCAACTTAACCCGGCGACAAAAATCACTCTTAGAAGATAGAAGTACCTCACTCAATGTTTCACTTGGGTATGGTGTATATGCTTCTCTATATGAAACAGCTTTTCTCAGGCGCTTCCCCCGGCCAAGAGTAGCTTCCTCCTCATTTTGATATTTTTCCCATCTAAAGCCCAGAAGATCATGTAAGAGAAATTTTAAAATTAAATAGCATAAATCTAGGCAAAAGCAGAATCAGTTATTAATTAATTGCACCTAGCAGCCAGTCTCATCCAACCAAAGTTTGAGACTTAAAGATATGTGCAAAAACGATTATGTTTAGAACAAGTAAATAAAATACAATTTGGACTTCCTAAATTGCATCCTTGTTCCAACCTTAAACCCCATGCAACTAATCTATAATGGAGGCCATCAAAGTCAAAAGAGTTGCAGCAAGAAACACATCACAAGCCAACCAAAATCATCTGTTGGTGCAGAAATGGAAAAAATAACATATAAAATTCTTACTGGCAGCTTAAAGCATGGAATGGTTGAGAGTAATTTCGAGAAAGTGTTACAATTGCTTACCGTACACGTAAAAGCCTGTCCCATTCATTTTCTTCATTACCACTGAGAATATTGTCCTCCTTTCTTTCAGCATTTGGTCCAGAAATATCATCAGGCACAAGAGAAGGTGATTCACCTCCACCATGCTCCTCCATTGTTTCATCATTCCACTCCAAAGGCTGCTGAAACAAAACAACAATTTTTTAACCAAAATTAGCAGCATACAAATCTTCATTGCTTCAGGTCTTAGAAAAATCAGTAACTCAAAATACAACCCCAGGATACACATGAGAAAAACTGAATAGAAGGCTTGTACATGCAAGCAGCACAAAAAGAACAGTGCAACGCACATATGATGGGTGAACAATGACAGTTGTGTACCATAATCAGTAGCTAGATATGGATAAGGGGACATGGAATACAACAATTGTTTAGTTCCAATGCAATGGCAAAAAAGAGGTTTCTTACGATTAAATGAGCAGAATAATATGGAAATCAATCGTGTAGATTGAGATTACAATTCATTACCTTCACCGAACCAAGCATATCATTGTCAAACTCTCCTTCAGCAACATCTGTTGTTCCAGACTGCAGGTTTGATCGGTCAAGCAATTTTAAGATAGCGTTATCATCCCACACAATCTTGTTGCCACCATCCGTACATTTATCCTTGTAAACATCCCCAAGGCCACCACCCCTCTTCCTCTGCTTTTGCTCTAAATCTGCTAATATATCATCCTTGTTATTGTTACTATCGCTAATTTCTTTACCATTTGTGCCAGAAGAATCATTGAAAAGTTCTTCTGTTCCCCATCGTAGAATATCTTCAACTTCCTTCTGTGATCCAGACTTGTTCACAAACAGCTGATCAAGCATCAATTTCTTTTTTGCAAGCTGCAAGATGCGCTCCTCAACACTGGCACGGACAACAAGCCTGTACACCAGAAGTCTATTTGACTGTCCAATTCGATGTGCCCGATTCATAGCCTGGATATCAGCATGTGGGTTGAAATCAGAATCATAAATTATAACTGTGTCAGCTGTTGCTAAATTTATCCCAAGACCACAAGAGCGTGTTGATAGCAAGAAGACAAATCGACTTTTATCTTGGTTGAAACGAGTAATTGCTGCCTGGCGATCAGTGACTGATACAGAACCGTCCACTCTCTCAAATGTTTTAGGCCCAAATTCTATGGTCAAATAATCCTCAAGGATATCAAGAAGCTTAGTCATCTGTGAAAAAATAAGAACTCTATGACCGTCCTTATATAACATCTTTAGCATGGAATGCAGCAGGGTCAGTTTGGCTGACGCTTTTATCCGCATTTCATGTAAAAATTCCACCGAACCTGAATCAGGTTCGGTACCAGGAATCAGATAAGGATGATTGCAAATCTTTCTAAGCTGCATCACAATGTTTAGCATTGATTGCTGTGGAACCCCTTTTCCAATATTCCTTAATAGCTGATAATTTTTAGTAAGCATTGCTCGGTAGTATTCAGCTTGGATAGAAGACAATTCAACAGGAACCATTCTTTCTGTTTTGGGAGGAATATTTTGCATGGCATCCTTTTTGAGCCTTCGAAGCATATGTGGAGCAACAAGTTTCTTCAATTCCTCTACTTTCTCAGTAGTTGTAAGATCATTAAATTTCTCCTCAAAAGAAGATAGAGAAGGGAATGAAGTTGGCTGCAAAAAGTTCAGCAAATTGTACATCTCACCAATATTATTCTGAAGAGGGGTACCGGTCAACAGAACACGATGCTGGAAAGAAAATGTATTGAGCAAGCTGAACAGCTTACTTTCAGAATTCTTCAGACGGTGACCCTCATCAACCACAAGAACTTCCCAAGGAACTCCACGCAAGTAAGAGGAATCAGCAAGAACCATTTCATAAGTAGTTAAAAGCACATTAAATTTGAAAGACAATGTTTTCTTATTTGGCCCACTTGGATCACTCGCATGCCATTCATACTGGCGAATAATGCCTCTTGCTTTAGCACACCCATGATACTCCACAACATTCACATCAGGAGCCCACAGTGCAAATTCGGCAAGCCAGTTAGGCATAGTGGAAAGTGGAACTAAGACTAAACAAGGCTTGGAAGCTTTGAACTCGAAGTACAATGAAGAAATAAAAGCACATGCAGATACTGTCTTCCCAAGACCCATCTCATCAGCAAGTATCACATTCTTTGATCTATGCCAGCACTTACGCAACCAATTCAATGCTTCAAGCTGATGGGGAAACAAAGAACCTCCTTTGAGTTCGTTAGGTTGCTCTATGAGAGTAAAAATCTCATTTTGCTGATCACCTACCCTCCCTTTCAAAGGATCATCCATCAGAGAGTCTTTCTCCTGGGTTTGGCATTCAAGCTTGTGGAAAAGATCAATTAGATATGACGATTTTTTAAGAACAGGTTCATCCAGTTTTTCCCAGGTGCATTCATCATATGGAAGACCAGTCCATTTGACAAAAGCTTCATGTGTACAGTCATCAGTAGCACGCAGAGCAATAACTCGCTGAGGCTGTTTCCACCTATCCTCACATATATTGATCACAGAAGTTCCATATTTAGCCTTGTAGTTTTCTAGTTTTCTCTTAGCAAGAGCTTTCAGCTGGGATTCAGGAACCCAACTATTATGCACATGAGATTTTCCAACCCACTTAACTAAGAACTCGTATGATACTGCTGGATTAGCACAAGTTGACAAAGCAACCGAAGTTTCGGTAGCTTTGTCTTGAACATTGCTAGTCGTATTCTTTTCACTACTTGCTTCTTTTGTGTCTTCGGATTTAGAATCTTCAGTACTGTCTTGTTTTACCAAACCAGCATCAGCTCTGTCCTCCGTTTCCATATGTTCTTGTTGTTTTACCAATTCCTCTGCAGTCACTACAGATTCATCTCGATCTTTATCAATTACGGCAGACTCAGAATACTTTGCATCCTTTCCTAAGTCCTTGAAATTTCCTACTTTGCAATCTTTATTTCCAGATCTTCTGTATACATGCAATTTATCCACTCTGCCATTCTTCATGCTCTCTTCCTTATCCAAAGTTTCCATACTGCCAGGACAACCTTCTCCAACATTTTCAGCAACTCTTGAATCTGAACGAACATCACAGCTTGAACTTTCCTCTGAAAGTCTAGTTTGCATTTCAGAGTTAAACAATTTGTCAGAAGGAATGCCATCTGCAGCACTTAAAGAACCATCATGTGACAATTTTGCATTGTCACCCTGAATTCGACATCCCAGTACCCGATCTACCTGTGATGACCACAAAAATGATACAAGGAAATTAATCAGTATCAATGCAAATTTAACTGGAATGCCATTGTCTTTTTTCCCAAGATTTATAGAAAAATGCCTAAATTTTCAGATAAGCTATTTCACCTGTTGAAGTTCATTGATAATGTTCTCGCCTGTTTGTGCTTCAAATACATGTTCGCCAGATTTGTTCAACTCATTTGATGGGTGTGCAACTTCGTCAGAAAATTTCTGAAATAGTTCATTCATATTAAAGTCACAGCCAAGGAGTCATAATAAGAGTTTTGGTCACAATTATAGCCATGCCACATAATGGCAATATAAACAAGCATAACGGTACTAACATTACTACTAGCAATCAAGTATGAAATTCAGCTGCAGACAAATATTTTTTTGCTGAGGTTTTCCTGGGTGCAAAAACTTAAATGAACAAAAACCTCTGTTTGCGTGTCTAAATGTGACTGGAATCCATTATATGACAAATAATACAGTGCAACTATGAAACTATGAAACAAACATGCTACAAATCCAAGTAAATATCATGTCTATATTAACTAAGCAAAGAACTAGGTAAAAAGAAATGACATAGAGAAACCCAAGAGAAACCTTCTGAAGTTCAATTATGAAAAGCCAAAGCAAAGCAATGAAATTACTGAGTCAATACCTCATCTTTTCCCCCCATGCTGATACCCTTGCTTACAACATCTTCCTTCAATATAGATGCATAATCTCCAGCGAGTGTTTTCGGCTTCAAGTGCAACTTATTTGATCCAGGACTTGCGGTGCTTGCTCTCAATCCACGGTTTTTAAAAGTTCGTTTTCCTTTGTCAAATCTATGCTTCTTTATGTTGTTCCCATTGTTGCCTCCTTCATGTTTTCTTTTTTTATCTTTCTCAACTGTAGCACCAATTGCAAGGACAATTGATTTTCTTGGAGAACCATTATTAAGAGAGTACTCATGCTTTACATCAGAATCCTCACTATTTGGCTTGCCTTTTGTAAGTTTACAATGGGTCAGGAATTCTTTACTAGAAGAAACTAACATTTTCTCACCAGATGACTTGGGTGGTGATGCACTGGGCTTCCTTTCATCGTCAATGTTTATACATGATGAAGTACCCTCTACGGGGCAACCAAGCTACAAGTTTTTGTTAAATCAGAACTTTATGTTATGATCAATGATACTCAGAATATTGCAAACAACAACATAAAAACAATATCTCATTTGCAATCACAAATACTCCAACTAGTAAAGCAAAACATATTGTAAATGGTTTGGACGACTTACCTGGATCAACGGACAACCACAAACTATAAAGAAGGAGGATGTCGGACGATAATGGACGCTCTTCAACACAAAATAGAGCATCAAAACAAGGGAATTCCGTATTTGAGTCGAAGTGAGAAACCGAATAATGTCGTTTTATGACATGTTTGTCATCAAACATTAATTCAGAGCATTTTATGCAACATAAAAAGATGAAACATGGAAAAGAAAGAACTGTATAATCTTAAATATGGTGAGAAGTTTAAAGGCAATGATTTAGGTGCCAATTCATTTTTTGCCTTTCAACAATTTACTTGGAGTCTCCCATATTCTAAATACAAGTCTAGGTGCCAATTCATGGTATATGTATTTGTTTATAAATACGCTAGTTATATTAAAGTTAGACAAGAAAAAAAAATTACATGCATCAAAGAAGAGTTCATGATTACAATAATTAACTCCACTTCATACATTAACAACACTATAAACGTTAATGTGCAGCCACATAACAACATTTCAACATCTTAACTCCAAAACAAAACAACATTTCCAATTTAAGCTAGATTAACACTTAATATTAAGGAAATTGATGTATTTAACTCCTTTAAATACTTCAATTAAGAACACGAACTGCACATTACAAAACATAGCCGATGTCATTTATTTTAATAATAATTTTTAAACTTCTTTTTCCTTACTTGACCTGAAAATCAATCAATATACTAAAGAACAAACAAAGACAATAACTACTACATAATGTTCAAGTACCATATGCTCAATTTTATTTTCACAGAAATTCTTTAACTCATATGTTCCCCTAAACTTAAATTTATATCAAATTCTAGTTTAAATTTCTCTAATTTTCATTTAAAGGCTTATGTTTGTGATATGGTTTCATTTCAACATAATGAATTTATACGCTATACCAATGTGCAGCCACATTTCAACATAATGAATTTAAACATGAAAACATTCTAAAAAATCATATAAATATCATCCAGGAAATTCTTCGAACATCTAAAGTGCAGCCACATATCAACCTAAATCAACAAAAACACTTCATTATTTTCCCTTCCTTCAACCACAATAACACATAACAATAACATTTCAACCAAAATCATCAGAAAATAACGCAAAGAACTCAACATAATTTATAAAAAATACCCATGGTTATCGACATACATTCGGTGTTTATTGTGAGAAAAAAAAAACCCATTGCAACAGCACTCACCAGTTGGAGACAAAGGAGAAGGAGATGATGGATGACAGAGAGAGGAGAAGAAAGTGCAAAAACCGACGGTGGAGTGTGAAAGACTTTCGAGTATGGAGCGTCTGTGGAGAGGAATGGATGAAAATGAAAAAAAAGGGAAGAAGAAGTTTAAACAGACTAGGACGACGTCGTTTGTAGTCACACAAATGACGTCGTCTCAACTTATTTTTTCGTCAGCTGCCACATTTGGCGACGAAGACAACATTAGTCGCAGAAGACATCATTTACCGACCGAAATTAATAAACGTCGCGAATTATGGCACATTTTGCTACCAAACTAGATATACGTCGCCAATCCTAAACTTTTTTATAAATTTTTTTATTTGCTAAAATGATTAATATGAAGTACTCATATTACAATTATCCTTGTAACCAACATCATTAACATCATGTTTGGATATTATTAATATTTAATGTTGATGATCATAAAAAGAATATTGGAAAATATTCTCACCTACCTTTTATTTCTTAGAAGTTAAATTAATAATATCTTCAAACAATATTTTATTATGCTAGAACAACATTAATAAGAAGTGAACATTCGTACAATCAAATTGGTTCACTTAATGTAATATTTACCAAATTATTTGTAATAAACTTATAATACTATTATAAATCCGTTACATTTGGAGAAGAAGATAAATTTCGTCACCAAAGCCCCCATTTACCAACCAAAATTAATAAGCATCGTGAATTCAGGCACATTTTGCTACCAAACTAGATATACGTCTCCAATACTAAACTTTTTTCATAAAATTTTTTATTTTGCTAAAATGATTAATATTTAGTACTCATATTATAATTATCCTTGTTCACTAATATTTGTTTTACAATTATATATGCAACCAACATCATTAACATCATGTTTGGAAATTATTAATATTTAATGTTGATTACCATAAACAATGTTAATGAGCCTACCTTTTATTTCTTAATAGTTAAATTAATAATATTTTCAAACAATATTTTATTTTGCCATAACAACATTAATAAGAAGTGAACATCTGTACAAGCCGAAATTCGTTCACTTAATGTAATATTTACCAAATTATTTGTAATAAACTTATAACATTATTATAAATAAATGTGATTAATTTCTAATATTTTCAAACAATATAATGGCGGTATTGTAATAATAATTTTTTCTCTGTGTAATAATAATTATGTTATGCAAAGGTGACAACAAATATGGCAATGAAACTAAATTGGCAACGGTTTTTTTTTCAAAACTAACAACATTCTACTATAGTGATGTCCAATAAAATGGAGAACGACATCATTTATCATAACAAGAAACGACGTCGTTTTGTATTAGGTCTTTATCACTACCGCAATGAACCTCTCTTCATTTTCGTTAAAGCCGTCAACATTCCTCTACATTCACACTCCAATAACCATTGTCCGCTCTCTTTTGCTTGTCTCCTGTATTGTGGTCATTACCGTCGAACAACCATCCTTAACTATATTCGTGTTGTTCTTTTTTTCTATTTTCAAACCCTTTCTATCTTGTGCTAAGTTTAACTTATATCTTTAGGTGTTTATTATGAGTTCTTAATTATGCATTTATTGTATGGGTTGTGTTTATGGTTGTGTTTCAAAGTTGATTTATTCTCTTCTTTGTTATTTGTATATGGGTTGACTTCTTTTTACGACCTTTAACGCTTCCCTCAACAAAGCTTCCTAACTATTTGATGAAAGGTCTTAAAGAGTATTTCACTTTTTTTAATCTGTATTAATAGTAATATAACCCAATATAGATAATATTATATTTCTGTACATCAAGAACATGGTCATGTGTATTCTACTTTAAATTCTAAAATCTTGATATGATACAAACAACATAATAGATTACTATTATTTTAATAAGGGCAACTTTCGTCCTATTAGGCAGATTGAAGATATATAAGTACTAAACTAAGTAGTTGAACATAATGAAATTTATTGTAATTTCACATTTGCATAATATAACTCTTAACATAATTAATCAAGGAATGCCAACTTGGTGACTAGTTTCGGATGGTACGAATTCATTTAATTGGGAAGAATGTGGCAAAATTGTCCCTACTGAAGAAAAAAACAATGCAGAACAAATCTCCTCTTCATACAGTAATAATCATTTGCCTTCTATGTCCGATCTTCTTCTGCAAGGTTTTTAGTATCATCTGAACCACGTCACTTTGCTTATTATGTAGATCTCATTTTGTTGTTATGAAGCTATTATATGTATTCACATTTAATGGTATATACTATATGTTGTGTTAAGCTTCCTTGAATCTCCAAGATAAGCCTATTGAGGCAGGGGCAATGTCACAACGGTCCGTAAAGGATTAGGGAAATCAATTGTTTTGAAAAATTTGTTGATTCCAAAGACTTGGTCTGGTCATTCAGGTATGCATCGGTTCGTTAAACAGTCTCACTAAACTAGAAATCTAAGTTCTATAATGATTGTGTTTTAGGTGAAACGAATCATACTGGCAATTCATCTGAAGAAGTTGTCTTTCATATTAAATCTGGGGACTCATTCACGATATCCTCTAGAAGTTTAGCTATGGCGAAGAAGTTGTTGGAAGAGGGTGTCAACAATCCGGAACTTGAGGGAAGATCTTTCACTATTTCAACTGGTGCTTTTGAATGTGCAAGGACCCTTCTTGGGAATTCAGACGTAGGAAACTCATTTACCTTTACCAACTCTTATGTTACATAGAATCAAAAAAAAAATTATATCATTGTCATTTATCGATGGAATCAACTGGACTCAACTTTAAACTTTATTTATTGTTATATCTGTAAGAACTTTTCAAAGAGTCTCTCTACTAATTAGGGGTAAAGTTGCATATTATTGTCATTGTTATTGTTGTTGTTCTATGTCTATAAGAATTGTTAACCTTCTATTTCAAAGTTCGTACTACTTACCATATATCATATTATTATTTTGATACCATTTCCAAACTTTTTATAAATAATTATTTTACTGTTACTAAATATTAATGATTAATACTACTTTTTAACTTAAAATTATGATATTTTTAGTATTGTTAAAATGTACTTTTTCCAAAATATATTTACTTTTCATATTTTAAATAACCGACCATGTGTTTTTCAACAATATGTTTTAAACATTGAAAACAACTTTACAATAAAACATATCTTAACTACGATAGATTATAAAAATGTCTTATAATTAACCTTAACTACAATTATTACTTATTATGAACAAACTATCTTCCAAATATTAGGATGTTGAACAATATTATCACATATCAAATTTTAGCAATATTCACATAAAAATGTTTAGAAAAAATCTAAGAACTACTTTTAGCGACAAAATAATGGCCGTCGCTATATCCCAGCCAACTAGCAATGAAAAAGACAAATTGATCACAAAATGTCACCAACCCGCGATGCTAAAATAACTTGTCGCCAAACTTTAGCGACAAAGACGAAAACTCGTCACCAATAGTGAACATTCTGTGACATCTTTATATTTATCATCACTACACATTATTTTTTTCTAAACCTTCTGCGATGATTCATTACAATGTTAGAAAATTGTAATACAATTTGTGACGTATTCTGCCTTTCTGTCACTATTTTCCCAGGCAGTTGCTGACGTTTTACAAAATTGTACACACATTTATTTGTCCCACATTTGTCGACGATATTTTCTATTCGCTGAAAATTATTGCTCTATTGCGACGAAAGTGCCTTAGTGTCATTAAAACGTGTTCTTATTGTGACGAAAGTGTGAAAGCGTCGTAAAATTGTTTCCCCTTTTCGACGTTTTGCTTAATCGACATAAATTCTTTAACTTTTACCGACCATTGTTAAATCATTGTAAATCGGACACTTCTTACGACGATTTATGTTTCTACGCCAAAGAAATCGTAGCCACTACATATGTCTGTTGTAGTGTACTTTTTTTTCCAAGAAAATGCTTGGTGGTATAAACTAGAAAACAACACCAAAAACTTAAATAGCACACCAAGTTATGATACTAGATTATTGGTAAGTGTTAATTGCATTATGTTTTTTGTATGACTTTTGAGAACATTATACTTAAGTTTTGATGTTTTTATATGATTTGGCACTTAAAACAATAAATTATATTATATTTTATATCTTGTTTTAGTACCTCAAAAAAGAAAGAATAAAATTGGAAAGATTTGAGTCAAAATATAGGAACTTTGACAAATTTTAGGCTGACTCGGGATATGATACCAACAGAGTGCCATACAACTCCATATGTTCTAACATGACATTTTTTTAGCTGGTAAAACAACATGATAGTAACATGGATTTGTTTTTGTATCATGTTCAACAATGGCTCATTTTATCCCTCTAAGTGTCTGCCAATATCTTATCCTGTTATGCATATAGTTGCCAACAAGGCAAAAATATGATCTTGTGTTCTAAAACCATGTTACTAGTGATTGTTATGAAAAAAAACCAAGAGATAAGTAAAGCAACATAGGGCCTACACGATGTTGTGTTTGCCTTTTATTTAATTGAATTTTAAGGTTTCATGATAAAAATACGAATAGAGAGAAGAGAAAGCAGAGAGACATTTAGGAGGATTAGAAATTAGTCACAAGGCTATATATGATTCAAGAACATAATAAGAAGGAAACAATCTTCAAGAAAAGTCATATTCCAATAAGATTCAATCAAGAACATGAATATTTAAGAGCTATGAGAACTTATCTTTTATCTGTTTTTTCTTATTATTTATTGTTAGTTTTCTTTACTTTTTCATGAACAAAATTGTGATATAGATTTAGGTAAGGTGAACCTTAAAATTTGTTGTTTTGAATTGATTTCTTGATTTAATGGAAGATTCTAATTGTCTTGAGAATTGTTCATGTTTGCTTATTGTGTTATATTGATGTAATGAACGTAGAAGATTCAACTTTGGATTTCATATATAGAATTAAAGTAGAAAATGAAAAAGATCTTTTATATATAATTAGGTCACAATAAGAATAACGTGGGTTGAATGAAATCCTAGATATATGACCTTACTATTCTTCTGAGTTAAAGTGAAATCTATTATGGGAATTTATAGAAAGAATTAATACGCTCTTATAGGGGTTTTAATTTGAGATAGCTTTATGTTAAAATAATATTATAGGGTTTGTATGTCTAGACTGAGATTATATTTGTAAATTTGGAATTCTTATCAATCAAAGTAATTAGGACTAATCATCAATTCAAGATAAATTCAAGCATATAAAGGTTTTTAGGAGATTATTCATCTAATCTTATCTATCCACAAGTTGTTTATTCTTATCTATCGCCTTAACTAATTATCTCTTATTTGTTGTTTCAGTTTTGTTAAATTTTCTTTTTCAATTTAATCATTCACTTTATTAAATTAGGTTACAAAAAGACAATTAGTACTAGTAGTTACAATTTTCATATGATCAATATTCGACTAACCTAAGCTATACTATAAAAATGATTAGTGCACTTTCTTTAGTGATTTCTTAAAGACTACTTTATGTTCCATTGATATTTATAGCACATCAAGTTTTTTGCGCCTTTTCGAGGACTGGAAGATTAGGAAAGCCTATTTTTATTAATCTAATCAATTTTTTCTTTTTATATATTTATTATTATTAACTGATGCATTTTTCTTTTATTTTTGTACTTAATTTTTTATAGAGCTATCTTTCTTGATCTTATGCCTGTGGCTAAATTTATGAGTTTGTGAATAAATTAGGTACCTAATATTGTAGTTAAGAAACATAATAGCAAGGTGGGAAGAACAATGTTTTATGAGGAATTTTGCTATGCCATTGCTTATGACAATATTGGAGGCTTGCAATGACAGGCATATTAATATGTATTTGGCAACTCAACCAATGTTGGTTATGCATTGTGATATTTTTGGTGGTGGCTATGTCAATCATAAATGTAAGGTTCTTTACAATATGGGGCAACTGAATGAGCAACCCAATTTTATGGACAATTGGCCTCTAGATATGACATTTATGATCTATGTTAGAGAAACTATTTTAAATTTCCATGGATTAGTTAAGTTTTAACAAAATTTTAGCAACAATAACAACAGCAACAACAACTAGGGAAGTTGAGTATCGAAGAGCTTGTGACAACATTTATGACCACAGTTGAGACTCGCTTATATATAATTGAAGAGTCTATTTAAAAATTGAAAACTCATATTGGATAACTCATTAAGCTTGTCTCTAAAGGGCATTAAGATGCTTTACTTGGCTACATGAGGAAAATTCAAGTTAGCAAGTGGTTACGATAACTTTGAAGAATGAGAAGGAGCTATAGGTTAAAGATACAAAAAAAGAAGAGAAGGATAAGGATGTTGTGTAAAAGAATAAGGATGAAGAGAAGGAGAAAGAGAGGGATGAGGAGTCAAATACGGAAGTGGTTAAAAAGGATGAGTTGATAATTCCATACACGAACAAGCTCAAAATAGAAAGAAAGAGGATAAGTTTGGTAAGTTTCTAGATCTTTTGAAATAACTACATATTAACATATCTTTTATTAAATCTCTTTCATAAAGGCCGAAGCATTAGAGGACCTCTTTTCTAGTAAGAAGATGCATGGGGAGTTATTAGTGGTTAATTTAAATGAAGAGTGCTCCTATATCCTACAAGGAGAAGAAGGGAAGATGGACAATCTATAGTTACTAGAATATGAAAAAGTTTAAGGAGTCTTGGATTTTAAAGAAGAGTGGAAGCAAGCCCTTAATTATAAATCCAAGATGAATAAAGAGCTTAAGGAGAAGTCCAACTAAAAGACTTATAATGAGCTGCTGGTTTAAGTATAGGTATTAAATACTTTCAATAATGAGAGAGAAGCTCCTTCTTCTCTCTAGCAATTGCATATTCTGCATTATGCTGAATGGTTTGCATATTCTGCATGGTTGTGAATGGTCACATTTCATATGCATGTTCCTTCTTCTCCTTTGGTTTGTGTTCTCCTGACTAATTCCTTCCACTCATCTTGGTTTTCCATTTTGTGCTTCCTAATTGTTGGTCTTCCTACTCTTTTGAAATTTTTATTAGACTTTTAGAATATTTGCTTGTCTTTCTAACCTATATTCCTATTTTATCCCCTTAACGAAGGATGCTATTTTTCTTTTCCTTACTCCTTCCATCTTTTCCTTATTCTTCTCCCTCGAACTTCTCCTTTTTTATCTCTTAAGTTCTTGTACATGACTATAACTGGGACTATTAACTAAAGGGCTAATTAGTCTTTTATCCAAATACTTCTTCCTTACTCCTTTTTTTCCTTCTTTATTAACTACCATTTAAACCTTCACCTCTCTATCATTGGCAGAAAATTTTATGGCAATGGAGACAAACTCTGTTGGAAACCTACAAGACATAATGTCTCTCACACTCCTTTATGCTAATCCTACCCCTGTCCTTATCCAGACTTCTCCTCTTGTGATTTTTAGCTCCTCACTAGTGAATCCCTCACTTAGCTAGAATCAAGTGGTAGGGAATGATTATAGGGAAACTCTACACTTTTCTCCACCAAAAACGAAAGAAGGTAAAAATTTGTTGGCTCGTGATATCTAGGTGTTAACTGAAGGTGCCAAAGCTTAGAAGCCAACTTTAGTTAGATTCCTTTATGGGAAACGTATAACTTTCCCTACAATGAAGGAGTAGGCCATTAAGAGTTGGAAAAGTAAACGATTGACTAAGGTTTTACTATATGAAGATAATTTGATAATGTCTAAATTTGGTTGCCCAAGCTAATGCTAAGGAGATAATAGAGGATGGTCTTTAGCACATTTGGAGTCAACCTTTGTTCCTTCAGCCATGAAAACTAGGCATAAGGATTGATAGTGTAATCCATAAGCAGATACTAGTGTGGATTAATCTGCATGATATTCCTTTAGAATACTAGTCAACTAGGGGTTTGAGTGCCTTTGCAAGTTTACTGGGAATACTTATTTCCATAGATGAGACAACAACTCATAGTAGAAGAACAGTTTATTGTTAGATTGTGTGTCAAGGTAGAGGGTGGGAAAGAGTTACTTGATACCATTCCCATTATTAGATTAAGTAAAAAGGAGAAACTTATGGAGGATCAGTGAAGGTCACATACCAATGGAGGCCCAAGTTTCACCCTCATACTAAGGAATGGATAGACACTGGAAGAAGATTTGAGAAAGGAGATTATGAGGAACTAATGAGTTTAGAGAAATAAAAGGAGAGAATAAACCAGGTTAAATAAAAAGATAAGATAATTAATGAGGAAGATAATATTTCTATTAATACTTTAGGGCCCATAACTGATTAAGAAAGACCTACTGATCAACAAAATTTATCCCCCAATAGTAAAGAAAATACTTTTAGTAGAGTTAAAGAAATTAGAGATGAGACTATTAGCAAGGCCAATATAGCAATTAAAGGTGGGAATATTGCTTTATCTCCTATCTTAAAAGTTGAGATGTTTAATACTCCCAATAAAACAATTGAGAAAGGAAGTTGTTTCTAGGAGATTTCAAAGAGGAAAGCTGGAAGGGATAGAAGGAAGGGTACCTCTTCCAATAAGGCTAAAATGTGATGAATGTAGTAGTATGGAACATCAGGGGTCTTAACAGCCCCCACACGAAACAAGCTGTTGATGATTTTCTAATTACTAATAATAGTAGTTTTGGGAATTTCAGAAACCAAATTGAGTTATGAGAATATTTCGAAGCTTAAGAGGAGGTGTTCTATATGGTCTTTTGAAATCCACCATCTTAGAAGGATAATCATGTTTGATGTAACTAAAGTTGATCTGGTAGTTTTAAATTCTAGCTTTTAGCATATACATAATAGGATTAGCTTCTAGATAGAAGGTAAGAGGTTGAAGATTACCTTTTTATATGGTTTCAACTTCAAATTTTAGGGGGAGGAGCTTTGAAGCAACTTAAGGAGCATTAAACATAAAACTCATAACCCTTAACTGCTGTGATGAGATTTCAACATCATCTTATACTGGTTTGAAGCTGAGGGAAACAAGAATTTTAGGAACTTTTTCTAGGGATTTTAAAGAATGCTTTAACACTCTAGGGGTTACTAATCTTAGTATAGAAGGAAATTTTGACACCTAGTCAAATAAATAGTCCAACAGTGACAATATTAGGAAGAAAATTGATAAGAGTTATGGTAGATGAGGAATGGTTGAAAGTCTACACTAAAAATAATGCAATGTTCATAAATCCCAATGTTTCAGACTATGCCCCTATGGTGATACACGGAATCTTTAAGAGGGTTAAAAGGAATTTCCCCTATAAGTTGAATGATTATTTGTTGAACTACGAAGGATTCTTATAGGTAATTAGAAAAGGAAGGAAGAAGCTAGTTCAGGGGTATAAAGCTTTCATATGTATTAAAAAGTTGAGAATATTAAAGAAAAGATAAAATTACTAATAAGATATTAATATCATTATGACTTCTCACAAGAAATTTTACTCTGACTTCTCATTAGATATTATGCTCGGATTTACTTTTCTACCCCTCACTTTTTTCCTCTTTTGGAAACTTTCTTCTTGCGTCTAGTTGTTGCCTAGGCTTCTGCTTCAAATCGACTAAGGCTTCAGCCTCGATGGAAGGCCTTCTGGCCTTATATGCGGTGGTTGAGAGAGGAGAATCCTTATTCGTTAAGGAAGACTTCCTTGTTCTTTCGAGGGATAATCTTTTTGTTAATTTATGGGCTATAAACAAAGACAAGAATGATGGTAAAATGGTTTTTACAGATAAAGATTCAGCAAATCCTAACCCAGTAGGAGCATGGTGAAACAAATTTCAAACATTACCTAATAAAGATGTCCTTCATTAAGGATGGGGTAATCTCTCCTCTTGTTCAACTACTTGTGGCTGATGCCAAGGCCTAGTCTACAGCTTTAATTGGACTCTTTTGGTTTAAGCACCTTGCTTTTCCTGTAGTCAATGCATAGACAAAAGCTAAATGGGGGAAAAAGGGCCTAGAAAAAGTAATGTTGTAGGATGATGGTACAATACTCTTTAAATTTTTTGATGGAACAAACCTCAATGAAATATTAGAGTAAGGACCCTGGCATGTTGGTGATTAGCCACTCTTCATTCAGAAATGGCATTCAGGTATGGAGCTTGACAAAGGTAAAATTGATTTACTGCCATTGTGGGTTAATTTTCATAAGCTACCAATGGAATTTTGGACCACTGAGGGGCTAAGTTTCTTGGCAAGCTCTTTGGGAAAACCAGTTTGTATGGATACACAAACAGCTACTATGGAGAGAATTTGTTATTCAAAGATGTGTATTGAAGTTCAGAAAAATGATCCTCTACCTAATAGTCTTCCTTTCTTATGGTTTATTGAATTTGGTGAATTAGAGAGGACTGAGATATTATCACCTATCTTTGGAAGCCTAACATTTCTAGCAAAAAAAGGGTGCCTATTAGTAAGGGTTTTTATACGAGTTGGCAGGATGAATTGTTAGAATCTGAGATTAGAAATACACCCCTGGCAGAAGATAGGATCTTAAAAACTGATACTAGAGGTGAAAAGGTTATGAATAATGTTGGCTTAAATAACTCTCAAATTCTTATTGAAATTACGAATTTACCTTAGATAGCAAGTGAAGAAATAGAAGCAAGAGGTATGGAACCTTTGGGAATGACAGATACATAAAATTATGCACTTTTAGCATCTCCTAGTCAAAATTTCGAATCAAGAGCTGGATTGGAACAAAGTGCCTTGGAGGAAACTAGTGATGTGAGAAAGGACATGGCTGATGCAAAACAGGACATGGCTTATGCAATGGGTAGTGAATGTGTTACTGAAGAAACTAAGCCTGATTATGTTAGCAATAATTCAGTAATTGGAACTTCAAAACAAGAAGAAGCTGGTGAATTCAAATTGTTTAATAACGACTCCAGAAGACAATCCAATAGGAGGGAGGGGAAACAAAACAACAAGAATAAAGGGGATTCCCTTATCAGTGTCAATCCTTGCTTGGAATACTAGAGGGCTAAATGACCCTTAAAAATCCATAGTTAAAGAAGCTGTGGAGGATAAGAAGACTTGTTGTTGGGACTTCTGGAAACTAGAATAAAGGAGCATAAAATCTGTTTGTTTCTAAGTTTTTGGGAGTTAATTGGGAGATCTTCTCTAATCATAACTCACATTACAACTGTTGAATCATTTGTTTATACAACTATGATGTAATTTGAATATAAATAAAGAAGAATCAAACCAATATCTCCATTTGAAATTCTAGATGAAAGGTATGAGTCTTGTTTTTATTGTTAAACTTATTTGTGCTTCCAATTTTAATTTTCAACGAAACAAATTGTGGTTGGATTTATAAAAGCTACAACTGGGAATTCAAAATCTGTGGCTTATTGCTGGTAATGTCAATTGCTCTTTAAGCTTGAATGAAGTGGAGAGTAGCAGGAAGTTCAACATTAGTTCACTGAGGGAACTCTTTAATTTCCTGATGAAGATGGACTTGGTGGATTTAAACTCAACTGGTAGATTGCTATGGAGTAATAATCAATAAGGTAGCTAGCTCATAAGGAAAAAGTTGGGTAGATCACTAGTCAATACTTCCTAGCTCAATCAATTTCCTAACTCCTTTGTCCACTTCGGTGATAATCTAATGTCTGATCATTCTTATATGGTAATATGAAAGCTAGTTGAAAGAAGAATAGGGGGAACTCCTTTCAGATTTTTCAATGGTATCTTTCATATAGAAGGGTTCACGACTGTTATTAGTAGATATTGGAACCACGATGTAGAGGGTTATAAATTCTATCAGTTTATGAAGAAATTAAAATGGTGAAGAGAGCACTTAAGAACTTTATGCTTGATAGGAATCAAAATCTAAATACATTTAGGGAGAAACTAGCTTAAGCTCAAAAAGCCTATTATGACTCTCCGTATAATGAAGACCTGAAAATGGCAAAGATTAAGAGACTGCAAGAATATTAGGAAGTACTTGGGCTTCACAATTAAATTATTAAACAAAAAGCTAGAATAAATTAGATGAAGGATGGAGACTCTAGCACAAGATTCTTCCATTCCACCTTACTTGCGAGGAAAAATGTCAACAAAATTTCAGTATTACAAGGCTTAAATGGCCTGGAATACACATATCTGAATGAATAGCAAGAACTAGCTAGGAGCTACTACCTAAATTTGATGGGATGTGATTATACTGCTATTCCAATGTGTGGCAGCTATTTAATTACTCAATTGATCAAGGTATAAAAGACCTTGTTGTTTCCCCTATTACAGAAATTGATTTTAAGAGAGTTCTCTTCGGCTTATATCCATCAAAATTGCGAAGACTAGATTGTTTCCCTGCAATGTTCTTCCAAAAGAAATGGGATATTGCAAGACAATTGTTCATAGAGGTAGTGCTGTAATTTTTTCCTTCTTAAAAAATGCTTCATAAACTTAATCATACATTCATCTTAGTACCAAAAACGCACAATCCTCAGAGACTGCAAGATTTCAGGCCAATATCATGTTGTAACATCGTTTACAAGGTGATCTTCACGCTCATAATTGAAAGATTGAAAGTGGTGATCACTAGCGTTATTAATATAACTCAGGAAGCATTTATTCCTGACAGAAATGTTGGGGATAATATTCTTATACTTCAAGAGTTGATGAAGGAGTACAACTCAAGTAAAACTCTTAATAGATGATCAATGAAAGTTGACTTTTACAAGCATTTGATACAATTAGTTGGAAATTTATTTGAATATGCCTCAAAGCGTTGCAGTTGTGACATAGATTTGTAGCTTGGATAATGACTTGCATTTAATCTTCTTCATTAAGAGTGATAGTGAATGGATTCCCTACTAAACCTTTTAAAAATGCAAAGGATATTAGATAGGGAGATCCCTTATCTCCTTATTTATTCACCTTTGTGATGGAAGGTCTATGTAGGCTGTTAAACAAGCTGATCTCTTGTAATGGTGGGTTCCATATCATCACAAATGCAAAGCTGTCAGCATCAGTCATTTTATATATGCTGATGATCTAATTCTTCTATTTGGAGCAGAAACTCAATCCATCAACATAATGATGGAAGTCCTGAAACGTTTTGCTGAATGGTTAGGGTTGAAACACACTATTAAAAAGAGCTGCATATATCTATCAACTGATATGAGGAATCTAGCTGAAGTAAGGAGAATCAAGGGTATGAATGTTCACACAACTCCATTATGCTATCTTATTATCCATATTACTTCCTCTAAACCAAAATTCCAAGATTGCCTTCCTCTCATTGAAAGGAAATCAAGAGTAAATGACTGGCATAACAGGTTTCTCTCACATGCAGTTAGAATTATTCTTATTATCTCAATTTTTACCAGCGTGCATCTTCATTGGCCAACTCACATTGCATTACCCAGGAAGGTTACAAAAGAAATTGACAGAATATTGAAGGCATTCCTATGGATTGGAAGAACAGATAACTCTAAAAGTGTTAAGATCAAATGGAGTGAGGTTACCATTTTGAAGAAATACGCAGGGCTTGGGATTATTTCTTTTACAACTATGCAAAAAGTCCTAATATGTAAAAGACTTTGGTGTCTCTACACTAATCAGAATGCACTTTAGATTAAATGGATTCATGAGCACCATCTCCAAAATATCAACTTCTAGTAGGCTACTTGAACAAGAGAGGCCTTTTGGATTTGTATTCAGATGATGAAGATGAGAGATACTATCTATCTATAGATCAAACGTAAACTAAATAATGGGGGAAAAACATGGTTTTGGTTTGATAACTGGTTGTACTCAAGTCCTATTATACACAATCATGTGTTGAATCGTTTGAGGAACATAATACCTCTGAACCTCAAAGTCCCATGTTTAATCTAGAATGGTGAATGGAATGGATATTTTAGAGGATTTGACAATCTTATGCAATACCTACCTCATTTGAATGATGTAATGAATGAGGATGAAATCATTTGGACGCTTACTCTAAATGGAAAATTCACAAACAAATCAAGCCATCAGCTACTTACCAATGGACTATCTGAAGTTCCTTGGTCTAATCTTCTTTGAAGAAACACTCTGAATCCAA